>CM069452.1:28915622-29081246 GCA_035610835.1 Ophiura sarsii
TCACAATATTACGAGCACCTTACAAGAAACAAACTTGTGGAATAACACATTTCTCTTATTTACATCAGGTAAGATCATACTCAGAAAACTGTAATAGTGTTGATTGATGTAGGATTATCAGGATAGTTGTTGAACTTGTAACCGCTATGTTCAGTTCCAATAGACACTGATAGAGAGAAATGTCTACTCGCGAGTGATTTCAGTGTCTATTCAGGATTTCCGGTCGACAATGACGTCACTCAGCTGGGTACCGTGAAGCAGACTGAATGACGTCATCCCTGGTGCTGATCAATGCCTCTGCTTACATATTGCCGGAAAAGATGCCGGGTGAAGCTTCTATTGTTAGGACAAAAAATGGTCATTCAATAAGTTATACCTCCTCACTCATAATATATGACAATTATGAATGTCAGCCTCATGACATTTGTCGTGATTATAGCTCTGAATCATAGCTACACATATATAGTAAAAAATAACTGATATCTGTTTTACTATTGTTATGATGCATTCAAAGTCAGTAAGAGATTTTGGACACGAATGTATTGCTACGCCTTTAGTTCTTGTGAAAAACAAATATGACTTTTGCCGCGGTTCTCTGGGGTAGGGTTTAAAACGAAAGGCTGTCATGGTCTGGTTATGGCTAATTAGAGGGAATTTTTCTCGAAGAAAATCAGTGAATTTTATTTTTCAAAGTCTGTTCAAGAACGGTTTTAATTGACCTATAGGTACGTTTTATCTCTTAGAATTGGGCCAAATGAATAGCACTTAGGAGACATTTGGCTATTTTTTATCAGTTTCCGTTGCACTAAATGGACCATTGGTTTTCACAGAATCTCCAAAAAGTACAAACAGTACTCAGAATAATTTACTATGAATTTGTAGCTGAGATTCAAAGCTACAATTGTGGAATATTTCATACGACTGGCTTACATAATAGCAAAGTTATGAGATAGGAGGTAGAACTTATTGAATGATCCTCGTGCATATATAAAACGTATAGGCTACGTATATAAAACATTGCAAACATAGGCCTATTTGTAAAATGTAATTCTTGAAGTTACACATTGTGTTCTCTTAAAAAATGAATACAGACAATGGCGGTAGTCTACACAAACATGCTAACGGAAACAACTATCCGTTGCGTGGCGGGAAATGGGATCTTTGGGAAGGGGGAGTAAAGGCTTCTGCATTTGTCACCAGTCCATTATTATCAAGTAACGTTATTGGAACAGTTAATACAGAACTGATACACATAAGTGATTGGTTTTCAACATTTGCCGATGGGATAGCAGGCGGTAATTATACTACTCAAATTAGCCGGCCGGTGGACAGCTTTAATCAATGGGATATGTTAAGGTTAGTAAAATACCAAAGAAAATTTCAAGAAACCACCACAATGCATTGCGGTTTTGCAAAATTCCCTAATTCTGGTCTCCAATTTGTCTCGGTTCCCATAGAAATGATAGATATGCACACAATCATCGTTGGAGCTCTTAGGTCATAGTTTTACATCAATGAATAAATTAGTTATCAGTGTTCCTTTTTCTTACGAGCTAGACAAATGCATATGTGAAAAAAAGCTTTAGTTGGCTGGCGTTCGCGCAATGCATTGTGGGAAGATAAAAAAATTATTTGGTGAATTACCGATACAAAATGAGCCTTTGTCCTAGAAATTCCTGAAAGTATAGGCTATCTGCATTAAAAACCCATCTTAGCTGGAAACAGAGTTACTGCTTGGTAATAAGAATCAACCTGGGCTTTATCCCTCTAGATTCTAGTTACATTGGAAACCATTACAAAAATCGCACAGTCAAAGTTACTTAGAAAATCGAGGGCGGACTCTATCCCACATGATTTAGGCCTACCATATGATGCAGGGCATGAGCTTGTTCACGAATAATTAATAATAATAATAATAATAATAAAACCATACTTATTGAGCGCATAACACAATTAAGTCCCTATGCACTATCACAAACAAACAAACAAACAAACAAAAACACACCCTAACATGAGTAACAAAAGACAAAACAAAAATAAATTAAACATTAACATTAAATAGGTAAGTTTTTAGCAATGATTTGAACTGTTCAAGAGTTTTGGCGGATTTAACATGATATGGTAAATTGTTCCAAAGTTCAGCAGAAGCATCTTGAAAAGAACGGCGACCATATGAAGTAGAAGGTGAAGACACATGCGCAAGAAGATATTTTGAGCCAGAACGAAGATTGCGAGTGGGCTCGTATTGTTGAATAAGATCTTGCAGATACATAGGAGCAAGAGCTCGAGTACATTTAAATGTTATCAGAAGAATCTTGTAGATAATGCGTGATTTGATCGGTAACCAATGTAAGTCACGAAGGACAGGGGAAATGTGACTGCGAATCTTAGACAGAGTAACAAGTCGAGCATTATGTGCACATTATGTTAGAGGAGAAAGTTGAGATTTTGCACATGGAAGGTAAATAAATCAACAAGAGATAAGAACTCATATCGACGTGTCGTCATATACCTAAACTACCCAACCGTACGAAGAAGAAAGATACAGACAAATAATAATAATAGCATTGTCAGTTGGCCGATGATCGCCGTTTAAGATAGACGGCGTGAGACCCCAATTCCATACAATATGAACGGTTTGGCGCTCTCAAAATTATTACTTACCCCTCACTCACTCGCGGGGTAGCACTATTCCTCAGTTACTAGCTATTGGTGCACTCGGCCGTATGTCAGCGTCTACCTTGCAAAATATTTAACATCGACAGTTGCAGCGAAAGGTTATGCTCCAACTAATACTCTTGGGTCTGGGCAGGTGTAAGATGTATTGTAAATTAATTGGGGTCTACTACCCAGACAACATACATATATTGGCCCTATATTGGCCCTATATTGGCCCAATATTGGCAATATTGGCATTGGCATTATCTTGTTGACCAATATTGGGCCAATGTTGGTTCCCCATTGGCAATATTGGCATTGGCATTTTATTGGTCACCAATGTTGGACCAATATTGGCTTTACATTGGCGCTCGTTAATTGGCATCATGTTGGCAACCAATATTGGACCAATATTGGTGACCAATTGAGTGCCAATGCCATTGGCACTCTCTTGGTCACCAATATTGGACCATTATTATGCAGTTTGAATCTTCCGTCCTATACTTGCAATGCATTGGTAAAGACCTATTATTCTGCAACTTGTGTCACTGAAGTGAACTTGGCGACCAAGTTTATCCATTATTATGTTTTGAGAATCTTCCGTCCATTCATTTACACAGAGCTTTGAACTCGAGTTAATCAAGTATTGGACTGTTTTTTTAAATAAAAAAATCGGTCATCCGATTTTTTACTGTATCGGACAGTTTGGAATAAGAGCTTTTGATTGGTTCAATGTTTTTGCTGGATTGACCCATACATTTGAAGGGTTTGAAACAGTAATTTTTAGTTAAAACTTTTCATAACTGACGCTGGATAAATAATTGACATATTTGTGTATTTTCTATAAAGAAACAAAATATAATGATTAATATATATTTTAACAAGAGAATAGAATGATAATTTTGTTATTTTTGGATGGGAAACATGTTGAAAAACTATCTTCTTTACTAGTCAATTAGCCCCTACCGTCACTATAATATAACCCCCTATTTAACTCAATGGAACAATCCAAATTAACATCCTGAACTGAAAACAGTAAACAACAAACAAGATGGCCGACACCTGTGGTACATTTTGTGTGGAGCTGAGGTTCCATCAGAATTACTCATGAAAAGAGTAAATACAATAAACATGGACAAGGTAAATTAATGCAAACAGTGTGAAATACTCTTTGGCTAAAAATGTTGTACTTTTGGTCTTTTTATAGTGGGTTTAAAACTAGGAGAATTTATAAAGTAAAGCTTCTTATTTTTATTTCCGATTTTTGTGCTGGCCTTTATAAACCTAAATTCCCTCAATATTTCCATGATGTTTACGCATTCCAATGAAAAAATCAAATAGCAATGATATAGTTAGTCATTTAAAACATATTTTGATAGCATTTTTACAGTTTTCTTGTTGAAATTCCAGACGAAAATACACCCTAAATAAGCTTATTTCTCATGTGTGCAGGCCTAGGACTAGGCTCACGATTTACCATTCAAAATGAACCAGTGTCTTATTTATAGATGCATTAGCGTTACTTTTGGGGTATATTGCAATGTAACACAGATGCAAAACTGCAACAGTCACCCCACTTTGAATTTAAAAGAGAGCCCTAGGTGATGATATGATGCTAGCGTGACCTAGGCCTACATGGCCTAGCCTATACTACATTTTGACAAATGGATGGCTATCCTATTTCATATCAATTAATGTGCATTTATTTAACAAGCATAGATGTCCCATCTTTAATTAGAGTCAGATTCTCAAAACATAATAATGTAAATATTGGATTCCTTTTTTTCGGGCGATACAGTGAAAATTGGTTTCGCCTTGAAAAAAAAATCAGACTCGCCTCCGGCTCGTCCGATTTTTTTTTCAAGGCTTAACCAATTTTCACTGTATCGCCCTCAAGTCATCCAATATTGTACCACACATGGTCAGTGAACTTGGTCAATTTCGGTTACTGCCTCTTTAATACATTTAAAGCCTCACGAATCCACTAAAAGCATGTACTAATACGCCGATGTGTAGCGACCGCACGTGTAGCGTGCAGAAAATGTAGTCGAGACCGAGACCGAGACTAAAATCGACATCCGGGTCATGGTTATTTGTGATCAAAATGGCGAAGGGTTCCTTGCACGAAGCACACATCGTTTTGTGACGCGAAATGAAAACTAATTTCCAGGAATTAGGCCGACAGTTCTGCAACGCGAAGAAGCACCGATACAAGTGTGTCTATCTGTATAAATGGTGAAGTTCCTGGCCTAAAAAATGGCGATCTTCAAAGTTTTGTATAACTTGTAATGTAAGTCAATGTTTTCAATGTAAGCTTTACATGATAAACAACATGGTTTTTTTAATGTTGAAAACAGACGGCGAAATATGTCTTTTGAATTTATTGCTAACTGTAAAACTTGAACTTGTTACGTGTTTGGAATTTGTTTGGGAGCTTTGGTTCTGTCATTCTGTTAGTGTACCAGAAATGTTGGAACAGTTTGGAAAAAGTAGGCCTACAGACTATTACTTTTTTTAGTACAGACTACAGTGTTATTCATTTATCTGACAGGCTCAAGTCATTTCTCGAGTATCGAGTCAGATTCTCACTGCATAATAATGATAAAATCGGACGGATTTTTTCGCATGATACACAAATATATTGGTCTCGCTATGAGTTTTGCGTCTCGCACAATATTTTTTAAAACTCATAGCTCGACCAATATCTTTGTGTATCACGCTCAATCCATCCGATTTTATATCAATATTGGTTTTACATTGGCGCTCGTTAATTGGCATCATGTTGGCAACCAATATTGGACCAATATTGGTTTTAAATTGGCGCTCTTCAATTGTCATCATGTTGGCAACCAATATTGGACCAATATTGGTGACCAAGTGAGTGCCAATGGCATTGGCACGGTTGGTACTCTCTTGGTCACCAATATTATACCAATATTGGTTTTACATTGGCGCTCTTCAATTGGCATCATGTTGGCAACCAATATTGGTCCAATAATGGGCGCAATATACCAGGGGCGGGAAATAACACCATTGATTTGATATTCAAATTATGACGTGGTCTAAAAAAGGCGGCCGCTGTTAAGAGTTATCGCTTCCCGGCCTTTTGGCTAGGATCTTGTGCCTTGTCCTGTCCCTTGAAGATTTGTTCCCTTGTCCTAGGCTTGCCCTTGGCCAAATTGGTCCTGGCCACCTGGCTTCCTACCTAACATTTCTCCAAGATCGCCCAATATTGGCCCAATATTGGCTCTCATTGGCGAGTGCCAATATTGGGCCAAGCTTGGGCCAATGGCCAAATAATATTATGCCAATATTGTAAGCCAATATTGGGCCAATGAAAAATCAATATTGGGCCAATATTGGGCCAATATTGTTATGTTATCTGGGTAGCATAGTAGCTTATCCCGGTTTGGTGCACTCAAAGTTATAATTTACCCCTCACTTTCTAGCGGAGTAGCGCTATTCTTCTGTTACTCGCCATTGCTGCACCCGGCCGATATTAATGCATTTTCTGAAATCATATAATCAAAATCCATTTTTGGATTTAAATTCAAAATGTACGGTTTTTTTCTTCTTTTTAACATGTCAGATCATAATGTGATTTGGAATATGTTGATATGTTCTTGACTACTAATTACACATTTGTGCTATTCGTTTCACCCGTATTTAACATAATTATTTAATTTGATTCTTGTGTGCAAACAGGGAAGGTGGACCTACCACAAGGGACGAACTACTTCTAAATATAGACCAAAGTGATACGAATAAAATGGAAAGCAAAGAAAAAAAGTATTGGCATAACAATATCAACTTTGAAAATGAGGATATATTCAACCCGAAAACAAAGGCTGGAATCAGGCGTGGAAAATGGAAGCTGGTTACTGGATTAAAGTCGTCCGGAAAAAGTGGTAAGTTAGGGTAATGCACGTACCATTAGATACACCTATCAAAATATGTAAGTTCCCCCCTAGCATATACTAGAATATTTCCAAAAATATTTGATGAATTTAAATAATTGTCAACTACAAAGATGCACCTAATTGTTAGGCACATTTTGATACCAAATTTGTTGGCCTTGAGACAATGCAACGATAAGAAATTGTGCCATTTAACAATTTTTATACAGAAAAAAAGTGGCACTAAATCGCACCGGCTATGGCTAGATTGTCCATACATCAATAAGCAGATCATAATCAATAAGCAGATCATAATCTTGTTTGTTAATTTTATGGACAAAACCAGCCATAGCCAGTGAGATTTAGTGCCACTTTTTTTTCTGTATAAAAATTGGTAAATGGCACAATTTCTTATCGTTGCATTGTCTCAAGGCCAACAAATTTGGTATCAAAATGTGCCTTACAATTGGGTGCATCTTTCTAGCTGACAATTATTTAAATCCATCAAGTATTTGTGGAAATATTCTAGTATATGCTAGGGGGGAACTTACATATTTTGATGGGTGTATTCAAGGTGTAGCAGTGGCGTAGGGCCACTTGTCCGAGGGGGCAGAGGGTATTTCCCCCTCTAAACGCCAGTTCGACCATAAGGTTACACAAGTTTAGCGCGGTTTGACTCTTTGGCCCGAATTCACAAAGGTGGCTTAACTTTAAACCTAGCTTATAAGTAAAGGATCTAAGCCACGGGTCGTAGCTTAGTCATATTCACAAAGGTGGCTTAAAGTTAAGCCAGGTTTAAATAGTGATAAAACCAGGCTTAACTTTAAGCTACAGAAAGGGGTAGTTTAAAGTGTGAATTAACTGTCCTAGACAAAGTTTTAAGGATAGTTTGGTGTACTGAGTTTCTTGGAAATGTGTCAGACAACGGGAATTGCTAGGTCTAAAGGCCCAGCTCTAGGCTATGGATTATAAGAGAGCAGCCAGGGAGTAGAAATAGCTATCAATGAGTAAAATTTGATCCAAAAATGAGTGCAGAACTTGCAGTTGAAACCAGTGCGTCAATGCGTACGCCGTGCACAAATCAACAAACAAACTAAGCCTCTTTTCTCACTCAGGTAGGCCGACGAATAGAGTCATTCTCGACATCGCAATTTAATTAGAAGATACTCAAAGTATTCTTGTGAAATGTGTCCACCAACCAGGCTACCAGCCTAAACAGTTAATTTTGGACCAAAAAACGTCAGAAAATCAAGTAAGCTTATTTTTAAAAGCTCTTTATTTACCTTGCTAAGTCAGCCTAGATCTACGCTAGGCAAGCATGCTAGGTCTACCCTGAATGGATCTGCTCCATTCCCTTGTATTTGTAGTTTTAAAGTGATTAATTTTATAGTATGGTCTATGCTTTGAGTTTTAACAGCTCAGCAGCAGCCAGCAAAATCAAAGCCATTTTGCTCACCATTTGGCACTGTGAAATTTGCAGTGTTTTGTTTGTAGGAGTTCCCACATCAGTTCAGGTGCACCATAGACAACAGATCAATTAAAAACTATCACAAACAGCCTGAAACAGGATGAGTTTTCAAAAGGTATTATATTAATTTTAAGAAGTCCCATACTCTAGTAATGTTAGTTAATTTAATGTAGGCCTAGGCCTAACATGACCCCTGATGTAATTATTTTGGTCAGGGGTCCCCAGGCCAAAGTTCCATAGCCTAGGTCTAGGCCTACCTTCCAAAAAGTATTTTATAATTGAGGAGTTCACTGCAAGTCTCAATCATATTTGAGTTGCAAAATTATGCATTTTTGTAGCGGTGCTTAAGTTCTGAATATAAGTTATCCGATTAAAGACATCAAATTCACACCACAATAAAGCAGACTTGGCCTTTTTCGGGAGGCACTGGGCCTTGTAAAAAGACGCTTTTTATTGCGATTTCTTACGTGAACAATATTTGAATCGTCATATGTGTTGCGGTTTGACCGATTAGTGACACCGATCTTCTTATACGTAGCTCGAAATGTTTTATGCTATTCAGCCTAGTTAGGCCTATAGTTCAGTCAGTTCCAAATTGGCGAAACCTGTTTATGCTATTTAGCCTAGTTAGGCCTAGTCCGGCAGGGAAAACAGCGTTTTTCCTTGCGAATTCAATGCGAACGAGATTTGTGGCGTTCAATTGATTGCGGTTTGACCGGTTAATGACGTTGATCTTATGCGTAGCTCAAAAAATGTGATATATTATCCAAAAAGCAAATCTAGGCAGAATTTGGCTATTTAGCCCCCCTCCCCCCGCGAAATTGAACACTTTTAATCTATTCTAAAATATGCCTTTCTCCTTACATAACCTTACGCCTTTGTTAGAATCCTAAGGGCTTTTCCCCTTTAAAGTGTGTTGTAACTCATTTCTTTTGTCTGAACTAGATCCACATGTATACATGTATATGCATTCATTCCTGGTTAGCACTTATTTAATATAGATGCGCTACTGAGCATGTGCAAATCAATTCTTTAGCAACTATAAGCCTAGGAGCCCAAAAGGAGCCCAACAGTGGCCTAACTTAATCCTGGCCTAACTTTATGCCTGGCCTATTAAGCCTGGATTAGTTAATCTAAGTCGTGTGAAACAGAATTTTGACTTAAGCCATCTTTGTGAATTCGGGCCTTTATTCCACCAATTTACGTGGCATCATCCGCGCACGAATTTTTAAAAACATATTTCAGCATTTTAATATTCGCTGCACTCGAGATTATTCAGTCATAACCATTTTCCATCATTATGCACCGACTAACTCTTCGGTCTATTTCTTCATAATATATTCATATCGATCATGTAGCCTACGCCCCGCATGGATGCAGTTTTGCATATCGGTCGGACACCAAAAACAAAAACGCCTTTTAAAACTTCCGATGTAAAATAGGTCATACGCTCGTATAATGTGTTAATGTCGTAAAATATAACTGTCATCAATTGGAGTATTTAGGTGGAGAGTATATGACCCCTTAACAGTGTAGTTGTGCCACGGTAGAAACTATCTATTTCTATCTTGTATTAATCAAATAAATATATGTATGTGTTTCAGGGCAGTGGTTACGACCACCAGAATCAGTTCAACAACTGCAACAGGACGTACCACCATTACAATTGCCTAAATCAAAATGTGCGCCTTCTCACACGATCATTAACTTATTTGATATCAATAAGGACCCGTATGAGAAATGCAACGTAAGCCAAGATCCTAAAAATAGACACGTTGTATTGGATCTGTTACAACGGTTACAATCGTATACAAAAGAGTCATCACCCGTCTACTTTCCAGAATTCGATATAAATTCCAATCCGGCTTTACACGGTGATGCATGGAGGCCTTGGTTAGACGATGATTTAGAGACTTTTGAAAAACTATATCGATATGACTTTCAACCATATATGTAAATGATTGACAAGTGGAGAATAACCATTGTCTTTACAGCAATAAATAGGCATTGGAATGTATGGTATTCACACAAAGGATTTTGATAGTTATCTAGGCAGCTTAAGGGAAGTGTCAACCATTTTTTTATGAAATTGATCAAGCACTGTAACTTTTAAACTTACAATGTAATGTACATCAAATTATTTAAATGAAATAAGTCGGAGAATCCATTTTTGGTATCAAATTTCACAAAAATATTGTTTTTTACATTTTTGCCCTCGCTTTTTTGGCGCCATTTTTTTCTCGTAAAACCTAACAAAATTAGTTTTTGGTTAAAAATTCCAAAATTTCACCAAAATCATCTTAAGTCAATTATCTAGGATTTTTTTTTTTGGGGGGGGGGGGGGCTAAACAATTTCTAGTTTTAAAAATATTGACGAAAAAGTGGCATACATGTTATTTTGGAGATCACAAACAAATTGTTGCACTTTTAGGTCAATAATTTCATGAATGTAAAAATCACTATTTTACGTTAAATTTGATACCAAAAATGGGTTCTCTGACTCATTTCTTTTAATCACATGTATAGTTTAAAAGCTACAGTGCTTGATAAAGTTGGCGCCAAAAAGGGTTGACACTTCCCTTAAGCATGTGTTAAGTAAGACCAGTCTTGACAATCCGATTGAGCAGAAGATGACAATAAACCAACATCTGCAGGAGCGTGCACTGATATTGGCATGTGGGAGTATGTAACGACGACCGGAAAACCTCTCATCTACCCTTGTCTTTAAAATAAGCCTATCTAAAACAGTCTACTTCATTTCTTTGTAGAGATTATCTGCAAGGCAATTGATACTACAACAGTCGCTTATAGTCTAAATGCGAAATCTCACATTTTGAACCAAGGTATACATAATTATAGTAACCATGTGACATATGTTGTAAGACCATAATATCATGTGACATATGTTAATCTGTTCCTCAGACCCAACAAAAAACATGCCTTACAAATACAAATCTTCCCGAGAGCCGAGTCATTTCCAAGCTGTTTGTTTTTAAGTGCAATTATTATGTAACTAATTGTAATAGTAGATGGGTGTGGAGGAGGGTGGGGTTATAGTTTATGATGTGCAATAGTTCCATGTTAATGCCATAAAATGGCTATGTTCTAAAGTAATGTACCGTTAAACTTCATCTATAAGCACCCATTGACTAATAGTTAATAAGCAGAGAATAGATAAAAAGGTATGAGCGCCCTCTTTTGATCTAGAGAAATTAGCACGAATTTGTTTAGTGTATTCGATATTCAATAATATAAAGTTGTATTACTATCTAAATAATTTCATGGACAGACGAATTGCTCAGTTGGTAAAGCGCCCGGTAAAGCGTCAACTTCAGTATCACGAGGTTGGTGGATCAATTCTCAACTACACCTTTTGCAATTTCTTTTGAAATCCAAGTGATATAGAAATTAATGCAAACTTGAATGTAAAATTATTACTCAATTATACTAGCTTTATTGTTATTTTTCAAAAAAAAAGCGCATAATTAATTTGATTGTATAAAGTAATGATCTTAATAGTCCAACCTTTTTATAAGCTAAAACACATTTATACTACAAATTAACCACAGCAAAATGTATTCATTGGCTTATTTTAAATGTTTCACACAGTAATCTTAAACGTTTCCTTCATCATGATTTAAGGGCAAATTATGATGATGCATATTAGGTTGGTAGATCAAGTTAAGCAACAAAATGAAAGTAACTATGCAAACCACTATAATCCTGGTCTCACAGGATTATAATTGAATGGCTATTAAATCAATTTATTTTCAATAAGATAGAGGGCCGTCCATTTATACCGACCCATCAATCATACATGTAGTTATAAAACAGTATCTGACATAGCACTCCCGTTTAGATCAATTGGTAAAGCCAGCGCCAACAGTTTGGGCTAGGGCAATTGTGATCGCAGGTTCCAGATGGCAATACCTGGTTCGAATCTCACTTCAAGACTTCTTCTTTTGGAAAGGTCATAATTTTCAAATTCTTGACAGTGTTTATTTTTATAATGAATGAACAAGGAATCTATCTTTTACGTTGGTTTTTTTATATATATATTTTTAAATGAAACAAAATGTAATCAAACTGGACACGCAAGCCATGGCCAGTCAATAACGTTTTGACTGTTTGCCTGTTGTTCTCATTGATTCGAAACGCGATATTACACGTTTGTGCCATACCTATTCTTGGAGAAACACAAAGCACAAAACAAATAAAACAAAACTGAGTGGAAAATAATAAAAGAAATCACGCGAAGGACTTATTTACGGCACCATCCATCTTTTTAAGTCTGTTTAAGTTTTTCGGAACTATAATACACACGTTTGACGGATTGCCTTTAAATTGCATGCCTAATGAACATGTCATAGTTTGAGCAGCTCACGTGGTATTGAAGGTCATGCATTACATTCATGTAAATGGTAGTATAGTGGCCACGTGTTATTGATTTATAACGGATTAGTTTTAGAATTACGAAACTGTGTCTATACATGAAGCTTCATGGTCTATATCACTAAAGAAGTCCTCTGCCCCAAATTCGATAGACATGCTACATGCTTGTATCATGAAGCTAATGCTTGTATCGATCAACTGTGAACCATATACATGTACATGTACATGTATGTGTCTCTATAAACTCAATTAGGAATTGTCATCTAGAACCAACAATGGCCAACTACTCACAAAAACCACAACTTAACAAAATACCATAAGTAGCTGAACTGAAAAGCAGTGAATTATAATCAACGTATTGTCTCATTGTACTCCATCCATGCATGTCTTCACAAAAATACTAAGTCGTTGAGGTTGATTTAAATGTTTGTACTATTTATAAACGATTGTGATAGCATTAAAATTAAAATAAAAAATAGTAGAAAGAGAGGGAAAAAAAGAGGGAAAACCCACATTAAAGACGAAGATAGATTCACTATTTATTCATGGTAAAAACAAAGTTAAGAATTTGATATACACCGTAAATATTTATAAACTTTCCAAAAGAAGAAGTCTTGAAGTGAGATTCGAACCAGGTATTGCCATCTGGAACCTGCGATCACAATTGCCCTAGCCCAAACTGTTGGCGCTGGCTTTACCAATTGATCTAAACGGGAGTGCTATGTCAGATACTGTTTTATAACTACATGTATGATTGATGGGTCGGTATAAATGGACGGCCCTCTATCTTATTGAAAATAAATTGATTTAATAGTCATTCAATTATAATCCTGTGAGACCAGGATTATAGTGGTTTGCATAGTTACTTTCATTTTGTTGCTTAACTTGATCTACCAACCTAATATGCATCATCATAATTTGCCCTTAAATCATGATGAAGGAAACGTTTAAGATTACTGTGTGAAACATTTAAAATAAGCCAATGAATACATTTTGCTGTGGTTAATTTGTAGTATAAATGTGTTTTAGCTTATAAAAAGGTTGGACTATTAAGATCATTACTTTATACAATCAAATTAATTATGCGCTTGTTTTTTGAAAAATAACAATAAAGCTAGTATAATTGAGTAATAATTTTACCTTCAAGTTTGCATTAATTTCTATATCACTTGGATTTCAAAAGAAATTGCAAAAGGTGTAGTTGAGAATTGATCCACCAACCTCGTGATACTGAAGTTGACGCTTTACCGGGCGCTTTACCAACTGAGCAATTCGTCTGTCCATGAAATTATTTAGATAGTAATACAACTTTATATTATTGAATATCGAATACACTAAACAAATTCGTGCTAATTTCTCTAGATCAAAAGAGGGCGCTCATACCTTTTTATCTATTCTCTGCTTATTAACTATTAGTCAATGGGTGCTTATAGATGAAGTTTAACGGTATTTGTTCTTAATCTGTATATCTGATATTTTTATTATTGATTTTTAACATTAAGTAAAAGGCTGTTTCAAACCAATATTAGTTTTATCAATACACTTGTCATTGACCAATCCGCAATCCAAATAGAGCATTCCAATGCACCGTTACACTTTAAAGTCAATCAATCAGAAATCAGCTCAACGCAGTACATAGTTTTAGTATGAACCAAAGGCATATATATATATATATATATATATAATAAATTATCAAAATGATGCACTGCCCGTATCAAAAGTGCTCAATTCCTAAGAAGAGCGTAATATGATGAAAACAAGCAGTAAATTAAGAATTATTTATACATATATATATATATATATTGAGCAAAATTACATTGAGCAAAATAAAGTTGTTGGTAATCTGATTGTCCAGTCAAAAACCGTGTACTACAAAAACACTTTTACTGATGCAGACTCAAAGACAATGTATCGTACAGTGAACACATTATTAAATAATTCTACTGTTGTTTTACCGTCAACATCTTCAAATGAAACTCTTAGTAATAACTTTGCTATGTATTTCACCGAAAAAGTTGACAAGATTAGATCCGAACTTGATAGTAGTGTTTTGAATGTAAATTCCTGTACGTGTAGGGCCGGTAGGGGTGTGTGTACCAATAACATGTGTACCAACAACTCAAATATTAAATGTGCTAATTTGCTTACTGTGTGCAATAATGATTTTGAAATGTATGATGTTTTTACACCTGCTGATGAAACTGAGATCCGTAAGGTACTCTCGAAAATTCCGAACAAATCTAGTTCCCTGGATCCCATGCCCACATGGCTTCTAAAGAAATGTGTTGACATCATGGTTCCCTTTGTAACATCGTTTGTTAATAGCTCGTTCCAAACAGGCCTTTTCCCCTCTATTCTTCGTGAGGCTGTCATAACACCCATAATCAAAAAATCATCCCTAAACCCAGATGTTTTAAAAAACTACCGCCCAGTTTCAAACCTCCCTACACTTGGCAAAATCCTTGAGTACCCTGCTGTTTCAAGACTGAATAAACACCTCCAATCTCAAAACCTCACTGAAGACTTCCAATCGGCGTATAAAACAGCTCATAGTACTGAAACAGCCCTGCTTCGTGTTAAAAATTACATTGTATGTGAACTTGATCATGGGAAAATTGTTATGCTTGTTTTATTAGATTTGTCAGCAGCCTTCGATACCATTGACCATGATATTCTTGTAAATAGGCTTCAAAATGAGTATGGTATCGGAGGTTGTGTTTTAAACTGGTTTAAATTCCTATCTTAGAGGTCGTACAAGTAAAGTAAGTGTGTTAGGTAAATACTCATCTGTTATCCACTAAAATATGGTGTGCCTCAGGGATCTGTCGCGGGTCCACCGATCTTTACTTTATATTTCAAACCAGTCGCTGCTATCATGAGGCGCTTCAACGTTCCATATCACGTTTACGCCGATGACACCCAAATGTATGTGAGCTATGATCCTAAGGTGCCTGGCGATTTTGAGGCAGCGCAGCGCAGGCTTATGGATTGTATTGCTGAAGTCAAAGTATGGATGTTGAAAAATAAGCTGAGGTTAAATGACACAAAAACTGAGTTTTTCCTAATTTCTTCTCCAAGACAACTCCATCTGGTCTCTGGTGTTGGTTTAAGGATCGGTGGATCTGAGATTGATTCCTCCTCGTCAATTAAGAACTTAGGTGTTAAATTTGATCCCCATATGAAAATGGATTTACAGGTTAATTCTATGTGTCGTACTATTAATTTCCATCTCAGAAATATTGCTCGTATTCGTCGTTTTATGGATCATAATACATGTGCACATGTAGTGAGGTCTTTGGTCCTTTCTAGGCTGGACTACGGTAATTCTCTTTTAGGCGGTATTTCAAATTCTAATGTCAAGCGCCTGCAAATACTTCAAAATCGTGCTGCGCGTCTTATTTTCTGTGTTAACAGACGAACCAGCGCCGCGCCACTATTGCGTGAACTTCATTGGCTACCCGTCCAGCAGAGAATCGACTTCAAGATCTTACTGCATGTGTACAACTGTGTAAATTTATTAGGCCCCTCATATTTGTCTGATGTTGTGTCTTTTTATCAATGTGCTCGCGCTGGTCTTAGGTCTTCTAAGGACACAACTCGTCTTGTTGTTAATGCTAACAAACGTGCAATAGGCAAAATAGCATTTTCGCACTTAGGCTCTAAGCTATGGAATGACCTCCCCATTTTTATTCGCAATGCCTGTAGCGTTCATACTTTTAAAAAGATGCTAAAAACTCACCTGTTTCCATCAGAGTAATTTTTACATGGCCTATTGGCTGTATTATTGCCCGTGTTTATATTAATGTATCTATATTCTTGGTATTTGTATTCTATATACTTGTTGTATTTTTATAATACTTTAACTGTGTATATACTTTGATTGTATCTTTTTAATATTTCATAATGTTGTTATTTGTATTGTGTACGGCGCTTTGATCTTTTTTTGGAAAAGCGCCTTATAAATGCTCTGTAATAATAATATAGGCGATGCATTAAAGTAAGTTGACACATAAACGGCACTCTACTCTGGTGGCTGGCCGGCCATCAGTACTGATTTTGGTACTCCGCGAGTCAGTAAATTATGGAAAACACACATTGTATCTGGCTAAACATTTTCTTCAACGAACAAAATCATTTCCCCGAATTAACGCATATAATGTAAATTGTATTTAATGTTATTCCTATCATTATCAATTAGCCAATTCATAGATTTCCCAGGGCTGAGTTTTCTGGCGTTTAAACTCAAAGATCATCTTGTAATTACATAATATATGGGATGCAAAATTAAGCCCATGTCTCCGAAGGGAATCATAGTCACAAGTCATTTCTATAAGAACCTCACTCCTCAAACATCAACATTTTGAATTGAAAGGTTTGTTCAATCGGAAGAAGTTTCACGTCCACTCATCAAGTATGTTATCCTAGATCTTTTACCCTTTATGGATTTAACCATTGTCATTATACCCTGTCCCATCTTAAATTTATATCTCATCTTAGTATAGATGTTGAACCTACTTGGAATTGCTATGGGCAATGTATCCTAAAAGACTATTGATGCTTATTGGTGTCATAGTAAAAACGGATACTTCACTAGATTAGATCCAACCGATCCCCTTGTGGTTAAACCGCATGTTAGTCTCTTTGTACATGTTTAAGAGTAGGATGAACAGTAGTCTGTATATAATTAATAAGTTTCTGAAGATACTTACACATATATTACTATGACAATTAGTTATCTACAATCATAAGATGAGATGTTTATAAAAGTTTGACCTTTTCAGACAATAAAAACGAAGGTAAAATCTTACGCCAAGTGTAATAAGGATTTCACCAATTTTCCATGGAGCAGAAAGGAAGCAAGAAAGAGGGTATGATTTCGTTTGATTAAAACGGCCCTTGTGTATTAAACCATGAGATTGTTGTTGTTGATTAGTTCATCTTCTGGAAAATATGTAAATAATTGATTAAAAATAAGCAAAATGTACCAAGTTTTTAAAGCTAACCATTTGTTTCCCATTCCGATGGGATGTACACAGTTATTAAAGGCGTATGATGAGAGCATGATGAAATAGAGTGAGTATTCACTAGCAATGCATGTATATGTAATGTTGTATGATTTTGGCATATTAGATGAGACAATATTGACACAAAAATGGTTAAACAATAAAACATGATGGCACAAACTAATAGTTAATTATATCGTAGCTTAATAAAATATCGCTCAAATAACAATTGAATAACGTGTTCTGAAGACACTTGTTTCTTGATCAATTGCACATAATGTAATTCAGGAAATATTCGCCAGGTTCACACGTTATAGCTCCATTGCTTCTTTCTGCTAAAGTTTTGCAATGAAATGTTAGTTTCCTTGCAATTTAAAATATATATCCTCTTTGTAGTGTAATAGCGGCCTCCATTCTCATTCATTTTAATCCTGCTACAGTAGTAGTCAAATATTAATATATTAACACTATGTGTCCCATTGGAATGGTAAAAAGGGGTCAGCTTAATAATAAACTTGTTACATTTTGGTTATTTACCAGTCGAATACTTCATCGACTAGATTGGAAACACTTTATACAAACAACAACAATGTTATGGTTCTGTGCACACCTCTTGGTCAAGGACCGTTTCCATCCATACACAATTGTTTTTTAATCATCCTGTTTGATTTGTGGATCAATGGGTTTATTTCAATATATCTGTATTGTCCAGATGTATTAGCAATGTCAAATGAAGGAAACAGAAGAACAGTGACACGTCATTTAAGCATAAATTCAATCTGCGTTACAGTGAAAGTTATTGCTATTTTGTCCACGCGCGTTTGTTAGTAGGAACGGCACTACAACATAATATATCACATGTTTTATCTTCATTTATTTATAATAATAATAACAATTTAAACAATAATAATACAGGCACTTACGTTCACATTATGTACAGTGGTGAGGCAGCATGTTGTTCTGCTCTTTATACATTAAAAATACAATCCATTTGCTTTAATGGCAAAACCGTTTATATCAACATAAAGATATACATATAAAACTTCCTTTCATGAGTTGATGAAAAAATATCATTAATTTTATTGGCGTTCAAAATGTAGTAGCACACAAGGTGTAGTTTAGGGATTGTCGACAGCTAAGGTCTGAGTCAGAATAACCAGAGCGAAGATAATGATCTTTATATGTGTATGTATATATTCATATTATACTGATTCCTATTAGGATAGCTTATTTAGTGTAACGTTTCAACTACTGCTGTATTCTAGGTAGTGGCTATTATTTTCCATCACTCCAGAGGCTTGGTGATTCTGGCGACATTATGATATTGGAGTTGACAGTTGGTTTTCAAAATGAGCGAGAAAGAGGGTTATATATATTGTGCAGCTCCCGGTCTCGATTAATGGTGGTGTTCAATCGGTGTTGGGTCAGTCTACCTTGTCCAATTCCTACCCCAGATGTGGGTCCACCTTTCACGAGTACATATAGAAGTCTGAGTCCCCGGGTATCATTTTCCGACTCCAAGTCCGAGTCAATTTAATCGCAGTCCGAGTCCAAGTCATTATCTTTGAGGAGTATCAATACAAATGTTGTCTGATGTCAAACAGTAGAAGATGATATTTACTGGTTTCCAATACTATGTTATTTATTTAAACAAATAGTGGACATTCATAAAGGCCAACAAAGTTTGTGTTAATAAGAATTGCTCCTCATTTCATTAAAATATCCTTGATTTACAATATTGTAGGCCTATAGTGGACCAAAAGGAACCATAAAAGTCATCTAATTTTCCCTCAGCCAAGCGTCCCGATTGGAGTCAGTCTACCTGGTTCCAGTCCGAGTCCACCTTTAACGAGAATGAACCCAGAGTCCCTGGTATCCTTGTCCGATTCCAAGTCCAAGTCCGAGTCAATTTAATCGCAGTCCGAGTCCGGGTCATAATCGTTGGGAGTAGCAACACAAATATTTCCTGATATCAAACAGTCCACGAAGATGTTTACTGGTTTCAATATTTAGTTGTTTTATATGTTAACCAAATAGTGGAAATTCATTAAGGCCAACAGAATATATTTTAATTAAAATGGCTCGTCATTGTACTGACGAATTTTATTAAAATATCCTTGATTTACAATAATGTAGGCTATAGCGGAACAAAATAACCAAAAAAAGTCACCTAATTTTTGATAGAAAGTACAGCCCTGCGTCCCGCTTCATGGTGTTCAACCAGTGTGTGAGTCAAGTCTACCTGGTTCCAGTCCGAGTCCACATTTAACGAGAATGAACTAGAGTCCCCGGTATCCTTGTCCGACTCAAAGTCCGAGTCAATTTAATCGCAGTCCGAGTCCGGGTCATAATCTTTGGGAGTAGCAACACAGATATTTCCTGATATCAAACAGTCCAAAAAGATGTTTACTGGTTTCAATATTATTTTAAATGTTAACTAAATAGTGGATATTAATAAAGGCCAACCCACTCTATTTTTATAAGAATTGTTTGTCGTTGTACAGAAGGATTTCATTAAAATCCCCTTGATTTACAATAATGTAGGCATATAATGGAGCCAAATGAACCATTAAGTCATCTAATTTTCTATATAGAGAACAGCCCCTGCGTCTCGAATCATGATGGTGACCAACCAGTGTTGGAGTCAGTCTACCAGATTCCTGTCCGAGTTAATGTGCTGGTCCACCTTTTGAGATTATGAATCAGAGTCCACGGTATCCTAGTCCGAGTCAATGTAATCGCAGTCCGAGTCCGAGTAATACTCTTTGGGAGTAGCAATACAAATATTGCCTGAAATAATATGCTAACAGAAAGTGGACATTAAAGACCAGCAGACAATGTAACTCTATTTTCATAAGTATTGCTCGTCGTTGTACGGACAAATTTCATTAGTTGATTTAGAAAATTGTATAGTGGAGCAAATTAACCATAAAACTAAAAGTCATATTATACTTTTCGATAAATCATTCAAAATGTAATAAAACATCATCTCGTTGGTTGTATATGATAGTATACACCTTTTATTTCATATATGTACATGTAGATGTGTGCGATCAGAGAAATTAGCCTATCAATATGGCGGCTACATTTTTGGCATCATCACTTTTTTTGAAGTTAAAAAGGTATTGGCCTATTTTTTTTACTCACCATATTAAGCCAACGAGATGATGTTTTAAAATTTGATCATTGGGGGTCACAATTTATGGTCAATTTTGCACCACTATGCCTTCCACTAAAATGTAATGTCAATGAGACTAGCAGACATAAATGGCAGAATATTATGGCGATGAAAAGAAAATGATCAATATTCTTTTGTCTAGGACTCATCTTTGGTAATTTGTATAACGCTATAAACATGTATCCTCGGGTGGTCTCTCATCTGGTATAAAAGCACTGTTAACGGTTGCACTATAGACATCTTCTGCATTCAAGATTGGGTTCTGAAATCAAAAAAGAAACGAGTTTATAAGGGCAATATAATATATAACTGTTGTATTAACCAATATTTAACAGGCCTACTCCCTGAGAAAAACATCGAGAAAAAGAGTCACATCTGTTACTGATTTGAATACATTTCGGTAGTAGGTGGAGTTAACCCTAATCAATAGGGGTGGTGCTGGAAGTAAAACTATCAGGGGGAAACGAATGTATTAAATGAGGTGGGGAACCGGGCTGGCCGGCCGGCGCCGGGAATCTAACACGATTGACAGTCCCAGGTCAATGGGCCGAATAATTAACTAGTGAAATATTTTACTAGCCTTTTATCTAAATCGTTATCAAAACGAATAATGAGTAGTAAGTTAATGCTTGAAATAATTAGCAACAGCAGGCATTTCAAAACTATGTGTAAAAACATGAATAAAGAAGCTATTTGCTAGGAATCTCAAGCATTTATTGAGATTCTTAGCAAAAGGCCTCTTTAAATATATTTATTAAAACAACCATATTTTACTACATTTTGCGTGTGTAAGGGAAATTGCAGGGTACAGCGTGTCCCAGAAAAAACTGGATCCAAAAACCGGAGAGCTTATATATGTAGGAAACAAAGAAGGTTCAAATTGAGGATATAAAAATGTTTATATGTAGAATTAATTGGTAACATTATGAGATCAACCGAATATAAGGTTTTGGAAATGCAAAGCTTTGGTCAGAGCCATTTTTTCCCGATTTTCTCCATGAACCGTCTATGTATTGCATCTGCGCATCGTACTGACTGCCTCAAAGTTTTGCCTTTGACTATATTCTTAACAACGACTTATGATCAGGAAATTTGTATTCGCCATAAGGAGATTAAAAAGTGTAAATACCTATTAAATGTTTTAGAAAAATAATTATATGACCTTCTAAGACACTGCCATTGTTGCAGTTAAAAATACATTTGATTCGGAATCGGAAACCAGCCATTAAAGGCATATTATGTGATCTTTTCCAGAGAGCGCCCTCTATTCATTATTTTTTTTAGAAAGTAGATTTTCTTGCAGATTTACATTTCCGATCATAAATCATACATACATTCCAAGTTACAGAGCGATACGATTCCTAATTACCTCAAAATCATGGTTTTAGAGTGAATTTAGAGTGAAAAATATAAACTGTCGGAATTCCGACAGTTTATTTTCACTCTAAAACCATGATTTTGAAGTAATTAAGAATCGTATCGCCCTGTAACTTGGAATGTATGCATGATTTATGATCAGAAATGTAAATCTGCAAGAAAATCTGCTTTCTATTTTTTTTTCGATGTTGAGGGCGTTCCCTGGAAAGATCACATAATATACCTTTAAGTCATTTATCTCATCAAAGGAATTAGAGGCAGGGTATCAGAACGCTCTAACAGTTGCTCTATTGTTATACATCTTGAATAACGAGGATACTGTAATGGGTATTTCTAATGCTGAATATTGATCCAAAATACCTGTAAGTTAACCCTTTTTTACCAAACATAAGTTATTTCGGAGAATAAACAACATGCAGGGAAAACTTGCACACAACGCACAGATGCAAAGCATAAGGTGGTTTAATGTTAAATTGGAAAAACAACAACTTGTTCTGACCACGCCCTATTGAAAGCTTTGTATTTCAGAAAGTTACCATTCGATTAGTCTCACGATTTCACCACCACTTAAGGTCAGTTATATTTACCTTTATCCCTAAATACAAAGCAGCTATGTTTCCTTCTTTTTACGTTATAAGCTTTGCAGTTTTTGGACCCATTTTATGGGACACGCTGTATATCCGACTAGATATTGATGAATCATGATAGCGAGAATTGTTCAAGTTCAATAAGTAGAAAAATAGAAATATACCTGGATGGATCAATATATTGTAATAAAAGGGATCCTGTCATGGGATTTATGAGTGATTCTATTGAGAGATAGTGCAATCAATACAAAGTATAAACCTTTGTCTTTCAAACAATACATCTTTGGATTCTGGTTATGCAAGATCAGAAACACAAACACAATAGCTTTCAACCACTGACTGAAATCTTTCAATATTTGGCTTGACAAGTTATAGGTTGAAATGCTGGTAGATTGATACATTTGCTAATATCTCGGCAATGCAAGTATAAAAATAGATAACACTTGGTATATAATTAGAACATTCGCCAATTTCTGTTTGACACTATATTTAGACATATATTCATTTATAAATACATTTTTGTGAAGGAAATTCCGCAAAAAACAAACCATAGAAAGCAACAAAGGATAAAGAACTATAGAGTGATGGCAAAGAAATAGTAGTGAAGATTTAAACAGATTGCTCAAACCGTTGAAATTGTGTGACGATTACTTTAAAAATGCTATAGCTCTAAACATATCAGTTATAAGAGAGGTTGTACATCCAGTATATCTTCATTTTATTATCATAATAAGCATACATATTGATTTAAGCAATTTTCAATATTTCTGATTATATTTTGAGGGCGCAATGAACTTTTATCTAGTAAACTTCATGTTTTAGCCATTTTTGAAAATGATTTATCGTCTGCGCATGCGCATATTTCCCGTAGGTTTCATATGAATATGCTCGATAGTTCAGTAAGTATCCTATTAAATCATCCAAACTGGTTAATTTCTTTAATTTTTCTATGTATTTTGATTTTCCCGCAAAATCAGAGATTCACTGACTGGGCGCGCTTTATTTGTAGACTTGTTAACAACTCTTTGTCCTTTGTTTTACTCTAACACTACATATTTCAAATTGAACAGAGATTCAAGTTATTGTCTTAGGTATCATGATGCTGCAAACATTCCGAGATTTATCTGCTTCTGGTTGTCATTGTATGCACTCATCTTAACATATGTTTCACACAAAAAAATATCCAAATTTGCCGCCAAATTACTGATTTGGCAGTGTTCAAAATGTCTTACTTGTAAGCCAAAGCTATCACGTCATTAACTCATAGTTCATACTCAGAAATTCAAAAGTAAATAATTTGATAGACAAAGGTTCGTGCGTTGTAATGACTACGCTATATCTGAATGGAATCACTGCTAACAAGATCACTTTCATTACATATCCACCCACCCTCGTACTACTACCTCCATGTTCATGTCAACATAAGATCCCTTCTCAGTTTTCGTCTCAATGGGTTGCATCTTAGTAATTTCGTCAGCATAACTAGGCGGCATATCATTATCTACGCTCTCATGTTCCTCCTCCTCCTCCTCCTCCTCCTCAAGCACATCGAAATCAGATAGGTAGTCAGACTGACGCACGAGCATTTTATCAAATTTTTGATAAAGCTTATGGAAACTCGGGCGTTCCTCTGGGTTCTCGAGCCAGCATTTTCTCATGACGTCATATCTGCATATATTAATAGCAATAAATGTATCGGACATAATTATACGAGCATTTGCATATGATAGTTGTTCGTTGTATATGTTTCTCTAATTATATTTGTGCCTAAGCCCGTAAGCCATAATTCTATTTAAATTTAAAAACCAATACTGGCTATTAGTTAGTATGGCGTCCACATACAAAGACGATATATTTCATAAAAATCTTATTGACTAAATTATGCACGTATTAAATCATTGTTGTATTAAAGATGCATGTAAACTATTATAGATAAATACACCTATCAACTACTTTAGAGTTAAATAATATCCGGAGGCCATCCCATTGGCTCCGCCTTACTTGCAGTATTTATCACTATTTCTAATGAAAACGCATATCAGGTACTGAGGCTCTATCTCAAAATTAATGAAACTATAGATGGCGCTCTCGAAAAGTGATACTTCAGTCAGTTAATGGTTGATACGATTTTCCTAAATCCGCAATTCGTATTTGTTGATAATTTGATCATGAATTTCTATCCGATAATTCGTAATGTCGCATAACATATTAAAACTAAATTATTTCAACCTAAGCAGCTAAGTGTCAGTATTATTTCCCCCAATGATTAGCCGTCAGAACGTGTATATTATATGTCGTTGACATTTTTAGCCTCCGTTGCCATACTGTTAAACCTCTCTTGACGGCATCATTTGGTTTCAGGAACATAAATTCGACTGGTGAGTAGCTGAAGAATTATAGCGCTACCTCGCTAGCATAACTGAGGCGTAACCCAACATTTTGAGAGCGCCAAACCGAGGTAAGCTATACTATGGCTAGTAACTGGCAGGTAATTTACGCGAAATCCTATACCTCCATCCCCGTCAGACACTTTTGCCCAAGTGGGGGCGTTTTCATGATTTTTTACCGGAAGCAGTGGCGTAGCTAGGTTTTTTTTCTCGTAAAAGGTTGCCCCAAAAAAGTCAAACAATTTCGCACGTCAAAAATGTTCGCACGGACACAAAATTTCGCAGTCCAAAAAGCACTGTAGTCAATGTTTTATGAGTAGTTTTACTATCATTGATATTTGAAACTAAGAAAAATCGCAATTTTTACCTTAAAAAAAAAAGAAAAAGAAAAATCAAGGGGGGGGGGGGGGGGGGGGGGTGTCGCCATCGCCGCACCCCCCCCCCCCCCCCCCCCCCCCCCATCTGACAGGCCTGACCTCCCCGGACCCAAGAGTAAGTTGGAGCATATCAGTTTATACTGTAACTAAACGACAATTTCTTATTTGCCCGATGGACGATTATATTATAAGATATGATGATCAGTGGGAGAATTGGTTCATGCAATTTATTATCAACTTGTGTATAATAATTAGCCTATACTTAATGATACATTTAAGACCAATATATTATAAAATATTTTAAAATTATCCACAATCATGCATACACAGTCACGTTTGTAAAAGTTAGTTCAAACAATCAAGGATCCAATCAATCAATCAATCAATCAATCAATCAATCAATCAATCAATCAATCAATCAATCAACCAATAATTATTTAATTAATTAATGAATAAAATAACATGAAATCATATAAATAAACGAATTCATAAATAAATATGCCTATTGAATGAATATTATAAATGAAGTAAATAAAAAGATGAATACAAAATAATAATACATAGGCCTACACATTTAATAGATCGATTGATTAATATCCATACCATACTGTAGTTCATTGACATAAATGATTTGATTAAAGTCACCAAAGAAAAAAAAATGGGAATCACGGGAATCGAACCCGTGATTTACGTTTATGAAAGCAAGGATCACAGTACCACTCCATAGAGATTTGACGCTAGAATTGTGATCGTTTTATTATTTAACCATTGATCCACTTAAAATGAACGGATTTTGA
Source organism: Ophiura sarsii (assembly GCA_035610835.1). Taxonomy (NCBI): domain Eukaryota; kingdom Metazoa; phylum Echinodermata; class Ophiuroidea; order Amphilepidida; family Ophiuridae; genus Ophiura; species Ophiura sarsii. The sequence continues at coordinate 28,941,743 of CM069452.1, forward strand.
TCGTGACACTTTTGCCATTTTATACAAATTTGTATGTAACTCTCGCACAAAATGTGTTTATAATGTAATTATGGTCCTTATTTTTGAAACAATGGTAATAAAATTTGAAATTTTTGAACACAAAAAATGGCGTCATATTCACAGATTTCATTGCTCTACTGGACGTGGTGTGACGTGTTGCATTTGTCATGTTATTTAAATCAACGCTTGACGTAGCGACTGACGACACATTTTTATAATTCTACGGAACACCATTCGTGTCAATATGATTGCTGTTTAATACATGTACACACATTTGACGCATTCGACAATTAATTTTGTAAGGGGACAATGCTGATTAATGTGGATATTTACCTCGCTAGTGACTATGCTGGTGTTACTCGCCAGTTATGCTCTAAGAATTACATCGTTAGTAAGTTACGCAACAGTTAGAGTATGAGGTAGCTTATCTCCCTATTAAGTTACGCTAGTTTGGTGCACTCGGCCGATAAGATCATGGTTATAGCGTGAATAAAAACAGCTTTTTAAAAGTAAGTATCAGCCAAAAGAAGACACTTGTTTAATTTATACGAAGAACATTGTTTCAAGAACAAATTATATGGTGTATATTTATTGTTATTTATTGGAGAGTGTGACCGAGGAGTTTATTATCAACTCATTAGAAAGTGACAATGCATATATTTAATATTCTAATATCGTTACAGCTAATCAGTTAAAGATTAAATCTGCATTTTGATTATTCTCGTCGAATAACTTTAGATATCTGGTGGCTTATAATATATATATATTTTATAAATCGTGACATGAACAATGAAGCCGAATCGTCAATACATACACTTCACTTGGACAGTCATCGGGTCGTTCCATGCGATAACCTTTTTGTATTTTATCGATAATAGCTCTGCCATCCAGGTCAGGATATGGATTACCGCCAAGAGTGTAGATTTCATATAGGACTATACCGTAGGACCAACTGTGAAACAAAAACAGAACAGTTCCTCAACAAAACGTTGCGGAAACGTTAAATACCCCTGAATTGATACTACGGGGGTCATTTAATAAGTTGTACCTCCTACCTCATATCTTTGCTATTATACAAGCCAGTCTGAATTCTTATTGTACTTTTCTGGATATGCAGTAACAACCAAACTTCCATTTAGTGCGACGGAAACGTGTAAAAAACAGCCAAATGTCTCCTAAGTGCTATTCATTTGGCCAATTCTTAGAGACAAAATGTACCTATCTGTCAATTAAAAATCGTTCTAAGTTACAAATATCTCTTGAACAGACTTTAAACAATACAAGTGACTAACTTATTTGCTGAAAATGCCCTCTAATTAGCCAGAACCAGACCAGGACAGCCATTAATTTTAACCCTACCCTAAGAGAACCGCTGCAAAAGTCATATTTGCTTTTCATAGGAACTAAGAGATCTTCATTATACAGGACTAAATGGATATATTTCAAGTCTCTCGAAGATATATTTTTCTATCACTGACTACTTGATTAACTATTCTAAATGTTGCATATAAGGAAAACTGATAAAGTTTCTATCTTGTTAAGATTTAACATTCGAGGCATTACTGTGGCTTGCCTTGTAACAACTAACATTTAACTGAATATCAGTATTCCAGTATGCTAAAGGCGTGTCAATACATTCGAGTTGATATTATACTATTTGCAAGCTACACAGGTTAATATTGCCTACAATCTGATTTATACATGATAGTATAACAATCATCCATTGTTTTCTATTTTCAGTATTTAAATCGGGCGTTTATACCTAATCTTATATACAATACGGAGAGAAAACGAAACAAAACATGTATTTATCTTTGGGGTAATTTTCTGTGTCCGTTGTCCAAAATCTTTCTTTGGCTTTGATTGCATCATGACAAAAGTAAAATAGGTATCAATTAGCATTTACTATAAATGTGTAGCTATGATTCAGGGCTATAATCATGACAAATGTCATGAGGCTGAAATTCATATTAGCGATGTTATGAGTGAGGAGGTAGAATTTATTGAATGACCCTCGTAGTATTCTCCCTTCAACGTAACAAGAGTATACGAGAAATGCATGAATGGATTTAAAGAAATGTGACGCTACGCGAGTAAATGAAGCACACTGAGTTATTGATATCATAATGAATTAAGGGACATTTTGGTGCCAACGGCAATGTTATTCCTCATTCCTAACCAACGTTAAGGATTATTGAAAACCATGTTGTCTCAATACACCAAATACAAATTGTCAAATTATGAACAAATCAATGGTCAGGAGTAAATGAAAAATAAATATCTCAAATTGTTGCATAATCTTTATTTTCATGGATATGAGTGTTTGGTCCGACATGTCCGATACAAGATGTATCAAAGATCACCACATCGCCAGAGCAATTCACATGATTGATTCCTGAATGAATTTAAGACCATGGACAGTGAGTGTAGTAAAAGGTCTGAAGAACAATAACGCCTGTATAAATGTTGTTTGGAAGAAAGCTTATTACATTTGTGGTATTTAATATAAAGGGCCTGCTGACTCAAAATGTACACAGTAACTGTAAAACTGTCCTGTCAACTTGGTCCGGGTTCTGTGGGAACAGTTTACATGTTATTATGACAACTTACACGTCACTCTCAATCGAGCATTTCCCTTTTGTGTTTGTCTCCAGACTAACCCATTTAACAGGACGTTTTCTTTCTGGCGCCAAACGTTTATATCCGCGCATGTATATATCGTCTGCCATACCGAAATCAGATATCTTCACTTCTAGGTCATTTCCTACTAAGACATTCCTGGCCGCTAAGTCACCGTGGTAGTATCGGGTATTAGACAAGAATTCCTGTCGGAATTAATTAGATGTAACATAAATTCAAAGGTATATAGGTATATCTTTAAATCTTTGTACCGGAATTCAAAAGTATGTTAGTATCAGAGTCTGTTACACTTATTTCCCCGGTTAACTCGTTATCTACATTGTTTACAGAATACAAAGAATGCTTTCACACAACAGATGATTAAATTCAACTTGAACAGCAACGGCAAAATTCAGTTGTGTTAGTTAAACAAAATATGATGGAGGTTTGATCAGATTGTCTCGGTTCAGCGTAGGTCGCCATATTATGACGACGTCCAACGGTGACATTATCACGAAACACCCCATAGTTTGATACATAACAAAACGAAAAATTTCCGCCCTTGGCCTTCTACAACTAAGAACGCAACAATATTCTTCGAGATGTGCTCTTTACAATGATAGGGCGGTAAAAGTCAACGGACAAGTTACCGAGATATTAAGGTATTTTAAATTGATAGAATTGCCATATTCATTTGTGGTTTGCTTCAAGTTTAGGAAAACGTGTGCTTTGGTAGACGCACCAGTATCGGGCGACACTGGTACACACACTACCAGTATCTACTGATACTGGAACACTAAAATCAGTGGCGCCATCCGCCTCGTCATTTTTTGTGGAAAAAGGCGGCAAGATTTTATTTAAGGGGCATTTGACGCTTAAATTGTCAAATTTGGTATAATACTAACTGATTTTTATGCGCGCAAAATTTAGCTGTTTTATGCTAAAACTGTCTATTTGTTTATAATCGATTTTTTTTTTGGGGGGGGGGGGGGAGTTGGGGTAGGTTTTTTTTTTTGGGGGGGGGGGGGGAACAAATGCCCCTGTAAGTGCCGCGACTGACTAAAATGTGTACATAATCTTGTTCCAATATCAGGCAATACTGGAATTGTATAATGTGCCAGTATAGAGAAATATCGTTCCCAGTATTGGACTATACTACTATGGACCTAAAGTACACTTTTCCCCCAATTCATATAGAATTGATGGATTTCTTCTTATATCCACGTTACTAACCATTCCCCGAGCTATCTGACGAGCAATCTGAATCTTGTTGACTGGAGTCAAATTGTAGTTACGATCTTGTAAAATGTACTCTTTCTGTAAAACGAATAAGAAAGAGAAGATTACTCGGAACTGTTAGTGCTGATAGCATACTATAAGGTCGCTTCGCGATCCGGCGGGTTGTTCCTTTGACGAGTTTTACGTTAATCAAAAACCTTGCCTCCTGATAGAGACCATATCAGCAACGACTCCCGATACATCGATCGAGAGATTGCTTGACTGGAAACGACCGGTCGCAGCCAGTTGACTTCAATTCAACTCGAACGATCGGTCGCTAATGACGTAATGAACACCATTGTTTTTCAACCAATAGGGAAATGTTATTTAGCGTGGAAATTAGCATACTCCTTATGTTTACGCCATAGGTCGCAACCAACTACCTCGAGCTAGCAAGTACTAGATGCTGCGATCAGCGACTGGCTAAATTAGCATTAGTCTGGCAAGCAAAATCTGTAAAAAATGTACCTGGGATTTCATAATTACTTTCATAAATTATTTTCTATGGTTGAACACCATGTTGTCTAATACACCCAATATTGCCTGCAATTTATCATTATACTTTTGTGACATAATTATAGTGAATGAACAACCAAGTCTACGCTTTTAAGGCAAGATGCACCTAATTGAAATCGATACCCAATTGAAATCGATACACCTCATTGAAGTCGATACACCTAATTGAAGTCAATACACTTAATTGGAGTCGATACACCTAATTGAAGTCAATACACCTAATTGAAGTCAATACACTTAATTGGAGTCGATACACCTAATTAAAATCGAGGCTGAAATAGATACATCTTATTAAAGACGATATTAAATTTCATCGTGTTCATGGACATCCCTTGCACAATAAGTCAGTCTGCGTGAACAATTCTGTAGATGTTATGTACTCACACACCGGGTTGCCATTGCGCCCTTTCAAATGCACGCTTTATAAAATTACATGTTAAACACTGACTAGCGAACATTGTATACTGAGAAGGTTACTAATAAACAAGTTCCATGTCAGATTAAATGAATAATTCATACCTACCTCTCTGCATCTCCATAAGAAATGAAGAAGATCCCCATATTTCATAAATTCTGTAACTAGATAGTATGGTTCATCAACAGTTACACAGCCGAGAATTGGTAAAATATTTGGATGCGTTCCTATCTCAATAATCAGTCTGATTTCATCCAAGAAATCCTCTTTCATAGCACGGGTAGTGTTGCCTACGAAATTCGAAGAATGTATAAATAGACTATTAGTTATTTACAGTATTTTGCGGAAAACATTAAAACATTTTAAATGGTTCTTAGTGAGTCGCTTTTATTAGAAACATAGTTAAGAGTATTAATCACAAAAAGTCTAGAAACTGTTTTCCTGACAGCCTATCATGTGTTTAAGCATGATTAGGGATTCACATTTTGTTTTGACACCTCACCACGCTATAGTCCAAATATTGATTTATGAACCACTGCACAACCAATGCATGTGATGTGATCACCCAGAATAAACACAGAGGGCACAGGTGAGGTGTGTTTGATCATCAAATACTGACAAAAGTGTTTATCATCAATTTAGGTATAAGATCCTAGTATCAAAAGGTAATGGAAAGGATATCCCAAGGTTCGCGATAGGTGGAATGCATACTTTCTGCTACTCGTCTGAACAGGAGTTGACCTATATTCGACTGCATCTTGAGTCGTAAAATGACATACTGTATTAAAACAGACATTAGAGTAGCTCTACCAACCCCATTCAAACTAATTACATACCCGTACTTACCTTTGAGACCCTTTACAGCCACACGTGTATATTCCTTTTCTCCACTGAGCCCGAAAGCAAATGCTTTATATACAACACCGAATTGACCACTCCCTAATTCATCTTCGACCTTCAATTTAGACCGATCTATCTCTTTTTCGACGAACACTGGGTCAATCTCTTTTTCTTCAATATCTGTATTGAAAGAACCAAACACTCGATGAATCCTTTAAGATTTGGATTCTTATATTTAAGCCTTTGTACACGAAACTATTTAAGACGTTTCAAATGAATATTTTAAATAACACATATTCCTTGATAAACTTGATCCTTTAATACCACATGACGGGTCAGACCAACATTCAAAACAACGTCATGCTATAACCTGGCGTCCAGTAACGCATACGTAAGGTGGCTTGACGCGAGTGTTGCGTTGAAGGGATATATTCCATGATATCACGTACAGTAACGTACAGTATAGTTTAGTATCTCATCTCTTCATGAATGATAAATGTTTATCCAACATTGGTTCGGATTACAAACTGCCCAGGCACGTAAAATCTAAATACTAATGATAATACGCCTTTATTATTTAACCAAAAGTAGGTGAGTATCATGAGGTTTAGTACCTTTGCAAGCACCTACCATCTAACATTAGTGTTGAAGTTTTACGAATGAGAATATCATCTGGATAACGCACGAACACCGGTTCGTCCTTTTCCTTTCTCTTTGTCACTATTAGCACAATAACTGCTACTGTAGTAACTATCGCGACAATTGTGCACACACTGATGACAGCAATTTCCACATTTCCTAATAAGGCAGGCTTTGAAATCATCGGAACTGTAAGTTCTATCGTTGTATTTGTTGCCAACGTAGTTGTTGGAGGATCTATGTAGATAGACATTGAAACAAAATCAAGATAATGTGTGGATTTATGATTAAAGACATATTTAAAGTACAAACCTTGTTTTAATCGTCTCTTGAAATATTATTAGAATAATAGGGTGGTTTCAAAATTATGTGGACAACATCGTAATCTGTTAGCGTGACATGTGTCTCTCAAAATCGCTGCTGCAAATTCAAGAGGTCGCCCCGGTTACCCGGGTATTTTTTTTACATCCGGGTCATCTGTCGTTGACAACACAGCAACACTTTTAACGCATCGGTGTGTATGCTCTACTCGTGTACGCGACTGTTGTTTACATTCGCAAAATGTTTCGCCCGATTTACCGACTTGCAACTGTGAAAAACATATGCAAACTTGCATTGTGCGTAAATATGATAAGATGAGTATGCAGAAGAACCCCATGGGCAAATATTCTGTTCAATGGTACCATATCAAGGAGATAAAAAGGGCTATATTTGGGCTGTTTTGGTGATGGTGCAATATGAGATTTGTTGAATTCATGTTGTTCGTTTACGGCATTTTGGGTCGCCTTATACGCTGAACTCTTGAGTAAAGTTGACATTTTTCTGATCAGATATCTTATAAATATTCACAAAGTTGCCGGTTACAGATGGCACTGCTTGCTGGCAAACTATTAACCTTTACCTCAATAGCATATACGCATAACTACTTCGAGTACTGCCTCGTTATTTATATATTATAATATTTCCCCCCTTTCATCAGAGTCGTAGAACAAGTCGCATTTGATGCGTACACAAATGAGTCTCTTTGTTTTACCGAAATTAGATAAGCCAAAGACAACGTATGAATATTGAGCAAGGTAAATTAGAACAAGAGTAGGTTGTCTGACTTCAAAAAACAACAACCACACAGGCAGCGTCTAAACAAGGTTAGTCATTGAAATATATATATAAAGAAAATGCAAAACTTACCCAAAAGAGGCACAAAGAGTTGAAATTCCTTTATACTCCCTGCAAATGTATTCTCGCGTATAGTTGGTGTTATCTAGAAAATAAAAGACAGTGACACGTATAACCACAACCCTTTTTTTCAAGTTCCGAAGTCTCTCCTAATTTCACCCCCGCCCATAAATGTTATAATAATGGCTAGAGAAAATAGTAATTATGATTTAAATCTCTTGATTGAATGTGAATCCAATTCAAAATGAAAATATTTCAGTTTTCTCCCTGCAATCAAATTAAAAAGACACTTCTCTCGATATCCGCGATAACATAACGCGGGGAAGATTAGGACATAGTAACTTAATAATTCTATATTATTTTTTTTGTGCCGAATAAATAATGCAAATACTTACCGCAAACCACTAGTTGTAATATAGGGGATTATGGGTAAAATGTATATTTGTATTGTCATTGTGTTTTATTTTTAATACGATATCTTGTTTTGGCTATTTACTTTACACGTTTCATACAAGTTTCTGCCAAATCATAACTGTTATGTATTTTTTCGGAATCAGAGAATCATTCTTTAAAGCATCATGATTTCAACTTTAACACGATATCAATATTGTGAATTATGAAAAAGATCATGTGACATATTTTTATAAATATTGGAAGAAAGGGATTATCTATATCTATTTGTCAGTTATATGGTTATAACTATCTATAAGAAAGGGATTACCGCTACCCTCGATTGGTCCCGAGAGGATGTGCACACCAGCAATTACACAGACTGTGTCTACATCCTGGATTAGTTATAAAATATGAATGATCCGGGTAATAATCACGAACACTCTCGAGCTATGCTTGGTTTTGCAATTTCAAACCACAGAGTATTTAATGCATAAGAGAATGAGCATAAATAGTGTTTATGTGGTGAGAGGTTGACAAAAGTGCCCGGCAAAAGTGAGATGTTTTTTCGAGAAATAAGGTTCATTGGCTCGGTGATCTGGTCTCCAAAAAAACCGGACAATTACAGTCAGTTTGCAATGCTTCATAATCTGACCAAAGCGTCCGGACGATAATCGGACTTGGTCTCCCATATAACTGGCATAAACAGTCAGTTTACCATGCTATCTGTCATTTTTGACACCAATAATGAGTATTCTCGAATGTTGTTAAAGTTCGTACAATCTGGGGGTTGCTCTACGGCGTGGCATAACCCATATTGGATAGCCTATTAGCTCTAAAGCGATTTTTTTTATAGCCTAGATTCTTAAACTAGTAATTAACCCCCGATAGAGGGCAGGGTCTGATAAAGATAAATAGGCCTATGGGGTTATTTATTTCATTCCGTAATGAGTGTGTTTTTACGGAATAAAGCTAATCTGACACATATGATCACATTATGAAGCATGATAAACTGACTGTATTTGTCAGTTTTGTTACACTTTATTCCTTTAACGAGGGCGCTCTTATACACATGTGCTAATATGATCAGATTTTGAAACATGGTACACTGACTATATTTGTCAATTCTAAGCGCGAAAAAAATAAATTTCAAAAAATATTGGGCTGTTGAGTAAGAGTGATTACATTTTCAGAACATTATTTGGGGTCATTGAATGAAAGCAACGCTGAAAATGGAGGTATTTACAAACGTAATAGGCTGTCCCTTACCTAAACATATGAGAGTGCTTACGGGGGTTTCGAGCTGTTTTCACGAGGAGAAATTCATAATTGGAATCAATTCCAGCGATCAATTCTGCAATATTAATAACAAATTATGCAGATAGACCTGCGTGCAAATGGTAAACGTGACTCTCATCCAGAGTAAACTCAGATATTGCTGCTGCCTAACTCTTTCAGGAATGCTTACAGGGGAGATGTGTAAGGATCGTCAAATACTAATGAAGCTCAATAACTAAATGAAGAGAGTAGACATTAATTATCATCCAATAACCTCAGTTCAACGTAAATCGCTATAGCACCGTTCATTCATTTACACTATAGACAGGAAGTACATTGTGTTCCACACATATGGGGATCCATGAATTGCTTTTTTGGTAAATGCTCGATCGCGTACAAAGACATAACATACTCATAAGTATACATTTATTGTCCTGTAGGTGATATCCTGCTTATAATTAATTATGTAAAATGATTTTTCAATTTTCAAGGTTAAATAATCTGAAAGGACATATCCAAGCTAAACCTCACAATTTACGATACATAAGGCCAAACAAAGAAGAAGGTCTGTCTCAGAAACATTGTGCAAAAAAGGTAAGTGCTGTGCTTTTTTTAAATTTTTTTTAGAAAATAGGCTATTAGGTATGCGATATTTTTTTTTTTTTTTTTGTTGCTTATCCAAGCTATTTTTACGGAGAACTTTTTAAAACTTTTTTTTTTAAATCAAAAAAAAAAAGAAAAAAAAGAAGAAAAAAAGAGGTTGTTAGCCCCCAGCGCATAGACCTACGCGCCGTAGCTCATTTCACATACCAATGCGGGCGGGCTTCTGAGACAGACCTTCTTCTTTGTTTGGCCTAATACGATATTTACCAAGACTGTATAAGATGCATTCTGGAGAAGGTCCTCTAAACTAGCTGAGTACAGAGTGGCACTTCCTTGTAATAGCTGTTCCTGAAATATATTAATGCATCAATCATGTCAATGAATTGTGACATTGAGAGTTATGAACAGAAATTCAGATTGAATGATCAGAAACCAGGGATATGATCATTGATGATTGGGTATGTATACAATAATCAAATTATCTTTGACGATGTATTAGGGATGATCTTCTCAGCCTGCATTAACTTCGGACAACTTTGGTAAACAACATTCACACAAAGCTCCCAGCCCTCATGCATGGATAATAAAGTTGAGTACCCACCACAAGAGCTCTATTTCAATGACTTCTAATTTGGTTAATATCGGGCCTTAACACATCTCATATTTCAAAAGCTCCCATACGCGGTCAATATATTACATCGGTATTCAACATTGGAAGTGTTTTTGACTCTTAAAACATGTAATCAATAAACAGACAAACAGGCAAATTAATGAATAATTTGATTTTATATTGTTTTCTCCCATTTCTCCCATTTCCCAAGATCTACATTGTAAGTTATGAGTCATTATCCTATGTTATGTATTTACCACAACATGTTGACTTTCATCTATAGTGGTACATCATAAAGGGGTGCATATTTGAGGCAGAATTGGTAACATCAAATGTTGGCACAGGTTTCAAATTCTGCTCTTTCTGTTGGGTTTACACATTTGGGACATGGTAGCACAATTCGGTAACCTTGCATTTTCATTTTCAGACAACCTACAAAATGTGATTGGGTTTCCATAGATCTTCTTTCACTGATTTAGAAAGTAACCTTTTTGAAATCCGGATATATATTGATTTGAACATGGTACTTGACTTAGATTCAAATCTAAAATATATCATAACTGTTCATTCAACCAATTTTCAATGGTCATCCCTAGATGTAGTACCTAATTTGTAATTTGAAATCGTTTTCTCCCATATGGTTTGACCATTGTATATGGATGGAGTTAATGTACTTGATCTCCCAAAGTGTCCTAATACAGCTTCGTTTTCATTATAATATCTTTCAAATGTCATTCATTAACCGCACTCTCCTTTGCATTTATTAAAATAAAACCCCTCTGAATTTAGCCTTAAGCAGTTTCCATATTATGCGAACTACCCTATTTTTATGATTAATATTAATCAATAGTATAGCAGCCCTTTTACGGCAAAAGGATGTATCTTATAATGTACTTTCCTAAATACAATACTTCCTTTTAACATGGATTGTGTTAACTTGGTTCATATAATCCTCACTTAGGAAAAGGTTACAACTTGTAAAGACAATAAAAGTAATATACTGCCTTTTACCACTTCATGATTTATGGAGAAAAAAGCTAACTTTGATCATGTTAAAAGGAACTATACTGTTAGGAAACTACATATAAGATACACTCTTTTGCCATAAAAGGGCTAATGCTAATCTTACCTCTGTAACCAGCACTTCGTTGTTTGGTCTAGAACCGCCTCCCACAGGCATTGCTATCACAAAAAAGATATTTAGAGTGCCATTTATCTGAACCGGTTCCCGCCAAGAAATCTCAACAGTGGCCAAAACGTCGTCTATCCGGGTGTATCCAGCCACGTTAACGGATGTAGGAAAGCTTGCAATGGGAATTGCTGTAATGATCATGATACGCTGAAAATGATGACTGTCTATGGCGGTTCATGCAACTACAGTATTAGTACCTTACATAACTTTTAATAAATTCGGATTTTTTTGCTTGGTTAATTACGGGAAAAAGAATCCAAACATATCAATTACAACAGTAGATTATAATTTTAAAGGAGATGTCCAGCAAGCAAAACACTAAATCATATGTTAGAAAAATAATTATCGAGCCCAAATCGTAGTTATATAGAACAAAACATCATACTTATCATACAAACGAATACAAACTGACATCCCTTGACATGCAATTTTCAAAGATTCGCGGTGATCAAAAGTCCCGGTATCAATGACGCCATGGTTATTGGTGCTCAAATTTAAACAAGTGCATTGTCCATGTATAATTATTACTTCCTTGATAACTTTCGATTACCGCGTCATAAAAAAATGCATGTTGAGAGATTGCAGTTTTATTCGTTTTTATGATAAAGTAAGACGTTTTGTGTAGGGTCGATGATATAACTTGGCCTCGATAATTATTTTTCTAACATAGGCCTATTATAATGCACAATGTTGTGATTGTTCGACAACTCCTTTAAAAAGATATATCCTTCAACAATAAATTCAAACCCACTCACGTAATTATTATGTCAGAATTATAGAAACATCCGCTTCTAATGTCTATTACAGACGAAGGTTGGCGCAATTTAGCTCAGACTGTATATAACGTGCAACGGTTCAAACCTTTATTTTTGTATTAAGGTTATATCATCCCAAAGTACAGGCTACAAGGTTAAGGTAAACATATGATGATGATGATGATGATGAAAACGTGTTGTCAAACGTAACCTAAACCTTCTCTAAATATTTATTCAATGTCTAAAGTCGTTGAAAAAGAAGCCACAGTGCGGCAGATTTACGACTTCATTACCAGAGCGCATGGCTTCGTCCCTCGTCCACATGTTGAGTCAAGTAATACAAATTGTGTAATGAAAGCAGGCAAAGTATCACTTACGCTGATTTTTGCAGTAGTCTCGGTCTTCTGTCGTTTCAAAGCAATCTATAATGTTCACAAAACAAACATTAATTTAAGATTATGAATGTCAAATACATGATACAGTATAGTATATAGGGGTCAGTCCGGGTCACATGAAGTAAAATCTATCCCGGTAAGCTTTTACTGATTGCATCATTAATACTCACATGCCCCCCCCCCCCTCCCCCCACACGCACAATGAACCGAAAATATCTCTGTGTAGCCTATGTCTATTCCTTAAGGACGTTTTAGTGTTTTTATGGTGCATATTTGTAAGATAGCAAACAGCAATCGAGACATACAGGAAAGTAGCTATATTTCACAAAGAAATATACTAGTAATTCCCGGTGTATGTTACGTCAAGAGTTAAATCAATATTTCATTAACAATACTTTTCTGCAACGTGAACATCGCGGCATGTAGGATTTCAAAAATCAGTTACAGTAATGCCACCTCAAAAAAGAAGAATCTAAGACCCGGATCCTTTTTTTTTTGGCAAAAGAAAAATCCAAACAAACAAAAACAAAAGCAACAACTAGTACACTAATTCACTGCATTTTGGTCTATAACGTCTTAATGGAACATATCTTGAAGAAAACATTTCACAGAAATATTGAGAAAATATGGTTTTTTTTCTGATATCAAAATACGTTGATGTTCCGAAAAAGGCTGAAGTGATCGGAACATCTACCTTTAACACTTTTATCCGATACTATCAGCAAAAAACATGTTTAGGCCACGATTAAAAAGACACCCTGTTTAAGTTTTAGTTTATCGAAAAATGTAAATGTTTACAGATTTTTGTAAATTTGTGGGTCATCTGAAGGATAAAGGAGGGTCCGTCTGTCAGTAGGGGTGGGTATTTTTCGTCGCCTTAAAGGTCCGTTCGTACTGGCGTCGCGACATTGCGCACCGGCTACGACATGAATGGACCTTTTAGCCGGTTCGTTACACGGATACCCACGTACATACCTGGTGTAATTATTGGTTGATCAAGTTCACTGGGCGCCAAGTACTGAACTGCATTACTTGCATTTAACTTCGCTACACGTATCTGAATAACACAGGGTTAATAAACATATTGGAATTAAGTTGAAATGCTATTTATACTTATTTTTAATACTAATATTATATCATATTCAAAATTGCAATATATATATATATATATATATATATATATATATATATATTTGCGTCAACTGCATATACGGGGGTTATTCAATAAGTGCTACCTTCTACCTTACAACTTTATGTTTATATTATCCCGTCTTATGAAATATTACACAATTGTAGCTTGGAACCTCAGCTACAAATTCATTCTAAATTGATCTATAAGTAATGGTTGTACTTTCTGGAGATGCAGTGAAAACCAAATTTTCATGATTCAGAGCTATAAATAATCATGACAAATGTCATGAGGCTGACATTCATATAAGCAATGTTATGAGTGAGGAGGTATAATTTATTGAGTGACTCTCGTACATGTATAAACAACATATTTTAAACAGTTGACTTCTTTATTTTTTTTATAAACACCGATTTAACCTAGGGCGCTCTTCTTTACGGGCGATTCCTTTTTTTCAGCGCAAGCGTACTTATAATTAAGTTCACAAACGTTACATGTACATGCACTATATTCTCGTTTGGTTTGAGTGAAACCCGCCCTCGTGTTATAACGCACAATGCACTGCAATACAACAACTCAACCCACTTTAGATGTCACTTTATGTATCGATAATGTTGCTTCCGAACCACACGCCGCTCATAGAATCTAACCTCGATTGTAATTGGGAACTTTTGTAGCTGTGAATTATATAATATTTTGCAAGTATTGACGGTTTATGTTGCGAAATCATCAGTAACCGCTATAACTTGTTGCACATTTTGTATATAGCAATTTGTTAGATTTTCCTGTAAAATAGACCAATCAGACTTTTAACCTTTGAATTAACAGTTCAAGCAGTACCGGAAATTAAATCTCACAACGTAAATTTTAATATTATATTCCTTTGGTGTTATTAAGCAGCTGATATAAATCATTCGTATGCATACATCTCACGTAACATTAAGCACCGGGATTTTGCGCGATGCAATCGCGCACAAATTCGCGCATTTCGGGTCTAAACGCGCATTTCGTGATTTTGCTGATATTTTTCTTTTTATGATTTTTTTATGATTTTTTGGTATTCAAAGAACATTTTTACAAAAATAATTTAAAAAAAAAATGTTAACGAAAAATGTCCGATGATGCCAATCCTTGTTTCAATACATCGTAATCAGCTAAAAACGGCTATTCAACTCGTGGTAAGTCGGTCAATACACCATAATTGGTTGATAACACGTCACATTGGTGTAAACATAATATATTAACAAACATTATGATATTATGAAGAATTTACAGACTGTTATTTATAACACACGATTTTGAGGAGCAAAGCTGAGTAAAATGGTCGGCTACTAAGTACATGATATAATGGTAGAATAAATAGTGATGACTTAATCGACTGAATTGCGGATGGATATTTTGTGTTATTCTTAGATTCCCCTGATTTCATATGCTTATCGCAGATAGGGGTGTGCGTGTGTGGTTGGTGAAATTAATCCAGATGTCGTTAAAAACACATCACCTGTAAAGATTTTTGAACATTTTCCATTTTCTCTTTCCTTTTTTGGTGTGAACAGTTTAAGGGGTGTGTGGACCCTCAGGTTTAGCCTCCGTAAAACTGCCGTAACTTCTCCATTATTCATTTAATATATAAAAGTAACATTTACATGAAGAAAAGGGTTCAATGAATCCAATCATGAACATGAAGTTGATCATTTTGGAGAAAATGATAAAAAAACCACATTTTTTGACCAATTTTAAGTTTTGCAAAGATATTTTGTCAACATTTGTCGTTCTAGTTTTATCATAATCCTAATAAAATTCCCTCGGAATAGTTTATTTTCTTTTTTAATATCTTATTTATTTCCTGAATTATCGACCAAAAAGTGCCAAAAAAAAAAAATTGTTCGTGAATTTTTGGCACTTTTAGGTCAATAATTCAACAAAAAAAATCAGATATTAAAAAAACCCCAACAACTATATCTAGAGAACTTTATTAGGCTTGTAATAAAACTAGTTAGATTCATTGAACCCTTTTCTCTAAGATAGATTAAATAAATAATGAAGGAGTTACAGCAGTTTTACGGAGGCTATGATGAGATTCCACAGCCCCCGTTAGTGGGCGAGCACCGTTTATCCATTTATTTGTACTCAGAATAATAAACTCGGGTCAAGTAATATGGACACTAATTCTCAGTATATTCCATTTAAACCAATCTATTTTGAATTTGTACAACTAAAATAGTTTCACCAGAGATCTCTCTGGTTTCATCAGTATCTCTCGTTTGGGTTTGTCTATTCAAGTGGCGAGATGTGGATGGGTGAGTTTAAGGGCAAGTTGTCGGGTGATATGGTGAGTTGTGGGGTGATTTAGTTGTAGTGAGTTGTGGAGTGAGTAAGTGTTTGGCGAGTAATGGAGTGTGAGGTGTGTGCTGTTGAGTCATTTTAGTTTCAATGTACCACTTCCAGAATTAAATTATTTCGTCTCCCTTAATTTCTTTGGTATTGGTTCATCATAAACATAAATTAATTGTGGAATATCAAGTAATCCAATTGATGAATGTTTGAGAGTATTCATTAAACAACACTGATATGAACTCCAAGTTAATTCAATTTGAAGCATACATATTAACCATTTGAGATTTGGTAGAAACTATTACCTTAATACTCTCATTTCTCAGGGTGTGACACAACATTTACCACTCTATTTACATTTCTATATTCATTGAAATCCACCTCTTCTGAACACTGTTGGTCTTTTAAAGACTCTTTTTGTTTGCCTAACAGGATAAACATAACAGTTTGCTAATAAAAGTAACCTTAAAGGGGGCATTAAGAGATGTGGTGGAGGCAGCGCCCTCAAAATATATGATCAAAACTGGGATTTGTATATTTTTACAATTGTAATACATGTTTGAACTTACACCTCAGCCCTCTTTGTACAACAAAATGTCGATTCAAAAATGCTGATTTCCGGCAGATCAGCATTTTACGTCCGACAGTATCCCCCTGCAGTACGTGTGAAACATAACGCGAACCATATTTGCATAGAGGGCGTTTTTTAATAAATAGCGATGGTATTGTTTTAATCAGGTTTTGCTGTGTTTTTGGTAGTAGAAACAACAATAAGGCCCAAAATGTTTTTGTTATGTTGTCCTCCACAGCTTTCAGAGAGGAGGGGCGGGCTGGCGGACTTTTTTCTTCTATTACCAGCGGAAGCTCAAAGTTCAGCCAACAAGAGGTTGAAATCACTCTAAGAGTCGCACATACACCTAGCACATAAAGTCCCTGACCAGGTGCTTTGAGGTTGGTTAATTCAAAATCTATAATCGGTACCAAAAATCTGAGATACACATTAAATGAGCAAATTTCTTCTCCGCAGTTTGATACCTCATTCAACAAAATCGAATGGATAGTTTTAAAGTTATGGCGATTTCAATGACCGCGCATAACAACAGCAAAGTTGCACTAGGTATAGGAAATCATTGATTTGTGGGACAGTTATGACAGTAATCACACACAATTCAATGAATACCTAGTGCAACTTTGCTGTTGTTATGCGCGGTCATTGAAATCACCATAACTTTAAAACTATCCATTCGATTTTGTTGAATGAGGTATCAAACTGCGGAGAAGAAATTTGCTCATTTAAAATGTATCTCAGATTTTTGGTACCGATTATAAATTTTGAATTAGCCAACCTCAAAGCACCTGGTCAGGGACTTTATGTGCTAGGTGTATATGTTATAAACACTTAATTTAATATTCAATGCTATTTAAACTGTTTAAAAAAAAATCTGAAAAGAAAAAAAAATCTGAAGAAGAAAAGAAATCTGAAAAAAAATTCAAATCTGAATAATAATTCCCAATAGTAGTGGATCCTATTGCCATCCGTAAGATTAAGGCGGGATTTGATTGAAAATGAGGTTCTACGGAATGCCAGGTTAGTATTATAAAGGAAAGCGACACTGGCATATCAACAATTTTATCTCAACACCAATCATGTGGTTAATGATTAATATGTACTTACAATAACTAATAGTTCGTGTCCGTACTCGACATCTTTGAATGTGAATGTATTAGCGGCCTGTGATATTAAAATAAAATGAAATCGATCAAATAAGGCAACACATTACAAAGAAGAGCTTATGAAAAACATTGGCAGAGTTTAACTACAAGCAAATAAGACAAGACTTACCAATGAAATACACGTATTGCATACGGATAATTATTGCACGTTAAATTAATTAAAGCTTCATGGTTTCAGCAAGGCATCGCATTCATTCAGATATGGATCTTCTGTAGTGCAACATCAACATTGCAAAAAGAGAGCCAAGTGGAGCATTATTATGTCAAGAGGCCAAGTATGTTTTTTTGCTCCGCTTATGTGAATCCTATAAGTGTCATTAACAACTTTACTTGTTCCCGATATCTCGCCAGTCGGACACCAGTTAGCTGTTATATTAAGACGGATAGGGCTATTACATACTAGTATACAGCCGGTCAAATACCTACATAATATTTAAGCGGTGGTCAGATAAAACCGGGTAATATCTTAACCTCGTTAAATCTAAAGGAACACAAACTGTAAACCACTAGTCCAATTGCTAGGTTTTCATCGATACTATTTCTTAGATGCGGACAACCATGTGATATTGCATCAACAGCAATGGACTATTCAAAATAATATGTGCACACTTATAAGAGGGTATTTTTTAATTTCTAAAAATTCCCGGATTTCAATAAGCAAATTTGAAAAGAATCTGGATTTTCGGTCCAAATTAATCGAACAAAAATCTGGATGTATAGGGGTGTATGCACAAATAATCTGGAATAGCCCAATAGTATGGGCCACTCGTCCGTGTACACACGGAACATTTTATACTCATTCATATCAGTATCAGGGCTGTGATCTTCCTGCCCTATGACAAGACTTGTTCAATACCATACGCTTGGTACCATCGTTTAAATATATTTTCTGACTTGAAATCCCTATGAAAACGATTCCTCCAGAGGTTTGATGATTGTTATGACATGGTTTCTTTACGGTTGGCGGCGTTGTAACAAACAAAATCACATCATTTTGAACAAATGCTTGTTGAATGTCTGTCTGCCTGCTCCTTAAGTATACTTACAGAAATACGGTAATTGCATTCCTCAGATTTCCTTGCACAGAACAGCTTAGGTATTTGGTTATGCGGTAAATGTTTCAAACACAAGCCGTAACCGTTAAAACCTGAGGACATTTTAAAATGTATGACCATAATGACTGTTATACAGATATATCATGTATATAGCGATACTCGCTTGTTTCTGGTTATATTTCACAAAATAGCAAATTCATAATGTGCTCCAGAATTATTAAAATTTAATTAAAAACTGAAGATTAAATATTTATATTTAACACCTGAATATATCCATTTTTTCTAGTGAACACGTTCAGCTAACGTTCAGCTATCAATACAATAAATGTATTTACTTGTATTGTCGAACCTTTATTTCGGCACGAATTTGTAGCTTGAAATATTGTATTATCATAAATGCAAATATGTTCATATAAATTTGCAATCTTATGACAAAACTGGTCATTAAATGATATATAAGGTTTATAAAGTATTCCACGAATAACTGCAATATAACCAACCTGGTACTGATTCAAGTTACGTTTATTAAATACACCTGGATATAAATATGAATGAATACTGAAGAACAAACACAATGTTAACACTTCCCACGCGGTAGCCGTCTGCAGACGACATTCCTAAATTTCACAAAATGTTTCAAAAATGTCAACATTATTATTGAATTTCAATACTATATTTTGGAATCACCATGTGAAATGTATTGAAATAAGTACACACATGCCTAGTATTGGTTCAGTAATCCGTGAGATAGACCTTAAAAGTTGGGAAAGGTTTTTGAACAATCTTGTTTTGTATATGGTTAAACTAAAAGCCGCGTGGAAAGTGTTAAGGAATGAAAGCAATGTAGGAGATTGCACCTAACAAAAGGATATTTATTACGAGTTATAAACACACTATCAACTCACCCCTCCCTTCGGGTATATCCCATGTGAGTGTTATATCCAAAGTCCAACTGCGACCTACCGTTGTGTTATGATAATTGGTTATATAAGTAGCCTCTACGCTATCCCTGTCAACCACAGCTGAAACGTGATAGCGAGATTTAGACAAATCATTAGGTGTAGAAAGGGATCCATTTTGATAGAAACGTCCGTTACAGAATAGCATCTCTCATTTAAGACTGATTAGTAATTTAATTAACTAATATTAATATATCACGCTTAAAAGAGTGATATTAATCGATTATACCATTCACCCCACCTGCTTCGACGAACGACTTTTGTTTTCATACAATCACAAATCATATTTTTGATAGGCCAATGGCTCGATGTACATCGATTCAACTGAATGTATTTTGACGATGGTATTCCCATTTGTAAAGAAAGATAAACATCTCCTCCTACGCATGCTAACACACTGCTCATCAAATGGTAAAAGTGGGTGATACAAACTCAGATCTAAAGGGTTCAACAAAAGAAAGTATACCACTTTGTTTATGTCATTTTGAGTAACTTTCAATTTGTTTTTGTACAAACAGGCTAGATAGGCATTTAGATGAATCTTTTAGGCATAATTTGATACCACATTTGCCCCCTAACAACAAAGATAAACCATGATTAGCACCATTTAAAGGAAAATATCCCATTTTCAAAAGTCGCATTTCCAATACACAGCACGAGAAGAAAGGGCCAATTGTTAACACACACATATGCCGTATTTATCCCGTACTGATCACCGCGCATATCCCTCAATGCGCGGGCTAATTCAAATGTAAACTGATGCATGGGTGAAGGATTTGAATGTAAAGGAATGTTATGGATGGGTAGAACATGGACAGATTAACCAAATTTTCTCGCGCTGTGTATTGGAAATGCGACTTTTGAAAATGGGATATTTTCCTTTAAATGGTGCTAATCATGATTTATCTTTGTTGTTAGGGGGCAAATTTGGTATCAAATTATGCCTAAAAGATTCATCTAAATGCATATCTAGCCTGTTTGGTCAACAACAAATTAAAAATTACTCAAAATGACATAAACAAAGTGGTATACTTTCTTTTGTTGAACCCTTTATTTAATGAATACGTAATGTTCTATTAAATTCAATGGTTTGTTTGTAAACTGTATGATGCTTTTTAGATTGATGTAGCATTGCAACTGTCTATACACATACAGTAGATGAAAATATAGGTATGATATAAGCGCATAACCTTTGAAACCCTTTAGCAAGTGTCATCTTTATAAGGCTTATCAACTCAACAACATTTACGATCAGTTAATCTCATCAAGACCGCCCTCTACTTCCGGTGGTCGTCAGGATAAAAAGCCTGTGATGAGAGCTGACGTCAAATAGTCTGATGAAGTGCTCAGTGTAGCATGAAACTGTCACAAGTGAGTATAATAATTCGTTTTATTATTATACTTCAACTAACCTTGGATTTGTCATGAATGAAAAACAATTTCTTATAATATATTACTTATTATATAACTTACGAAAGTTACAGCATTGAGCCTTCGGCGATATCAAACAGTTGATTACATCTGCCGGTGGATCTGTAGCTTCTATTGTACTCCGTGTAGGTGTTGTCGTTACGATTAGTAAATCAGAAGTAGTTGACTGAACAGATGTAGTAGTCTCGGCCCCTGGGAAAAGGTAACATCTAGTAAAATGTATAATCTGTCTTGAATGATACTCATACCGGGGGGGGGGGGGGGGGGGGTACTTAGTGGATATGAGGTAACGGGGATGTTAGCAAAATCTGTCAATATAATATTATGGGTTTCCGGTAAACATATGGGTCCATTTCCCACTGAAAATGGGGTAAATGTTTGAGTCCATGTTCCATTTAACGGCACATTCCTACCCCCTCCCAAATAAATCTGAGTATTCCCCCCCCACCGGGAGTCATACGTTATAAGGAACGAAATGTATACCCTACCTTGCTTCATACAGTCATCAGGGTTATCCACTAGTTCGGTACAGTCTGTAAGAAGAGAAACCATTTTAATCTCATTAATGAATGGGGGTTAAAGTTACACAAAACGCCCCTTAAATTGCCCAGTATTAAGTTTCATTCCTTTCAGAAAAGACGTGCTTTATGCACAATATCGCAAATTAGGATGTAAACAGTTCAAATGTAATTATGCAATGTACGTTTAAACGATAATTACTTTGAGAATTAACGTGAACAATCTTGTGACAATCAAACGGAAGAATCTTACGCGTATGTTGTCGTCCTGTAACAAGACAACCCTTGTAAAAACAAGAAACTATTTTAAGTCAATTTGAATTTAAACGGTTCATGATAGTAAGACATTCGTTTTTTAAACACTGTCTTGACTTTCATATAAGGTCTTTTAAGGAAACCAGTGAAATTATTTCATAAATTAATCTAACATTCAATGTTATTGTGTAGTTGTATGTGTCATTGAATAAAGCATCAATACGAAAAAAACATAAAAACAAAACATTGATGTAACAAAACATCAATGTATTTTCTACGTGAGCCAGCTCCCGCACGGAGTCCTCTGCATTGCGGCAATAAATACTGCCCTCTTCGTCATTAAAGCGAAGCGGCAAATCGGATCAGAGGGGCCGCGACACGTCGAACTGCTCAAAAGATAACGCTGTTGTGACGCTGTTCTACAACGCACTGTACGCAGTTGTCACAGAAAAAAGTGTTGAAGTAATCTGACGACGACTATAAAATAGTGTAGCCTAATTCACCACCAACCACTCCGCACTTTATTTAAAATAATAGTTGTAAGTTCCTGGACCGATTTCATGAATAAATTCTTCCTCTGGCAGCATTCACAAATTTACACAGGTAATAAATATATTGAGCTGGTGATTGCACAAAATCAGTTAAATTGACAATCTTATTTCTGTAATGTACAAGCAGTAAACAAACTACTGGTTATTTTATGACTAAAATAAGCTTTTGCTCGCAAAGATTTTTCTTAATGTATTACAAACCTGGTATATTGATATCTGTTGCTGTTTCACTTGGTGACAAATAATCAAATGAACCATCGTCATTCCACTGAGCAACTCGTACCTGAATAGACAACGGATATGAATCATTAAACGGCCAAGATTCAAGCTTCGCAAAATATTATTTTATTCTACTTGAGAAAATTTCAAGTCACTCTCCTTATTTCATTTGAAAATACACTTTTTAAACATCGTGACACATTTAAATCAAATTTAAAAAGCCTTTTTAGCATAATAAAAATATACAACAACATAAATACGAAAACAAAATCAGATACTCTTTTATTTAAATATTGCTCATTTAGAAAGGAAACCAACCAGTAGAACATGTACTGGATTGGATACTGGTACATCTGTGGCATTGGTCACCGTCTGGTAACGGTGATAGCGCCCCCCCTTGTGTATTCAGCGGGTTCTTCTGCGGCAGGTCATTAAGGTCATGAAGGTCAAAGGGGGATAGAGAAAAACATGCGGACGATCTTCGTAAAGCACAACTTTGAGCTGGAGATGAATTAAAAGTACATCAAAATACACACTTTGTCCCTTGTATTATTCACAATATGTCAGTTCGATCAACAACAGGACAATACTATTATTACTAAAGTAATGTTGTTTGATGTATGCATTCCAATTGTTCACTTTCATTTACGGCACCTTTCATTATTTGCAGAGGGCTATCCCTTTTTCATGCACAACACGAATCGTATTATTATAAGAATCCCCATACATCACATTATATTTATTTATGGACAGGTTTAATTCGGTGGAAATTATATCTGTTTCACTATACAGCAATATCGTATTTACTGCTTCGTACGCGTAATGCGTGAGTTTATTCTGTTACGGAGCAGAAAACACGATATTTGCCATTAAAGGTAACGTGTCGTCTACTTACGACAGCGACATACGAGGCACCGAATGAAACGTTTTCAAAGGTGTATGCATTGCGTCTCTGAAAATGAAAATAGATACAATTAGTGGTGTATTTTCAACGTGCATGATGCCAAAAGGTTAATGTTTACCTTTAAAACAGTAACAACGACAGCATTTCCAATGTTTTGGAGAAGGAAAAATTAAAGTTAAATGTATTCCTTTTAAGTTTTCAATGACGATGCGGAATAATGGAATTAAATAGAAGACGTACGTAGAAGACCGGGAAATGTAAGATTCATATGGTATATTATTGATATCGAAATGATGATCAACAATAATGATATAAAATTGGATGGATTGAGCATGATACACAAAGATATTGGTCGAGCTATGAGTTTAAAACAATATTTTTAAAACTCATAGCGAGAAAAATATATTTGTGTATCATGCGAAAAAATCCAACCAATTTTATCATTATTATGTTTTGAGAATCTTACGTGGGAAATGAAAACAAATAACACTAACCTTCCCTCCAAATTGTCCAACATTTCTGGTACAGAATGACAGAACAGAAGCTCCAATACAAAATGTAACAAGTTCCAACGCAGGTACAATTTCAAATTCCAATACATAGCAAGTTCAACTCATTTATAGTTTGCAATAAATTCAAAAGACATATTTCGGCGATCGTCTGTTTTCAACACGATTGTTTTCCTCTATTGAATTACACGCAATAAGCTTACACTTTTGACTTACAAGTTACAGTACACATACTTTCACGATCGCCATTTTTAGGCCACAAACTTCCTCATTTATCCAGTAAGACAACTTTGTATCGGTGCTTCTTCGCGTTGCAGAATTGTCCTTATTACTGAGTAAGTCCTGATATTCTTGTTCATTTAGAGTAACAAAACGCGAAGTTAAGTTCAGTAAAGTTCAACCCGACGCCTTTTTCAACACTGACCTCTGATGTCGGAATAACTGAAAAATTAGTCTCTACTGCATTTTCTGACGCTACACATACAATCAGTATATTAATACATGCTTTTAGTGGATTCGTTCGGCGTAAGCTTTAATGTGTTAAAGAAACCTCCAAGTGTTAACAATATTGGTCAATATTGCTCCAGCTGACATAACATGCAGAATAATAGGTTTATAAAAATGTATTGAAAGAATAGGACGGAAGATTCTCAATACATAATAATGACCGATATTGAACAGCGACAAAGACTCGTTACTTTTTTATATTATCAACATTAGATGACATATTGTTATCAAGTATAATCAATCCGGCAAGCAAGCAAATGCACTGAGGAGACTGAGTCTGTATTGAATTAAAAAAACAACAACGATGTTCATTGCAATATATCAACCTTCTGGTAGGGAATTGTGACCTATTTTAAACTGAGACATTTTGTAAGTAGCAGTCATACTACACGTGTAACAGGTCACGTAATGTAAGTAAACAATTAGGTGAGTGAGATTTATCTGACCGGACTGAAATTAAATCTGGTAATGCATTAACAAATTAATGTTTTACAATTAATATTGAGTGACATCCCCAATCCACCGCACACACCCATATTTCACTTTCAATTATGCTCGCAAAAATGCGATATTCGCCGCGTATTTTCACTTTCATGTTTGTCGTTTGTGGCCAATCGCCATCTTGAAACAGGTTAGACACAATTTGGATAAAAGGTGGGCGCCCTAACAATATTTGTTTAAATGCGCAAGAATTAAGCGTCTCAGTGAAATGCGCGCGCACTACTGGAAACAAACTTCTGTTTGTTTGTTTGGCCTTATGGGATTAAATATTGGTCACCTTATGTGCCTGATATACATGTATCTCTTTCCAACAATTTTAATTTCACACAGATTAATTACTCACTGTTGATAAATAAGTACATCCTGATCCAGTTATTCCACATTTAATACCAGGCGCTAGAGAATACGGTGGTTCTTGTAAACACACTGCATATCCATTAAATGCTATTATATTAAAACATAAGATAATGTGTCATTACAAATAGTGAACCAAGGCTTTTAACGGTCACACTTAAAGAATAACATTTTTCAAACGCTTGCAAACAATTTGGTTTCTCTTCAGTATCACTTGCAATAGAAAAATGTGTATAAAAGGGTCGGTATTTACTTGGATGTTGAAATCGCACTAAGATCAGTCCGACCCCTGACCACAATGCGTATATATACCAAGCCTACTTCAATCGTGCGATCTCTACGAGTGGAGGCGAACTTTCAATTTATAAGTTACAAGTAAACCATGAAGAATACTTCAATTGTGGTTTAACCACACAATGAAAGCATACAATAATTGAGGAAGTGACAATATGGTGCTTGACTCCTCGATGTCACAAAGAAAGAGCGTTATTTTTGCCGCAGCGACATCTCAACCCGAAAGACAATAGGCATCGGTTGATTTCTGATGAGAAATATACGCTGTTTATTGCAGTGTTCTATTCATTGAGTCTTAGATAATATATTTATTATATATTAATTATATATGAGATATTGCTTAGGTTTCAGGCATAAAGTAAACGATTTGATCCTTACCTGCTGAGCTTTGAGGAACGCTCCAAGTGACGTTGACATTCAGTGTCAAACCAGCGCTATCCGTTGATCCGTACCTAATCCAATATGATGCAGATAATCCTGACACCGTCGCTGAACAAAAACATAAAGGCAAATTATAATATTGTGTGCAGGGAACAGTTCCAATATACTTATATAATGGCTTATTATTATCATTATTTATATAACTGACTGTTTTGATAAAAACTAAATAAGTTAGCCCAAACTGACCTTCTCTGCGCATATGCTCACGCCCATATCTTCTGCGCCGCACAAAAAATATTGGAAGCCTATATTTTTTGAATATTATACGCACATCCGGGAACTTGGTTCACAATATTCAACATGCACTTTTATTGTACCGTTTGGAAGGCTCATATGAATAATAATTATATAATATTGAATGGCTCTGAGGGTGATACAAGAATATATTGCACGAGCTATACAAACATTGCACGAGTCGGAGACGAGTGCAATATTTTTATAGTGAGTGCAATATATTCTTGTATCACCGAAAATAAGACATTCAATATTATTATTATTATATAACAGACTGTTTTGATAAAAACTTAATAGGCTAAGTTAGCCCAAACTCATTTCATTTCTGTTCAAAGTTTGACCTTTAAACTTTTATTCGATATCTATAGACCCCTTCCGGGTATGAGAGATATAATCAACATACAAAATAAAGATAGATGGCGCTATAGCGCAAAAGACATAGAAAAACTTGACATAAATATTAAAATATAATGATACATGTGTTCAAACCAACTAAAACAATGGAAAGAATTAATAAAATATAAAAAGCACACAATAAGTAAGAAAAATAAATATAAATGCAAGATATGAGGTAAATTTTGAAGAAACAACTTTAACATATTTACATAGGTCTATGAGTACCATTTTGTTATTTGAGTTGAGAAGTTCAAACAGTTTGGTATCATTTGACTGCCTGCAAAAGTGAGGTTGCAGGTATTTATTTCTGTGAGAGTTTAAAAAAATCACATACTAAAAGATAATGGTATTCGTCACCTATATACCATGTCATTGCGGCAGAGCTTGCAAATGTTGTCCTTGTTATCTACACTAAATCTATTTAAATTGTTAGGACATTTAATGTTCCCACATCTAAACTTAGTAAGTATTAGTTTATTACTAAAATCTAATTCCTTAAGGTAAAACTCAAAATGAAAGATCAGATTTAAAATATTTATAGTTTATACAAAATATATTGCTTTCAACGTCACTCGACCAATTTTGTATATCAATGTCTTTAATTCTACGGGCTAGAGCATTTTTCAGCCAAATAGAATTATGGTGATTTTGTGATACCCATATATTACTGAGTCCACAGTGATCCCAAGTATCTCTGATTTAACTGATCCACTTAGATGAATACAAAATTGTATTAGAATCGCGCTTTAAAATATGTTTAAGGCTTACAATGACAAAGTGTACACAGTCTTACGTACACAAGTGGTAGAATAGGGACATTAACTACAGCGCCCCCAAGTGACAGCATTTAACTATTGAACTCATAAATCATGACTGAATTTTCCAAATACCAGTAGGCCAATAAACAAATATTGTTTGGTGGTCCTCAACCTCCCTATCTTATTTTACGTCAGTTCTAAAACCTCGCAACCTTATTCATAGTCAAATTACCTGTAATTGTATCAGTGCAGTAGCGCCGGATTTGACTACAGATAGACCAGTGTGCAATGAAGGCATTCATGTGTAGTAGCGTGTGATTATGCTAAGTTGACGTGAGTTCAAAAGCCGATTATTAGCTGTTGATCATGTTGATGGGCAGAGTGTCGATTGGAAAATGTATTGAAATTCTTTTGTTGTTGTATTGGTTTGTTTCTATTAACACCATTCTTCACCGGCCTATGGTGAGCGTGTGAACTCACTAAAAATGTTTTAGAGATGAGTCAGATGACCAAAATAAGGACTGACCGAGGACAACTAAATTATTTATATTTTGGGACATACGGGTGTATTGATATTAGACGATATATTGAATCACTTTCAATAAGTAAGCTATCAAAATATTCCTTCATGTATAAATAACTATTATAAACGAAAACATTCTCTTTTTCTGCACACAATACAGAGATATCTTGAAATTTAATTTTTTTGTTGAATTTTTGATTTTTTTGCGACACGTTAATTTTCACTCATCTGTATCCATCTGCTATGTTGCAGGGGAATGGTATTTGGCTCTCATCTCATTTATAATAGAGGTTTGACTAATATTCATTACATCCATACCATTAAACAACAATTTTGATATGTCAATTTTCTAATATAGTGGTAACCAATAGTTAGCTTTAGACAAATAACATCAGAGCAAGCGACCATTGATGTTTAGCTGTGGTTCAATTCCTATTCCTAGCTGGTCGCTAGTGGCGCTGCATTTGATGTCCGTTATATTCTTGCGGTAGCACTTGTGTGCGACTGATTTTAAAATAGATACAAATCTGTAAAATGGTTTCGAAATTTTTAGGACACCCTGTATAATTGATTTTTTAACAGTTAACCGTTCACCGATTTCAGTTGATAACGTAACCTTGGACGCATACTTCAACCTTAAATAACGAGCCCATCTGCAATCAGATGACTGGCTACATGCGTCTGAGCCTGTTAAACATGTTATTTTTAAAACGTGTTCAAAATTGCATTTTATAAAATTATAATTGCAAAATCAGGCAATGTTTTCTATACCGATTTCATTTTTTTTAACAAAATGAACGTTCAACGTGCGCTGGATCTGAAAAGAACATTTCTCAGAATTAACAAAATGTATAAGATTGCATCAATCCGTGTAAATGGAAATGCCAGTTATTGCCCTTTCTTTTAATGATTTGATATCTCACGATGTTTAATAATAATTGAACCACCCCACATAAGCTGAACCACTAGACGTACCACGTATGGTTGAAAACTTAAGAGATCGTAATCATATGGAAACGTGCAAGATTTAGCTTTATGGCTTGTTATACCTATCATGTTTCAATAATGAGTCCTATTACGACAACATTTGAAACCAGATCTATTATGCGTCGTTTCATCAGCAAAATCTCTTTACAATACAGCTGTGACTCAGGGTGAGCCCATAAACCTCTACGCCCTCGGTATAGTTTTACACATAATCTGCCCGGGGGGGGGGGGGGGGGGGGGGTACTCACCCAAGACGGTATACGGGGGTGTGCCGCTCTAATGGGTAGCTTTTTGGGCACAAAATCCATAAACATGGGGTATGATTTTGTGCTGGAAATCCCTAATAATGGGGTCACTTTTTACAAATGGGTCTATTTTCGCGAAATTTGTGTCTATTTTCGCGAAAATTTGCAAAAATTAGGTCTATTTTCCCGATAATTTGCGAAAATTTGGTGTAAAATGAAGCAAAACCCCTAAAAATGGGTACCGATTTTTCCAAAATCACCCCTAAAAATGGGTATGGGTTTTGAATCTCCAGCGGCACACCCCCGACCAAACCAAATCCGAGTACCCCCCGGGATAATCTGACAGGATAACAAGACTACGAATGAATAGCTATACATCATGAGAGTTCATCAGGGGAACGAGGTGTGCGGTCAATTGCTGACATAGTAAGATTGTCATTTTTTTCCCAGCCTGAATCAAACTATCACTTAGGGGAGAAAAACGGGTCAAATTTGATGGGAAAATCGATATCCTTGGTGTAAGACTAAGTTAGACTAGTGTCGAGACTCCTTTACGGAATTAAGCTGTATAATCCTTTAATCCGCCAATAAAGGATTTTGTGCTAGGTTAATTCCGTGCTGTCTTACACCAAGGACAAACCGGAAAATCAGTCTCCGAATGCGCCGGGGATCGAATCCGGGCCGCGTGTGTGTAAGTCTGAGGCTCTACCGACTAAGCTACACGGGTCAGGTTCAAAAAGGTTGAACGCCTGGCGGAGCGTGGTACTAGATTGACCGGGCGATCGCGCGGTACAAGATTGTAGTAGTTTCGATTTATTGTGTGTGTAATGGATGGTTTCGTTAAACTCAGTGTATGATCGTAAAATGATTTACACATCCACTTTCGTCAACACGCTCGTACAAGTGATAGGGCTTTATGCACCGGCTGCTCCCCTCATGCGGAACAAACTTCCGGACCATATCAGGTTAGCAACATCTGTTACCCAGTTCAAGAGGGTGTTTAAAACACATTTATCTAAGAAAGTCTACAATCATGGAACCTTTTAGATTTCTTATATTCGGCCGAGTGCACCAAACTGGCGTTACTTAATAGGGATGTAAGCTACCTCTCTAGTAGTAGTTATGCCCTAACTCTAGCGTAACTTACTAACGATGTAATTTTGAGAGAAAAACATAACAAAATTAAGTTTCTGGCTCCTTCACGTCTGGGTGATTTCTAAAACTTTTTGATACCCCCTCGTCGTATAAGCAGTGGATATCGATTATGATAATACTCAAGGAATGAAGATAAAACTGTTTGATACCCCCTCGTCGTATAAGCAGTGGATATCGATTATGATAATACTCAAGGAATGAAGGTAAAACTGTTTGATACCCCCTCGTCGTATAAGCAGTGGATATCGATTATGATAATACTCAAGGAATGAAGGTAAAACTGAGATTAACCTCCTTCTTTGAATCGGCATCATTTGCTCAAATGGACAACCTTGATATACAGATAGGCTACTTACGCAGGTCACAGCATTCGTGAGATTGAAATAAACAAATTGTAGAGTCACTTTGAGCCAAGACAACTTCTGGTAACCATGGTAACATTACTCCGCAGACGACAAGATGAATGATTAAGAGCATTGTTGAAGTGACAATCAAGAGACTTTTATCACGCAAGTCTTTTTCTGTAATAAAACGATATAGTCTGTATGAGATGAGATCCAACGATTGATTGAAATTTAAGACATAAGGAACTTATGGCTAGTTGAGGTTAGTATTGCATTCTAACATTCAAATCTCTGCGATCATAGTATCATTTACGATAAGGGTAAAGGGCTATTTCTTATACAGCGTCTTGTCTGTCTGGAACTTCTTTTTCATTATATAAAGATTGTGAATTAGGTCTTTCAAATTACAAAGTAGTTAATCTGTCTCTCTTTCCATCTGTTTCTCTTTCTCTCTTCTTCCCTTTCTTTTGCAACATTGATAATTTAGTACGTTGATGGCAAGATTGCTATACATTTCCAGTGCGGTAGGCTATACTACTGGGTGTCCCAGAATGATTTACACCTTGTCTGAAACAATAATAAAAGTATAAAAACAACTGTGCAGTCCGCGTATAATACCTGCAATATAGTGGCTAATAATATAAATCACATAAGCAGAACAATTTCTTCACACCAATTAAACATTGCTTCGTTAAACATCACCAACAATTGATATTCATTAACCACTAGATTTCAGATCACCAATGCGTGATTAAACTATCGTGAACAAACCCTTAATTTAATGGGCCTACAGCGCTCAAGATCAAGTTATTTCTCAAGTTGACACAAATAAAAATGCTACGGGTCTCGAAGTACTTCAGCGGTACTTCAATCAGATGTCTTGATTAACATCTTTAAGGTTGACGGAAGATGTTTCCGTTACCACGGACCACTTGTAACACTTTTTGCCAGAACGAACTATTTAAAAATACAAGTGTTGCAGAGACCTGGTTGCATATACCGTCGTGATATTCCGTTAAAGCCTGGGGTTAAAGCATTATGAGAGTCTAAGGCTAAAAATATCGATGTGAATGACATATGACAAAATACTATGTTCCGGCCGGATGCGTGAAACTGACGTTTGAATTATTGGATTTCTGCAAAAAAAGCAAGCCCTTCCCCTAAAATTGGATCGGGTCTGTTTGCATAACTCCACATCACACAATTAGACGTTTTGAGAGATTGAAACACTTATAAAAGGGAACAACGCTTGGCTACCCATAGCAAGTTTTCCCATTTCGATATCCTTATTACTTTTCCCTAAAATTATGTTTTCAAAAAGTGGCACTTTTCAAGACCTTAATACGAGTTAGTTTGCATAAATCAACACACATTTAGGCGTATTGAGAGATTGAAACTCGCATGAAAAAAGGGAAACGCTTGGCTACCTACACAAAGTGTCCGACCCCTTTTCAATAAAATGTTTAATTTTTCCCAAAACAGTCACATTTACCCAACATAATATTTCCCGAAAAGTAGCACTTTTCAACGATGCAGGGAAATGATTGGCGTTAATGTGGACACTATTGGCTAGTTATTTAAAATAAAAGCCAGCTAAAGAAAGAAGAGACATGATTTTATTTGAAAATAAAGACGATTGAAATGAATCAGGAGACATTTTTGTAACTCTCTTGTATAGGATCTTTTTGGGGAAATGTGACTGTTGTAGGAAAATGTGAACATGATATTCTGATATTGAAAGAAGAAAAAAATTGTGAAGAGTTATGCAAACAAACGTGATCTAATAGTATGGGGATTTACCTTTTTGAACCCTTGATATCCTAAAAATATAGTGTAATAAAGTGTATAGTATCTAAGCAACCTATTACTCTTCCATGTAAATGATGAACAATTCTGTGCAATAAGGAATGATGCACTTTGACATTTTATTAAATCTAAGCCAAAGTTATTAATTTTTTCTTCTTTTTCTTGTTGATTGGTTTTGTTTATTGATATTTCATGCAAATACGTCTCTAATCTGTAATACTAATATTATGTTATTATGCATACTCTTGTACATGCTGTTACCGTATGCTGTTTTGAAATGTGAGGAATTAAAGAACCACGAAACTATAGATCATATAAATTACATTTTGATCCTTAGTAGTCGCAGTAGGAGATGATATGAATACCAACCCGTATTTTCCCCCTCGGCTACTCATATTTCTGATAGCGAATCATTACCAAACAAAATTGGAAATATCTAAATTGATGCTGGTATATTGATATGTGTATAACAATTATAGTAGCGGAAATCAGGACGCTTTCTCCGCTATTAAATGATCAAAGTGTAATTATGAATTTTAGGTATATAAATAAGTGGGAAACCCTGTTTTTTCCATTGTTTCTCATCATTATTCTTGCTAACCCCGACAAATGTATGGCGTTGACAAGTCACCAATCCTACCAATCATTGGCTTAAAGTCATACTTGGTTAACAAATACAGGTACTATTATGAAAGTATTGTGCCTAACAGTTTCAAACTTGCCGAAAATAAGGACTGTCTGCAAAACCATACTTGTATTGAAAAGAAATCAGACAATCTTTGACAGTGGGCGTCTCACCCGGTCCAGAATGCATAAGCTCTCACGGATATTCGGCCATGAGGGCTCTTTTACCTGTTCCCTCTATTGAGCTCAAGTGGTTAAATATCCACCACCAAAACACCACCTTCTTCTGAAGGGCCTTGTACATAATTATATTATAGAATATGCTTAATATATGAACGGGTATGAACAGGGGTATGGTAACCCCACTTGGAATATCTCAACAGAATACTTTTCATCGTGAATAATTGCATAAAATCACGTAATAAAGGCTGCTATAGACGGGCAGAATGTATCACACAGTCATCTTGTTTTCCCACCCAATACATCTAGAATTACGAGGTAGTAAACATGGGCTTATAAACATTCTGTATACTAGATATATTATACATAATCAAATGTTAACACTTGTTGTATATTCCGCCAGAATACGAGTATATATCCTGACATGGAAATTATCATGGGATTGAGGTCAAGAATACCATGTTACTTACCATGTGATTATGATAGATGAATTGGTAAGCTCTCCGCCTTTAAATGTGGAAAATAATTTTAAAAAACCACACCCACAACGCAGGTGTTCTGGCATTCCTTGTTCTGCCTATAAATGGCCAGTGCTATTTCCTTTTTGAAGAGCCGTGACAAACTATTGGCAATCCGAAATCTTACAGACACTGCAAATATATGCTGTGGCGGTGACTTTCAAAAAGCTGTGGACGTGAATACGGTTTCCAATCATGGTTTGTCCTGGGATCAGCGTATCAAGATAAACATTCTTATTTACACCATAAACCTTTCCATTTTCTCCACTCTTCAGAGAATATATGTCCTTGCATTGCACTGAGTAACTTCTGCTCACCGTGTACAAGCATTTTGTGTTTAATCTATATATATTAAATACTTGATCTTTGCATTTGAGCAAGCTTCTATATTGTTCAACATGCTAACCCACTCAGAGCAATCCAACGTATTCCCAATGCTACTTCCATTAAGCTTGTACGTGTTATCGCTAAATCACGCATTACTGAACAAGGTTGCACGCATACACCTTAATACACAAAGTTCATGTTCAGGTGCTTAAATGTTATAGCTAAAATTTAAATTCAGTAATCAGCTGAGATATACAACAACTGAGATATACAGGTAAAATAAACGAGCAAATGTCCTAAATTATAATGACTTAAAGGGACAAGTGCTGTTGAAAATTTTAAATGTTTAAAAATTTACTTCAGAATTCAAGATGAACATTAAAAATTGCCAATATTGTTGTTTCCACTAACAAAAACACAGCAAATCTTGAATAAAACAATATCATCGCTATATATTGAAAAACGCCCTCTATGCAAATATGGTTCGCGTTATGTATCACGCGTACTGCAGGGGGATACTGTCGGACGTAAAATGCTCGTTGCGGCTCTACGAGCTTTTTGAATCGACGTTTTCTTGTACAAAGAGGGCTGATTTTTCTTAATCCTTATAGGTGTAAGTTTATACATGTAATACAATTATAAAAATATACTAATCCCAGTTTTTATCATAGTTGAGGGCGCAGCCTCCAACACATCTCTTAGTGCCCCTTTAAGTAACCATACCAAGCGAGCACACTTAAGACGCATTATAATGACTTTCAATGGGATATCATTAGGGGGTGTGTGAGTGAACGTTTCTAAACACAAAAAAGCAAACGATGAGAAATAAGAAATAAAATAGAAAAATATAATTAAAATAGGGAAAAAACTGTTAGCCTACACCAATACAATTTTTGTTTAGAAAATTGTGAAATTTGTGAAATATTTGAATATTGCGTTAAAATTAACCAAATTAAAACAATAAACTCGATTTCTTTTGCGCGCACCGGTTTTGAGAACGCCACACCCCTCTCAATGTGTTGAACGGACCCCCTCTCTCAAATTTCTGATTCGGCAACACATTTACCAACATTTTTTGAGAAAAAACCGCCCGACCGATCGACCCACCTTAGAGGTCCTTTTGCCCGCGTAGAATAGTGTTTTCTTCTTCTCCGTGGCTTTATCTATTGTTATATTTTAATTAACCTGTAGTAGAATGATGATAAAAAACATTATAATCTATATAAACTGCTCACAAAAAGTATCGAAACACTTAGAAATGATCCAATATATAACGGCTCGAAAAGGGTATGCATTAATCGAAGCAAATATCCAAGTGCATAATTTTGTTCTGCGTATTTTGACACCTCGATCGATAAGATACGATGTTGCGGAGCGGAGTTATTGTCATTTCAATGATCGTGGGTCCAGTTTCCAAGGTGACACTCATCCCTATTGAAAATCACGAATCTGATCATTCTAAACAGTAATGCAAACCTCTTTCTATAGGGTGATTGTCACTTTTGAAACTGGACCCACGACCATTGAAATGACAA
This sequence comes from Ophiura sarsii, assembly GCA_035610835.1. Taxonomy (NCBI): domain Eukaryota; kingdom Metazoa; phylum Echinodermata; class Ophiuroidea; order Amphilepidida; family Ophiuridae; genus Ophiura; species Ophiura sarsii. Next base: position 28,977,797 of record CM069452.1, read on the forward strand.
TAACTCTGCTCCGCAACATCGTATCTTATCGATCGAGGTGTCAAAATACGCAGAACAAAATTATGCACTTGGATATTTGCTTCGATTAATGCATACCCTTTTCGAGCCGTTATATATTGGATCATTTCTAAGTGTTTCGATACTTTTTGTGAGCAGTTTACAATAGAACAAGTAACATACACCCCACACAAAACTCACCCGAATCCCTTAAGGAAATTCTTATTTTCTTATTAAAGTCTCGTAGTCAAGTCCCTGTGCCTTCATAATGTATCACAATTTACATACAGGAACCGTCTTTATACTGGAATTGATATATTTATACAAATGCAGAATGGAATTCACTGGAAAGATTTGGTTTTATATGTTCTTATTTACACATAGAAACAAATCTAACATGTACAAATTTGGAGAAAGCAAACGCTATTCACTTAAAATTCAACGAAGTGTAAATCCTCGTCATGAATGAGCGCTGCGGCGCAACCTATCCGTGAAAATTGAAACTTTTCCTACGCTATAGTTGATCTCTAGAGGTTTTGACCGCGGAATTTGATTGCTATGTCACGGTACGATACATTGTAGCTTAAAATGAACTGTTAATATTTACTTGCCTAAAGATTGATGATGGTAGCACAAAGTGAGAATATTACATTTTTTCCTCCAGCATGAACTCGGTCATGGGTTGACCTATTTAAATTGGTGATGTTTTTCCTTCTGTGTATAGCAAATTCAATCACTGAATAAACATATCTATCATATTAAATTGTTCGGACATCTTCCGAACGTTGGACCATTCATCATACGTACCAACGTTGTCAACGTAAAAAATAAGACAAATTGATTGGGTTGTACAATCTAATTCAAGTAGTAAGGTGGACAAAGTCACATGGCATTATTTGGGAATAGTGACTCTCAACGAGATGAAAATCACGTAAAGAGTGGTAACGTATATTATAATGACGGAAACTGGATCAAAGGTGATATGCCTTGACCACCAATTGTTTTGTCGACGATATCACTCGAAATTGTCAAAAGTCAGTCAATTTGTCTTTTGGTTTTGCAAACAAATATTGTTATTCAAATGCTATACGATCAATCTTTGTAATGGTATAATATTTCTGCTTAAAGCTTTTATGTGAAATTGCATTGCAAAACCAAGAACGTGAGAAGAATAGGCATTCGCACCAGAACTACGAATCTTAGATCTGCAGGCAATTATACTATGCCTTCAAACATTCTAAGATGGCTTAAAATATTCTAAGCAGCAAATATCATGTCAGAACAGCGCTTCGTAGAAAACGTCTCGGTGTTCAATATGAAACAAGAGCAGTCTGGAATGACCAACAGCCCGAAGTTATAACCTCTACATTTGTAACGGTGGACAGATAAACCATTCTCTACTTGTGGTTGTGACATGGACATTTCAGGGGAATTCACTTTGCGTGGACGGGGTAAAATGCATTCGAGACCTCCTCGAAGCAAAGTGTAACAAAAACGCACACGTTCCTCTATAAAAGGGTAAGGACTAACGAGATAATCATGTCGTCTAGGTCAACAAAAGACATTTGAACTTGCGTACAAAGCGTACGTAGTTTTGTTAAAAACACCACCTCTCTCGCACTTGAATTACGTACTCGTATTAAAAAAAAATGGCGGACATTTTCTGACCCGAAATAGGCCTATATATATATATATAGGAGTGGGGGTGGGGTGGGGCATTAACAGTATTTATGGCAGGCCGCTACTTTAGAGCTCTTAACCATACATTTTGAAGTAGACTTGGTAGAGGACCAAAAATATCAACCGAAAGTTTAAGAATTGCCAGGGAAAATTTAGATTGGCAAAGTCTCAATTTTATTTAAAATATAAACTAGACCTTGAACTACGTCACAGCATTAGCATGGTTTTACAATATGATCGGAGCGTTTCCAAACAACACAAACATCTAACAACATTGCTCTCTCCTAGCAACATATATTAGTTAAGGAAGTGAATAATCGATCACCACACAGTCCAATCGCAAATCAGTTTGTCATATTGATGACGAAATAATATGGCTATTCCGAGAAATGTAAAGCAATTTCTTGAAACACGACTATTATTAGTATTAGGCCTTTTATATCATGTATATGGTATTCATTCAATATCCGCTTTAGATAGATTTTGGGAGGAAGTTCCACTCTATTAAAGTGATGATGATAATGCCTGCATGGTTAAGATTGTCATAGTAATTTCATTCCATCCTATGAGGTACGTTTCCGGCTTTGTTCCTGTTTTTAAACATACGGCTTTAAAAGCCGTATAAGTCACGGGTTGCTAAGTGATTGATTTTGACAATAGATGAACGTCCCTAAACGAAATGGCGCGCGTGACTTAATCTCGCAATCACACTTGAGGGTCGTATGGGTTGCGCTGCCGAAAGGACATTGTGTAATAACACTCGAACTTCTCAGCTCTGGAGAATATAGAAAGCTCGTCGCTAATTGACTGATTAGTAGCCTATATGAAACGGCACAAGCTTTTTTTTGATGCAAATTGAAATTAATACGTTTTAGCATTTCAAAAAGTGTATACAATTAAAGCGGAAGGATTTGTTTACATACAATATGTTTCTAAAATTTACTATCTGACTCACCCAGTGATGATTTGCTCATGTAAAAAGTTGAGATTATCTCCTTTCAACCTCATCTCCAGAGGTCTCATTAAAGTGCAAAACAAACAATGGTTTCTTTTAGGGCTTTATAGTTCATTATTTTCTTTATAAAATAAACATCTTCCTCTGTTTCATCTTGATGAGACCTGCATTGTACACTCGTCCAAAGAAGTTCCTTGCCACTTAGTAAAGTCCAAATATTTCAAATCAATATTTAATAGAATATATATAATTGTATATCAAAATAAGCAGAAAATAATCCTCTAACAACTTAACATGGAATTTAGACATGATCACTCATGCATGGCAGATCCCATTCACTTGACAATGGCAAGGTCTTTCAATAAAGATTTCATATCATGAAGACGTCATTGGCATTGATTAGTTTTGTTATTTGGTATAGACAACACGTCTTTATTCGTTTCCTTTAGTCAAACTTAAACTTTCATATCCCCTAATGCCAATGGGCATACTATGGTTTTCTGTAAAGTCATTCCCAAAGCAGATACACTCTATGATAAAACAGTATTTATGACGAATTTCTCAGGGAAACACCTTACACAATTATAAAATAGCTTTTTTTAGTGCAGGTAATTTTTTAAAGGGGTGGATTCTTACTCATTTTCCCAGAGATTCGTGAAAGCACTTTACCTCTTTAGGATAAGGCGAGATAACAGCTGATGGCTACTTGTACTTTATATAACATTGTATAATATACTACATTGGTGCTGTAACTACATCTCGGAATTGTACATACACGACACGAATATTGTCCTGACTTTGTTAACCTTGACAAAAAATCAGGAGAAGTCGAGCTGCGCCAGACGGGAACTCAATAACCAAAACACCAATATGTCGTAGCCTATAGTTAGCATCCGGATATTACACACGTAAATTTCAGCCCTTCTATGGTAACACGATTCAAAATGTGATGTTGACGTAAGACCATATCCTGGGTAATTCACGGGCCTTTCATCTGCCTGTACTGTTCCCGAGAGTCCACAAGGCTTTATTTCTTAGATATTATAGAAACTAGGAGGCACTTTTATTGACAGTATTGTTGTAATTTATACGGTAAAACAATCTATCTTGTACCTCAAACAGTGAATATTTTCATTCCGGACAAAATAAATCCAGAAAATATTCCGCTATCTCATTGTTGATAACTTGTAACTTAAAGAAGTAGAAAAAAGAATAAATGCTTCGATTGCTTAATGATCGCTCATGGATTTAACTTGTTTACCACGATATTTTTAAGTATATAAGAAAGCCTGACAGTTTTGCCATGCAAATAACCTAAAGACGCATACCTAGCCCAAATCAATTGTTGGAGTGCATTTTAAATGGACAGCAAAATCGCCCTGCACACACCGTATTACAATGCTTGTACATAACACAACGGGTTATGTTAACATAGGATTTGATAGCAAAACATATTCGTTTTCCAAGTTGATTTCATTCATTTTTATTGAGTTTGACAAAGTCACTTCCTCTTATTCGTCGAACGTTACGGGACTTATGTTGTTTTTGTGACTTTTTCCAAGAGTCTCTTCACACCTGGATGAATACTCGAGGGGACTGTTTACATGGGGAGAAAAGAAGGATTTATTTTTATTTAATTCACAATAATTTGTGTTAGGCCTACTATATTTTCTGAATGAAAAGATTATGCTCTTAGTTTTAAAATACTATCGATATAGATATATCGGTGTGACAGATGACGTCACACCGGGCATTTGAGCGGCAGTTTGTCATTGTTCTTTGCCCAGCGGTTTGCGCGCGCAACCTGTTTGTTTAGGACCCGTGCTTTTAAAACTCGCGCCAAAGCATTATAAAGGGCAATATAAGGCATAGTGGACAGTGTTGTGGTCAAATGCTGATCCCTCAAGCATGTATCGACAGTCCAATCCCTTCGACCGGTGCGTTTGTTGATAAACATTGCAGTCACCCCCAGGCGCGTACGCAGGGGGGTGTTTTGGGTGTGAAACACCCCCCTTGGGTCTGTCCTAAAAAAATAAAAAGGGGAAAGGAGAGGGAAGGGAAAGGAGAGGAAAAAGAGAAGGGAAAGGAGAGGAAAAGAGAAGGAAAAGGAGAAGGAAAAAGAGAAAGGAAGAGCGGGTCCCGGACAACGGAGACAGGGGGAGAGGCAGTGGCGTAACCAGAGGGGGTCACGGGGCCGGGGGATTGCCCCTCCAATATTGACTGTATGTCGGTTTAGATTGGCATTGTCCGTTCATTTGACAAGAGGAATCATGGAATTATGATGGTTTAAAGTACACAAACGAACAGAATTCGCGCGCTACGCGCGGATATGTATCAAAAATGGAATAGTTTGGAATAGTTTTGGTTCCCTTTTTGCTTGTTTAAAAGCAAAAAGGGAACCTCAATCATAGCACAAATAAATGTAAAATCGAAAATGTTCTGTTCCCTTTCTTGAGGGTTAGGCCTACAAACAGGCGGGGACAGCTAGAGTTCGAAGGGTTAATCACGTGTATTAAACACCCCCTCCAAGAAGCCGAGTGAAAAGAAAAATAAGAGAATATGAAGGGAAAAGACAGGATAAAAATGAAAAGAGAAAAATAGATAAACTAAAAGAAACTAAATTAAAGAGATCATTGAATATTGAAAATAATGCTTTTTTTCTGTCAGTCTGTTAAACTTGAAAGGGAGAATAACCCGTGTCACAATGGCGTAGCCAGAGGAGGGCGAAGGGGGCGACCGCCCCCCACCAATATTGACGTCGTGTCGGTTGAGATTGGCACTGTCGGTTCATTTGACCAAAGGAATCATGGTCAAAGTACACAGATGAAATTTGTTTTTCCCAAAATACAATATTCTTTGGTACAAGCTTGTTTAGAGTCAAAATGTAGCTAAATCGGGCAAAAAATAGGTGTAAACTCGAAAAAAATTGCGCGCTACGCGCGCATTTCTTCCCTCATAAAGTCTTGTCGGGTCATTTTCATTTCTTGCCCCCCATACCGGGCCCCCATATGAATGACCTAGCTTCGCCACTGCCGTGCCATGTGACACACATTGAACCAATGAGATCGCCGGTAAAACCAATGCCTGCAGATTAAGTTACTGTAGGCCTATATAAATGATGTTTTAGGATTGAACTCAGTCTAAAGTATTAAGATTTGGTGTTAACACATGAGTTACTAGTGAGAAATTGCAACGTTGAACTAATAAAAAAACCTATAAGTGTTCAAAAATATGCAAGGAAATGCGTTCTTTTCAACCGTGAATTGCAAAAAACTTCTGGCGTCGAGGGGGGATACCCCCATCGAACTCCCCCCGGGACACGCAACCGTGTCCCGGCCAGCGCTTCGCGCAGGCATGGATAGTGAAATAATTATATCAATATTTCTAAAACACCCCCCTTTACAAAATCCTGCGTACGCGCCTGGTCACCCCCATCTATAGATATAGCCATTTATAAGTTACGCGTATTGATTCATAGATTGCGCTATGTAAGAGTTAACAATTACCAAGGGAAATACTTTATTTTTATTCATGGCCGTAGTGGGCGAAATTCTAATACAACAAACATTTTAGCCAGACGGAAGGCCTCCATGACTTGATTTAGATTAGTCAACGCTTGCTTGCTTGCTTGCATAGTACAAGTTTCTTACCTAATGTGTCCAATTTTATGACAATGAGAAGAGGATTGATCTTTTTGACAATTACCAGCAATCAATAGGCCTAGTGGAATTCTTTGTGGACCTAATAGTGTTTGAAATGAAAATATCACTTATTCTCAGCGCTTTAATGGAGAAATGATCTCATACTCAGATTTGTTTACCTTATTATTAGGTTTAAACTATCTTTATGATTTTGTTATGGTAAAATAATTGTACCCATGTTACGTTCTTGCAAAATGATAAGCCATCGTTTAAGGTCTTATTATTGTTCATGAATCCGAGATAGATCAGTTTACATTGTACCAGAAAATACCTTAATATTTTTGTTCGACCTACACGACCAGGACTTCTGTCAATTATTTGCCCAACGTTTAATTTACCTTCTGTGTGCGTTGAATCAATCATTCCGTAATCCTTTTTTTGTAAAAAAACAATCATTTACATTTTATATGAATGAGACGTCGAATAATTTCAAAGGGAATTACTCAGAAATGTACATCAGAACTGTTTCTAAGAGTCATTACCGAAGTCATACCGGACCTTTATTTGCCAAAAATATTTTTCTCACTGTAACTGATATGCACACACTTGAACTTGGGGGTCTTTATGTACAAATTATCAATAAATGAACTCCCCCACGTCATTTAAAAATTACTTCAATAAACGCTCTGATGTTCACGACTTTCCAACAAGACAAGTTAATGATTTTAATTTGACAAACAATAAGAAATCATTTTCCGACCATGCTATTCGAACGCGTGGTCCCATTCTTTGGAATTCACTTTCAAAATTAATAAAAGAATCAACATCTGTGAACCATTTTCGAAACAAACTTAAGAAAAACATCATCCAAAAATATGAATAATTCGCTTTTTGAGCTCGTCCTTGTTTGTCTTGTCTTGTTTAAGTCGCTGTCAGATTTTGTTTTATTCATGTATTAAGTATGTAACATGTACTGTACAGGGTGGTTCAATAAAACCTTGACAGTTTTTTGGAGCCATTTTTTTAAAATTCAGTAGATTTAAAAAGAATCTTTTTTCAATATTCATCAACTACATGATCTTGACCATCTATGCTGAAAATATCGTTACAAATAACCTTACGGTTGCAAAATAACAGCTATTTGAACAAAGTCTGTCCCATTTCACTCTGTCCACGGGTACTGATTTCGCGACGTTACATTGAATACTGAATGATGAATTGCATGCAAGTAATCTAAGATTTGAAGATCCCACCAGGTGAAACCAGTGTGATTGTTAACATCTTAACTATCTATTCAGGTGTGAAATCAATACGTAATAATAATACCACGAGTGACCCAATTATAATTATTGATTTTCATAGATTGGACGTGTAATTGTCTATGCTCTATGCCTTAACAGTGACGATGCCATTTAATGTTATCTTGCTGGGCATTTCCCGTAGATTTACTCTCTTGGGCAAAGAGATTTGGAGAGATTCTCTTCAAATAGCTATCATTTTGCCGCCATAGCATTATTAACATTGACATTTTCAGCATACCCGGCCAAGATGATATTTTTTGAGGAATATGTAAAAAAAACCCACTCAAATCCCACAATTTTTAAAAATATGGCTTTGAAAAACTGTCAACGTTTTATTGAACCACACTGGTTGTAACGTCGCGAAATCAGTACCCGTGGACAGAGTGAAATGGGACAGACTTTGTTCAAATAGCTGTTATTTTGCAACCGTAAGGTTATTTGTAATGATATTTTCAGCATAGATGGTCAAGATCATATAGTTGATGAATATTTTTTTAAATTATTTTTTTAAATCTACAGAATTTAAAAAAAATGGCTTCAAAAAACTGTCAAGGTTTTATTGAACCACCCTGTATTGTATTGTATATGGGTAGGCTATTTACAGGCCTTATTGGCTTTTCAGCCTACTCCTCCATAAGCTTTTGTTATGTTTAAGTTTTACATTGTTGATGTAGTAGGCTAGTGTTGTTTTATGGAAATAAATTTGATTTGATTTGATTTGATCAGAACACGTGTTATCGCAGGATTTATATCTACACCTGACACAAACAGTTCCAAACCAGGTGCATTGATGTTTGCTAATTCAAAATCAATAATCGGTACTAAAAATCCGAGATATACAATAAATGAGTAAATGTCGTCTCCGTAGTTGGTGCCTCATTCATAAAAATCAAATAGATAATTTTAAAGTTATGATGATTGATGAACTACAATGTTGCAATAGAATTGGTTTTCTATGGGATAATCATGGATTTGCATTAATGAATGGGTAACAGGCATTGACAGGGAGTCTTCAATACACACATTTTAACTGTGTAATCACACACTATATACAGCAATGATATCCCATAGAATTCAAATTTTAGTGCAACTTTGTTTTCGTTATTTGTGGTCATTTAAACCATCATAATTTCAAAACTATTCACTCGATTTTTATGAATGAGGTATCACACTACGGAGAAGAAATTTGACTATTTAAAGTGCCTTGCCTGGAACCTTTTGTGTTAGGTGTTGTTTTTACAGCATAGTGTTTGAAGCACGGTCCCAAAGTACCCTAAATGGAAATGGAGTCAGAATCCGACAAGTTATATTTAAATGCATACGCATGTCTGAAAGCGAGACACTTAAACTGAGATTTATGTGTCTCGCCCACCTTTCAATACCGTCATGTTTTTAATAAAAGATCGTTAAGACAATAGTGGATGACTGATGGATCATCTATTACGGATGATTGTACCGTTCAAGTTACTGTTTTTAATCAGAGGGGTCGTGCCGAGTATTAATCGTACCGGAGCTCAAATAGGAAATTACAATCCATCGATCTTCATACAATTCAAGATGTGTCCAATAACCCCTGGTTATTAAAATGTTAAATAGGTTTGTTTATTACACTGGATTTCACTGGAAATTTGTTATTAGTGTTCTGTCATAAATCGTCATCATTCTAATATCCTTTAACTATATAATTACGCGCATTAGCAATGCAGGTAGGCGGGCGTGTATTAATTATGAATTGCATTCTATAACAGAAATATAACCACTTCGTAATAATCAACAATTAAAGGAGTACGTGCGGCATTACAGTGTGGTGGAAAACGTCAATTGACACCCCTTTCGAATGCGCGCGCACACCGGCAGGCAAGCTATTGTTTGGCAGGCAATTCTAGCGCGCAATATGCATGTAAGCTTTTGTTTGCTGTGACGTTATAGGTGAAATCGTCTATAAGCAGCACACCACGACCATATTATGTATACCTCGTATGCATGCTAGAATTTAAAATGGGTTAAACCAGTGACTGTCACTGATTACACGGATTTTTCTGGTTAACTGGACAAAACTTGTCCAAAACAAACGAAGAAGACTTTGGCCAACTATGTATTTCAAACATTGGTGCGCTGAACCTTTGAATAGGAGACCGGAAGATTCTAATCGACTATCCCCTAAAAGTAAATTACTTCACATAAAGTGTCCCAAGAAATCATGTTCCATGCAATTGTGCACACCATTAATTGAAATTGTGTGAGAAGATTTAACATCGCGTCAGTTAATACTGAATTATCATTTTTTTTACTGTAAAATATGCTTTCTGGACAATTATAAATTAACACAAAACACAAAAACACCAAATGCGTATAACTTGGTGGTTTTGGTCTTAAAAATCTAACAAAAGTGTAGTATTTAATTTGCGTTACAATACATAGCAATGCATTTTTTATAAGCAACAACTTGCATCACCATATAATATATAATCATTCCGATAAGTCCACGGTGAGATCTGCAGTCTTCAACATAAATGACTAGTTATACTCCGTGTGGCCTCGATAACGGTTAATAAGTAGATAAGAAATATATGGCAAGTACCACTTTCCTGATGATATAGTAATCTAAAACGGTATGCAATATGCACATTTTGATAATTAAATTAGAATCGTCTCAAAATTAATCAATTGCCCTATTAAACGATAAATGAAATTGGTATAATCACTCAATTCTTCTCCGGTTTTATCATCAATGATTGCCGAAATGCGGTAATTGCAGTTCTGTTATTCGATTTGTCATATAATTGCCATTTAGGGATGCAGACATCTTAAAATAAATATTGTCGTATTTGCGCATTTCAAGAATATCAAGGACAGTGGCTGCCAAATCTAACATATATTATTTACAGAGATCTGACAAATCTGTAAATTAGACTTTAGATTAAGGGATGAAAACCAAATAAGTCATCCGCATTGGCTCACATGTATGAATTAATGTGCATATGCATACAATATTTAGGCTATGTCCTGAGGTATCTCGGTTGACGGGACGCATTATACGTGTTGTTAATTACTGTACCTAAAAGGTAGAAGTGATTTTTTCTATTTTCTGTAAATGGGGTTTGTCCGAGAGCACCAATTTGAGTCTGGTGGGTTTAGCACTGTTTATTAGTTATCGAGCTCTATTGTTTGCGCCAGTTGGGGATCCCACGTCACGAGGTGGGATCAATTTGAGTCGGGTAGCTTTGGTTAGCACTGTTGGTTAGTTAATGAGCTCGATTTTTTTTTGCGCCAGTTTGGGTACCCTACGTCACGAGCCCCCCCCCCCCCCCCCCCCCCTGCTCTCAGAATTTCGGACGAGGCGGCGGCAATCCTCATCCTGGTGAAATTAAAGTGCTCCAGGAAATGTTAAAGTCTACCGGGAAAAATACCATATGCCCCCCATGACAAATACGCCACTGATAGGGATAATAATGAAGCGATCCAAGCAGTAAAATATACCTACTATAAGATTTTGAAGGAAGGGTAATGCTTTATTGCGTAAGTAACAGTTCTGAAGGAATGGCATAATTGGGTCATGCACTTGCAGAAATGTAAATTGCTTTTGCCATTCGTATATACAATGTGACTTTCTTCCAAAATAACATTTAGCAAGTCCAAAATATGGGGTCATTTTTGCGGAATATACTCCTCTAGAATTTCAAAAGGATTAAAAATACCACATTTTAAAACATTATCTTCTAATTTTAGTGCTACTCCATTCCAGATAGCTATTTTTATAATTACAAATAGGCTACAGGATGTTAATTACAATTTTGAAATTATACAAAATCTTAACCATGTACATCCCCATAGGCGAACATATCCCATCATAAAAGTGCAAATGGGCATTGACCTGTTAACCACGCGTGTCCCACATACAATGACGGGTTTATAACTGCATCAAATCCTTTATCCATCCACCTAATAATGATTAACATTAACATATTCTGTATGAATCGAATATCTTTAAAAAAAAAGTCAATATCAAAAATGGAAGAAAATTCACTTTTGTGATCATTTGACAAACATTATACAGAGATGAAACTCGCAGCAAAGAGCGGAATATGGAATATATTACGTGTTCGTATTCAACCAGTGGCCGCAATGATGCGATTCACGTGATGGGTGAACCTGCCCCGAGGCCCGATGGTATTGCCTTCCCGCTCTCCCGTACTAGTGTTTATTGACATTGACATTTGTTACTAAACATAGAAAATAGACAAATATAATAGTACGCGAGTTTCATTTCCTTAGACAAATTCATAGGCCTAAGTGAACAATCCGGTTATTCAAAAAGATAACGATACATATATCTGTAATACGAGATAGTTTTGCCATTTCAAGAATATCAAGGAATGGTTACCAAAATATAACATTCTCCTAAAGCCGCGCTATAAATAATAAATACATTTCATCGTGTTCCAATTACGAGACTAAGCTATGGTAATGTCAAACACATTTTGCCCACTGCTCGCAAATCCCACATACATATAAATGATTCACACATATAAAAACAAAATAGGTTTACAAATCTGACATTTCAAGCGGAAAAGCCGGGGATCAGAGATAATGTTAATTATTTTTGTTGTTGTTTTTATCAAAAAAGATCACATAACTAAATTATGAATATGTCCTACATGTATCTCTGAAGACATTTATTGACATGTTGGTAGCAATATGGAATACGAAATCAACAACAATAACTATAGCATTCATTTAACGATCATTACAAAAACAATCTGTCATTAATATAAAGATATTTATTTCCTTTCAATTAATATATTTCAATACTGTGGGCTTGTAATAGTGTAAAGAAATTGTCTACCTTCTCGCTGCGGTAGATATGCTCGACTCTCCTATCCTCCACCACATAAAATACATCCAACACGTTATCGTTTGCGACTGCTTTATAAGTTACTACGCTATCCGGTGTAATGGCTCAAAATCACAATAATACGTCCGCTCTAGTAGATAGCAGAACTCAAATAGTGCAGGTACCACGTTACGTACAGGATTTCACGCAGATGACGCAACTCACGATTATTCCATTTTGCAACAGGACGACCTGTTGACTGTTGTAAATCAGTGCAAATAAGTGACGAGGGTTGAATGGCGAAGTAAAAGGTTTGGTGTCTGTTTGTGTTTTCGTTACATTTTTCATTTGTAACGGTTTGATCGTCAACATTTTATATCAATAGAAATGTATATTTATTTTATTTCAACAACTCGCCCATATCATAACGATCTCATCGTCAACATTTTATATCAATACAAATATATAATTATTTTACATTTCAACAACTCCCACATATCATAACTATCTCATCGTTAACATTTTATAGCAATAGAAATGTATAATTTTTTATTTTATTTCAACAGCTCCCCCATAGTACCGTAGCAGAAAACCGTTGTTAATATGAGATGAACCACGCTATCAGCAGCACGTATAGTAAACCAGTACGCCGATCGAACCGCACCACACGATGATAGTGTGTTTACGCGCTACGCGATCACAGCCGCAGTGTGTTGTTTCAGAATGATCACAAGTGAACTGGATTGTTATTTTAATTTAGTCATTTTAGCGTTAAGGTTTTTGAAAATAGTTTCAATGAAATTGTTAAAAATTAAGTACAATATCAATTATGTTCTTATTGTTTGAAATGGCGTTCAATGGTATTCAATCATGTTTAAGCGTAAATGTGCATAGATAGTGTAAGATCGAATTTGTACGTACGGGGGTTGATTGGGGAGGGGGGGGGGGGATTGTTGTGGTGGCATGTTCCATAAGTGCAGGCTTTCTCAACTAGATTTACTGATGCGTCACACTTTAGTAACCAACTTGTTGAAGCTCCACTTGGTCATATTTTTTAGAATTTACAATGGCAAAATTCCCTTCACAAAATATGTTAAACTAATTATTACTCTTTTGAGGGCACATGCGCGCGCAGCGCACGAAAAAATGGCTGTCTTTATACATCTGACCGTCATAGGTCGCTCTCCAGATCTTACACCGTTATACTTTTTTTTTTTTTGGGGGGGGGGGGGCTATGTTAAGTCCCAAGTTTTCCAGACACCACCAACTACTCTCCAAGATCTTAGGAACCGCATCACAAACGCTATTCAGGAAATCAGGCGCACTCGTATGACACGTTGAGCAGTGCTTCACATGCAGGAACGTGCTCGTCGATGCATCTTAAAACAAGGACAGCATTTTGAGGGTCGAGCAGCACCATAATGTCCCATTCACAACAGACTAACAATGACTGATTCATACAAGACAATTACTACCTTCACTGGACTATTCTATTTGTTTATCTTTTGAATAATGTGCCATACTGTTTTATTTATGACATTAACGAGAGAAAAAGAGAGAGGATTTGCAATCAGACTTTGTAATCTGGATTTTCAAGTTGTGTCATTAACTATCAACTAATTTATTGCCAGATTTAATTAATATTAATGTAATACTGTAATAGCCAGACAATTGATACCTTTAACATGACATTTTCTTCTCAGAATGATGAGTTTGATTCCAATTATTTAAGTACAATGAGTTATTAAAGTGTCTTGCTAATATTCACCTGACAAGAAAATCGGGCATACAGGATAAACGATGTAAAACGTGTTTGGCACTTGTCTACGTGTATCGTTGATATCTCAGCGAATCAATAATCGATATCGCTGTAATTTGACTATGTCATAGCCAATAAGTAGACCTAACAGGATATATAAATTTCAGAGTGATTTGTGATTTGCCGTAATCGTAGAGCTCGCGACAAAAAGTGTTGCGTTTTTTTTATACACCCTGTACAGATGACTGGTTTGGTATGGTTTATAATAATTGACACCCCTTCGAAATGCATTGTTAGAAAAAATTGTTCGAATACTTTGTAGGTGTAATGCAAAGTGTTCCCCCCTTCTCCCCCTGATCGACGTTGAATCCAACACTTTGTCCACAGGCCCTCGCAAAATTTATCGGTGGGGAAGGTGGAAGGGTATGAGGAAGGAGATACTTCATTTGAATAAGTTTCGATTTTCACCTGACTCAAATAGCGTCCGTGTTATGGTACAAACAGCATGGCAATTAGGGTTAGTGGTCGAACACATTTTTTCTATGATTGTGGCAGGTAAGCTTTTGCTTGCTTGACTGCTGCTGTGACCTTATAGGGGACTACAAGGCCAACACACATGTATGTATATAATATTTACTATAATATTTAACACAAGTTCTGTTTCACTCATTGAGCACTCTAGCCGATCTGATTTAAACTGTATGCTATAATATATTTACTACATGTATTTCGTCCGCTTGAGACTCTTAACAAAGACTGTGTATACATTAGCACTCATATATCTGGTTCCCACGTAAACACAGCATATGTGGACCAGTGGGTAAAATCCTTCGCCAGTATAGCAAGAGTGACCCGGTTCGAGACTGTGTATTTGTAAGTTCTTTGTTAATTTCATTCACGCTAAGTGTTTGTATTATTCAAACAATTATTTCATCAATAATTATTAAAATAATTTCTCGCAATAGATTTACGATCTGAATTTGAGTTACACAAAATCTCATTCCCTTCGGCCCGATCTACCACGACAGTCTCGGTATTAGTATGTCTACACTGGCTAGGGATTTTGAGAATCCTAGATGTAATGAACCAATAAACATCAGTAATTATTATAACAAAGGCTTGTTTACCTTCCACGACATTTACTCTTGATCGCAATGTACGTGATACCTTCACATCCATTATCCGGATGTATATCAATTTTCTTTTAACGATTAATACAATCGTGATATCCAGGACGATGTGAGTGGGAAGAGTGGATATTGTTGCAATAGGGGATATTGTGGCAATACTATGTCAGGATCACCTGTGAGCTCACGAGACGAGAGCTGTTACTTGTAAAATGAATGAGTACATGGCTTTTTAATAAGGGGACGCATTACTCTGTATGACGATTCCTTGTTTGCGAGGTTCTCGATGATAAATAACACCTCTCACGCTACTACTATGATTATGTGGTCGTCCTACTTCTTAAAGGAATAGGTTGGAATGCTTATTGAGCCAGGCAGTAAGCTACTATGCCGAGACTTTGATTGCACTAAATCCTTCCCGTGTTCACTATTTGGTACGGCCCTGCGAAGGTTCTTAATGTAAATATTGGAAAACAAACACGAAGTGTGCCAGTGGTTTCACGAGGAGTTGTATCTAAGGGCAAGGTTCATATATAGGAGATAGAAAAACAGTCGTAAAACCTATTTTGTGGAATATTTATAAACTGATATCATTTTTTATACTTTAAAGTAGACCTATCATTTCAATTTCAACGTTACCGTTAATTCTGTTGCAGATTATCATTGCATTATCATATTTTATAATCAAACATGACAATATTCTAATGTTATTCCACCAGAGAGAGAGAGAGAGAGAAAGAAAGGGAGGGGGAGAGAGAGAGTGAGAGAGAGAGAGAGAGGGGTGGTTAGGCGCACACAGAGCACTAATTTGTTCACATTAGAAAACCAAAATATGGTCTTCTGAGCACACAGCTATTCAGAACGGTTGCTACGAGCTCTGCGTCAGTGATCCATGTATGGACAACTCCACATTTTTATTTGCTTCGCAGAGCATGTTCACACACTTCCCTGCATCAAAACAATACCAATGTAACACTACTCTAGGAACAGAGTACAATAAGCGCTTCAAGGATGTTTTGAGCAAATTAGTGCTGTATAATTTTGTCATGGGGAGAGGGCGCGAGCGTAAACAGCTTGTTTTTTTGCAAAATGTTGTATGCTATAGTCAAACAATTCTTTGCGATAATTTTATTCACATACACACCCCCCACACCCCGACGCACAAGAAACCAACGACAAACAAATACCCAGATCCCAGGCACGGCTGTTTGACTGTCCGATTTATAATTAAAATTATGGAATAAAAAAAGATTACATAGTGGCCCAATTATGGTTTGACCTGATTTACGAGTATACGGTGAAAATTTCACGAAAATTGTATGAGCCATTTTTAAATTATCGGAATTTTCTACTTTACACACATTTTACATGTAACTCTATGGGAAATGTGGCCGATGAGGGCGCTATTATAGTAAATAATAATATTCAAAGCTATTTCTCAGAAATGGCACCTACAAATGTTCTGAAATTTCTACAAAAGATGGCCAGTATATTCAGGTACTTGGATAAGTTAAAACCAGAACCGGGCCAGCAGGTTACGGTGTTCTCAGAATAAATCGGACAAATTATGTGGGATCAAACAGCCGTGCAGGGATATAGTCTGGGTACGGAAGCTTTTCAAAGCTAGGGCTGGCTGCAAACCCACAATCAACATCAACTTGATATGGATGTTGTTAATGTTTTAAATAAAGAATGGTTTAAAATCGAGTGATTGATTGGACTTTTTAGCCAAACAATAATGTGGCAAACTCATTACGGTTCCGTTCCCTGTATATTCTGAGATTTTCTTGACCACGGCTATGGAGCAGTATCCGTGGCTATAAATCTCGATTTTATTCCTCTCAACTCTTTGATTTATTGCACCAGCTGTTAGTGCCGCAATAACTCAGAGACACCATGTGGGCAATCCCCATGGTGTCGCAATAACTCAGAGACGCCATGTGGATTGCGACACCATGTGGATTGCCTGCGGCGCTTCGGAGTAAATCCGCTTCGGCCGTTGGTGCAGGGGCGACTTGGTATTTTGATAGCAAGGCTTCCACACTAGTGGGGGTTCTTGTGAACCCAGATTTGGCTGATTTTCGTTAATTCAGGTACAAAAAAGAACAGTTGAGATAATATAGCCACAAATTGAGATAATAATATAAATTGAAGTTTCAACGGGCAAATTCGGTTATATATATCGGAAGATATGAAAGGGAAAATATTTCATGTTCACTGTATAGATTGAACAACGCGGCAGAGCATGATGATTTTACCGCATGTGGTTGAGCACCGCATGTGGTTGAGCTCGCACCGCGCTGTAGTAGGCATACATGTAGCAAGTTCTCCAGCATGTGAGAATGCTGTCCATGGACGGTAGGTCTGCCAATTGCTGATTGAAACAACACCCAACACCCAAATTGTTAGGTTTTAGCATGTTTTAGCGAGGTTGTATAAAGTATTTCTAGCTTAGAACTTCAATTTGTTATAACAAAATTAGTGCTATAATTTGTGTTATAATTAGTAATTAGTGCTAAAATTGGTTATAAACAAAAAGTTCAAATTTTGAGAAAAGTCCCCGGAAAAGTCTCGATATAGCATTTCTAGATTATAATTTAGTTTTAATTATTAGCTCATTAAATGCTAAATAAAACGTGGTAAGATTGTATTGGCTAGACACAGTCGGGACTCGGGACACATGTTCACGGAGCAATTACTAATATATTGGCCTGTCATTATGTCAAAATATATACAAATTTGGCTCAAAACATAAAGGCGATGGAACCGTAATGTGAGAGCACCTTTTGGTGTATGGGTGACGGCATAGTAACATACATTGGGAATGTTGGAACTTTTTGGTATTATTGTAAAAGGGAGACAAATACGAAAAATAGCCTTACGGGACTGCCTGTGATCAATCAACATGATCAAAACCACATACAGCTGTCTTCCTATTATTACTTCAAACGGGGTTTAGTTAACACGGTTAATGCTTCTAGAACGTCCCAATTTCAATGTGCTGAGCGGTCTTATTAGGATACATCGAGTTGATTTCCAAAGGTTTATTGCAAAACTGCGTTACACGCCAGGAATTGTAATATTTTAAAGATTTGACTACAAGAACAAACATTTAAAAAAAAAATGGAGAACTATTAGCACCTGTTGTCTTCCAATGAACCTGAAGTAAATAGACAAATCTCGGTAATCGTATCTGGATATGGGTGGGGAGTTTCTCTTGAAGCGACAATATCATTTATCAAGAAAACCCACAAAACCAACAATAACAGACAAGAACCAAACAGTTGAAAGAGATCGTATGAACCATACAAAGACAAGGATTTTGTACTTAGAATTTTGAAACGTGTGTTTTTGCCCGTTCATCGCACAATGCCAGCCAACGGTACTCCCAGCAAATGTGCACAAACACTTGATTAAGTGGGTTTCGTTGTCACCATGAGTGAACAAAATGACATTGAACTGCCTCTGAAATTATAGTATGCTAACTAGAGTAGAGATTTTCCTTGTTTATGACATAAGTGACAATCAGGTTTATTTATTCAGTGACCGTACGTATCTGTTTTGTTAACCTGGGTAAGACTTATTACAGGGGCTCATGTAATAATACATGGCTTTTTCCGGTTTGTCGAGAATAGGAGTAAAATAAGAGTGAACAGAACAAATCTCGCCCAATGTTTAATCATTCACAAATCGTAACTGCAGGGTATGTTTTACCTATGTTCAGTAAACTGAGGCATTATTACTAGTATCTAAACTTGCCATAGCCTACGACAGCTCGCGTTATATTTCACCCTGTTTCGCTAATTTTGTAATAAGCACCAGCTATTTTTCATTGGGTAGTTCAACCGAGATGCCGCGAGAAATTGTCTACAGTTGCTATTGGCGATATAGTTGATGTAGCGTGATCCCAGGTCTTATTAACAAGGTGTTCGTGATTTTGAGGGAATTTGAAACAGCGATGTACCTGTGAAAACAGGGTAAAAATGCAGCTATGGATAAAACAAAATGTTTGTTTTTAACAAAGAGTAGGACTCATCATAATATTTCAATTATTTGAACCCATGTGATTGAATTCTTTGGAGGTATACAATGTATACATTAATTTGAAAACTATTAAAATATACAACAGTGAATATTTTGATCCTGGACTCGACAGAGTCCAACTTTGTTTCCACTATGTCATTTTTGATTACTTCTAATTGTAAAACAGTTCAAAAAAGACGAAAACTCTAGTGCAAGCAATTGTAATTGGCACAGAGAGACTGTGAAGACATGTCGGGTTGGTTTGGTGGGGGTCGAGGGGTTGGATGGTGGTTAGGGTGGGGGTTTGGTAGTGGTTGGGTTGGGTGATGTTTGGGGGGGAGGGGTAGGTGGGATAGTCAGTGGCAAGCAGAATTTAATAGCGAGTAGGACTACTGATATTTGACCATTATTACAAGCTCATCGCTGTTAAGTCGCGGGCGTTGATTGAGTTAAATGTCGAGTTGGGTGGGGGTCTGGTGGTGGTGGGGTGGGGTGGGTGGGTTGGTGGGTTGGTGGGTGGGTTGGGTGGGGGTTGGGTGGGGTGGTGTTGGGGTGGGGGTAGGTGTGATATTCAGTTGCAAGCAGAATTTAATAGCGAGTAGGCCTACTGGTGTTTCACCATTATTTTTTATTACAAGCTCATCGCAGTTAAGTCGCGGGCGCTGATTGCGTTAAATGTTTCGCGTAATTCAATGGTCTGATTTTACATTGATTTTGCTGGTCAGCACGGGCATCTAAATTCACTGATGAAGACACGTCATGTGGAATATGGGCCTAATACAAAAGTGTAAGTCTATCTACGCGAAACTTTTTTTTTTAAATTTTTTTTTTTAAGTCCGTTCCGAAGAAATCCGTCTGATAACAACAGAACACTTAAAAAAAAAAGTTGGTTTGGTTAAGAGAGTAGAACAATTTAAAGCGAAATAAATTGAAAAAAAAAACCCATTTTGAAATAAAATTTTGTATTTTCGTTTATTTTCGTAGGGGGTGTTCTGTCAGTGTTGTGGTATGATCAACTTGCAAAAACCGTGTGATTTTTTTTTTTAATTCAAGTTCTGATTCACAACCCTCCCCTCGCTTAACAATAGGCCTAACTTAAAATGAAATTGCCTTTAAGCCGACGCTTGCATCGGTCCGGCACTGGTGACGATCGCCCTACACCCCCCCTTTCCCGCTAACATTGCCTCTAAGTCTGATGTGCGTATGTACTGTCCGCCGCCAATTTACTACCCATACCTGATACCTAGTTAGGGGGGGCTGGGGTACCGCGCCATTTTGCAATATTTTGCGAAATCGATCGTGGTTATCACGTGATACGTATCGTGGAAAAATAATGTACACTGTTTTAACGAAATGCACTGTGGGATTGTGTTACCAGCCTAAAATTATAGAGGTCGCAAACCCGGTCGCAAACTTGCTTATATTGAGCCTAGCTATAACAAGCTAAAAGTGACATCTCTGAATGTATTACCAAAGTGTGAAATTGTTGGACACACTGGTAAAATGGTTTTACAACAAGTTTTGCTATCATATTATCAAACTGAACTCAAGTTAAATCACTCTTTATCGAGCAATAATATAATTGTTTACGCATTTTAATTGTTTAGACAAAGTTAAATAAATCAAGGATACATTTATGATAGATAAATAAATAAAAAGAAAACTATAAACGCATGGGCGGCATTTATAATTGATAAAAATTGACATAACAATGATGTTACATTAATATACCATCAAGTTTAAAAAATAGAAAAATAATGGGCAAATTCGAACCCGTGATTTCCGATTGCTACGACATGGCCAACCTACGCACGCCACAGAGATTTACGACTGTAATTGTGATAGTTTTATTATTTAACTATGTCCATTTATTTATACCGAACGGATTTTTATTGTGCCATTTTTGCCAAATGTGTGTGTTGCTCTCGCACAAAATGTGTTTGTAATTTGATTATAATTCTTATTTTTAAAAGAACGGTAATTTTTTTTGACATTTTCGAGAAAAAAATGGCGTAACCCTGATACGGTAAACGCCAGCAGTGTGGTGTCCGCGTGGGCAAGCATACAGATGATGCTAAGCAAATCCAGCATATAAAACAAAAAGTGCTCCTAATGGGACTCGAACCCACAACCTCTCGCTCTTTAAGCGAGTTCCTTTCCATTACACTAACCGTGCTAATTGAAAAAATATAACGCTCCCGGCCGCAACAATCCCGGCCGCCACTCTGTTCAAAGGCACAAAAAAGTTGACTTGTTTTATGCTTTTTTTGCAATCCTGAGGTGTGCAGTTCGATTTTCTTTCTCGAATTGTTTAGAAAACCATCCATTTTAGAACATCTGAAATTTAAAATGAACTGCACACCTGGGAAAGTATGATGCCAAGGGCATATTTTTTGCACGTAAATCCAATACAAGAGTTCTGAAAATCGACAAAAATATGACGTCATAACCATTGCTTCGGGACAAAATGGCGCGGTACCCCACCCCCCCCTAATACCTAGTAAACATTATTTCCTCTACGGCAAGAGATGCGCATCCGTTCACCGCCAGTGCCCCCATCCCCCCCCCCCCCCCTCTCCCGCCTCCGACCCCCCTATAACACGCCACATCAGATTTCCACCGCACACCGTCGACATTACCTATAACTTCAGCAACGTTCATCAGGATACGTCAAAACACCGCCAAATCCCTCCCTTCAAAGGCAATGTCTTGCTAGACGTCCCGTAACTGATGTGCACATGCTCATATCAATTAAAATGTGTTGTCGTAGTACATCGTAGTACACGGTTTATTCCGTACGGGACGTCTAGCAAGATATAGCCCCTTCCTAGTGTGCTGGCGCGGCATCGATTGTGAAGGTCTTTCTAATTGACAAACACAAAAATTCAGATTTTTTGTTTAAATATAGAACATACCATTGTTCAGGAGATAATGAGTTTTCAAGATGTGTAGCATTGCTTATATAACATCATGCCGCGTGGCGAAGATTTTTTAAGTGATTTTTTCCTTATTTTTTTATTTTTTACGATACCATAATCATAGATTACTCGAATGTGAATTAAAAGTACACTTTATTTAGTCCAACATGAAACTATTTCTTGTTATACCTTTTTATTATATATGAAATACAAATTGTACCACTTTTGTTAGGACAATAGATCAATGTGAAATTATAGGTTTTTGGAAATAATATTGTAAGGAGAGGGTAAAATAATTAGTTCAGACTTGAAGATAAATAAATGTCATAATTAATAATCGCATTCAGTATTCTAAATAGTCAGTTTTTAGGACTAATTATCACCGCTTGAAGTATTTCGAGCAGCAAGGAATCTAAAATCTGATATTAAGGAGAATAGTCAAATATAAAATGTTGAAATATGTCCCACCAATTATTCACGTATGGATATTTTATGTGTCTTTCTTTTTGTTACAGGCTGACATACCATTTAGAGAAAATAATCTTTAATTTCTTTCAAAAAGACAACAATTGCAAAACAAAAATGAATTTAGACTCGAACACCGCCCTCGTATGAGAAAACGCATTATTTCCCGAAAAAAACATCCACATCACAAATATCAAATAATTATACGATCCTGTAAAAATATTATCCAAAATTATCCAACTTTACTATTTAGACGAAAATATGTCAAAATGAGAAAAAAGGATTTGAATTTACAAGTTTCATTGCTGATATAGGCCTAGTATGACATTATGACAACAACGAAAGGGGGGGGGGGGGGGGTTGATGTTGAATTCGGGATTTTTTAGATTAGTAGGCCTACATGGAGTGAACATATTAAAAAGGGTTTCTTGAGCACAATGTTTAAAACATTCACCCATTAGGACATAGGAAACTTTTCGTCAATATACACAGCTAGCGAAAGAATATGCAGTGAATTCCCGGGTGTATTCTAAGTTTGCCTTCTTCGATGAAATAAAGCTTGATTGTGAAATGCATATCAGATAACATATGTTCGGTATCAATTCAATACATGTTAGCGGAAAAGTGGTCATGACATGCCTAAGGCATTGCTATCTTGGAGCATCAGTCATCGAAAAAGGGCCTCGCCAATCTGATAATCCATCAGTAAACCAGAAGTATCTATTTTGTTTAACTGGAAAAAGGGTTGTCTTTAATAAGGTTAACACAGTTCAGTTTGCGACACATACACGTCTATATAGAATGTGTATTGTATTATGGTAATATTCTGTGATGAAATAAAGCTTGTTTGTGAAGCGCATATCCGATTACATTAGTTATATAACGATATCAAATCTAGTGCTATGCTAGAGGAAATGGGGTCATAAGGTATTACTATCTTGGAGCATCAAAAGTAAAATGAAGAATGAGCTACTACTCATAAATCTTATTATCCATTGCCCATCAAAAACAAAATGTTTAACGCAGATGCATAATGTACGACACACAATGGTTAAAGGCCCTGTTACACTGTTGCGTATTATACAGTCATCAAAAAAGTAACTGTAAAGGTAATAAGTGGGCGTCTAACTTTAAAAATATATATCCTACCTAAAAATATTTAATCATAAAGTTGTTAACAAATTTATCGTCGTTGATATGAGATATTGCACGCTATAATCGGGTGATTATTGAGGAAGTGACACTCCAAATTGTAAGGTGAAGTCCGATTTTCATTTTCACATTATTCATCAGCGGTTCGGCCATAATATAAGGCGCTTAAGAAGAAACCATCACCCGTATAGATGGCGTATTGATTGTTACCTGCTCAACAATGCATAAACCCCAGCGTATCTCTGAAAACCCCTAGCCAACCGCTAACGTATACAACATATGCCAAATAGGTCACGAACGTATGACAACTAACACGAAGATACACCTACATTTCCAAAACGTCGGACATCCGTCTCTACGTATACGCAACAGTGTGACAGGTCCTTTTATTTATTTTGTATAAAGAACTCTATTCATACTCCAAAAACGCTCGACCGCTGAGTGGTAGCGTTTGCCATCGATATTCGTGTCATATTGACCCCACCCTATGTGTTAATGATTTCGGGGAATCAGCGTATCATATCTTGAACACTACAGGTAATACGCATGTGTGAAAGCGGGGTGGGGGTGCATGTGTATGCAACAGCTTTTAATTTTTATAGTTTGACAAATGTTTAAAGTAGAATAATGTTCCTTACCGCATGGTTACATAATTAAGTCGCTCTCAAGTCTTATATGGGAGCTGCATGAACTCATTGATATACCCAATAAGTCTGTATAATAATGATAATATAAATACGCAAATACTAATTATACAAAATCATACACATTCCGTCATGAAGTATCAACATAGATCGTCCTTTATCGGAATTAACCTGTTTTGCTTGTTTGTTTGTGTTGATCCCAGCAAAAGCACGGCTATAAATATTTCGATTGGAAATCACTGACTATAAAGACATCCTTATTACCAAATCTTCTCAAGTCACGCGTACTCGTAAGTACTTGTTTTACTTCTTTCAAAGAATAATGCATAATACACAAATCCACTTAGTTCTCAGAACGGTAACCCATTCCTTCTTAAACTTGGCTTAAACCGTGATTTACATTGTTTTGCTGGCGCTGTCGTCTATTATTAGTATTATCAACCCCCGCCTGGCTCGACATCCTGTTACGCGTCGGGATGTAAAGGACATGTATCACTTGGCCGCACATTTGTGCATCAACCACATCCTACCCCGAACATCACACCGGAGAAAGGGCAAGGACCGTTGTCACTGGGTTTGCTATAATACGACAAACTATAGATGAACAATTGGGAACCTGACTCGAAGGTTATCGTCCCTTCAATAATCATAGGGTTGCTATGAGGAATGAGACCATTAGAAACTCATTTCCAGTATTTGTTAACATACTTTTAAATCCAAGATAGCCGCCAATATGACGGCCAAAAGATTGTCAAATTCCATAAATATTAAAATGGAATATATCGACCATAACGTATGATGAAAGTATAGTTTTAACAATGGGATTAATATTAGACCATTAGATACTTTAAATCCTAGATGGCTTCAGAAATGGGCACCAAAATGGGCGCAAAAATGATCAAATTCCATAAATTGGCAAATATCAACCAAAATGTATGACGACAGAATAGTTTTAAGAATGATATGTATACATACCATATGTATTAGACCACTAGAAACTCATATCAAGTATTTCTGCTTTGTTAACATACTTTAAATGCAAGATGGCCGCGAAAATGGCCGTCGTAAATGTAAAAATTGCCAATAATAGTGTATATTGCATCACATTCACCAAATACCATTTTCTAAACTGCTAAGCTATTGCTTTTAGATATAATAGCCACCTCTGTTATGTATGTGACAATTGATTCTATATCA
Source organism: Ophiura sarsii (assembly GCA_035610835.1). NCBI lineage: Eukaryota > Metazoa > Echinodermata > Ophiuroidea > Amphilepidida > Ophiuridae > Ophiura > Ophiura sarsii. The sequence continues at coordinate 29,003,490 of CM069452.1, forward strand.
CTTTCCATAATGGCTGGAAGGTGGTTAAAATGATGTTAAAATTACATAAAACAGTTGTTTTGCATTGTAAATGACCATACTATAAAAGGATAGGGGGTATTGATTTGTGTGCCATGAAATTGGTGAGTAGATTCATAATCCAAGTCAATTACCGCCCGGAGAATAATCGATTAAGGTTACAGCAAAATCTGGTCAGAAGTTACAAACTGGTCCAAAAAAAAGTTTCACTTCTAATAATGTTGAGAAATGCACCAATTCTGATTAAACGGGACAAAACTTAAGTTTTACATACTTAATGACCCACAAATTATATATTGTTGGAAAGCTTAAGATTCAAGGTTTTTTATTTTTACAAAAAAGAATCAAATTATACAGGGTGTGTACAATTTTTACAAGGTGGAACATAACAAATTTGATCGTTTTTGCTCCTCACAAAATAGTTTGATGATAGTTTGTACAATTAGGGTTTAGCTGAAAATAGTCACCAAACTCAGAAAACCGCAGAAGGTGCTACCAAATTTGCTAAGAATCATTTGCCCAAAATGTACACAGGAAAAGTACAGGGGGTCTAAAATTATGATGAAATAATGCATAAAATGAATGTTTGTATATAATATTCTATGAAATTTAGTTAGCATGGACCATTTAATTTAAAAGAAAATGGTTATCAAAATGAACTACATGAATATCGTTAAAGTTCCTTTTATTTTGAATACAGGGTCGTCCAAAATAGGTCTAAATAGCCAATTTTTCATAAATCTATGAACAATTCTGTGAAGAAACACTTCTGGCTTTTTAGTTAAATGTTTTACTACACAGGGTAGAAAAGGACCGAAGAGTCACACAAATGAAATAGAGAGACTGCGATTTGGCCATTGTTTAATCAATAAAATGAATAAAACTGTGTATTTTTTACATTAAAACACTCCCTGAATTGAACATCATATTCTAGTAGAGAATGTCTAGATAACAATTCAATATTAGTATTCATAGTAGCAGGCACATGTTATTAACACATATGAGAAGTTTGAAAACTTTCCTATGTATACTTTTAAAATGGCATCAATTTCAAAAGTTATAGTTTTCCGCTATTTTGTGTACAAACCTCATCCACCGACGCCTCATCCACCGATCCCACCCTTGACTCACTCGACGTTTAGATTGATAACTTCACTGTTGCTAAACATGTGGCTTTAATTCTTTTTTATTTGGTAGCTGGATAAATTGTCTTTAATATGATACCAAAAATGTTATGTTTTTTGACAACTTCTATTTAAAATAGAGACACGTATCACGATTTTAAGGATTTTTTGAAACGATCCCACCTTATTTGATATACCTATTAGTGACCTGTGACCATCTACTTGCATTGTGTTTACTTAAGTATTCAGAGGTCAATGCGCATCTTGAATATACCCACCAAAGCTTACCCCCATAGATAGTGCCTAATCTTTGCCTAGTTATATATTTTTTGAAGTGGTGAATCATGTCCTAATTTATATTTTGAAAAGGTGAATATGGTCATGTGTTTTAAGCTCGTCTCCTTTCGCGTTACACACGGATTTTGGCTTTCGCGACATGATTTTAACTTTACACATTTATATTTGCTTGTATACTCCCCCTGAGGTAGTAAAAGTATACATTTTCTGAAGGGAAATTGCATGAGGAAACCAAATATGCCATTAAATTAAATTATATTACGACCAAGAACTAAAATGGTATGATCGGAAATGTTCGGAAAAAATATCAGAGTTTTTTAATTTTTAATTTGAGATCCATATATTTGTTATACCTACCCCTATCATTATTTTTTTTACATATTTGAATTCCTCATGAAATTACCCATTAGATGATATATAATTGTCAAAGTTAATACGTCGGTATGGTAATTATACCGGCTAGTGAATAATTATCTCCAATTTTTATTTTATACTTTTTTAGAATTTTCAGAAATATTTGTTTAATGATGAACCCGTCCCTGATATAAACTGCATTTCTGAATTCCTCTAGTTACAAGCTTTCCAAAAATGTATACTTTTGCTATCATAGGTTGAAAACTTTTTCTGTTAAGGTCATTTTTATAAATCCGGTAAATTGAGGCTGATTATTCATGTTTACTGTGTAGCGAATAGGAAGAAAGCTGATGATCATCGTCTTATCCATAATTAATTAGTTGTTACAAAATAATAGTTGACAAGTCTGTTGAACCACATACTTAAAGACTACAAAATATCCTTTGAAATGGGACCAAAATGGTGTTTGTAACATTTAATAGGGGATTACTAGTTACTTGTAAAAAGAACAAAGCATGGGATTTTCCCCATTGAGTTTGTACAGGCGGCACCCCTTCCGGCGGCACCCCTTCCAGCACCACCCTGGTCCGCAAACATCAAACAGCTGTATCCCATTCTGTATTAGCTATACCAATGCCATTTGGCAGGCAGATAGCTTGTTATTAGGGCTTTAAAATGATACCAAATTTGTTGAGATAGCTTTTGTGGTTTCAAAAATATTTGAGGAAAATGACAGCATGAAGCTAAAAAATGTAACAGCACCACCCTATTGGGAGGCGAGTTCATAACGCGTGACCATACTGTATATGGCGAATCTTCACCTATATTTCAACTTCTCCCATATATTACTATAGTAATACGAACAAAGTGCGGCAAATACCTAATCTTGACCTACTAAGTGTTTGAAGACTTGAGACGGGTAAGTTCAAGATTCAAATTGACGCCTGCATTAGTTCCACTAACACATTATCTCGACATTTTGCAGCGAAGTGAGGTGTTTCCGACTCTATTCTCTACATCTTGTATCAACATGTCGACTTGCTGAATTGCAGGCAATTCGATATTTCAACCATTTGTATGCAAATTACGAATTGTTAAGATGGAGGTGCTTCGGCATTTCAAAATCTTGTAATATCAAGAACATACAGTTACGAAATCTCAGTAAGTCAACTTCTTGAATGGCCTTCGGGATCCCGTATAATTTCAAAGCCTGACTGTTACATAAGCGTGGTGGTCATGGTTCAAGTGTAGGTTAATGCTTGGTTGGGGAGATGGTGGATGGTCCTGTAAAGCATGTAACCAGCTGGTGATACGGCTACGCCCCAACAGGTGACGACAGGCAGCTCCATGTAGATTAAGTTCCCAAGTTTGTTGCGTGGGTTCACTTGATGCCCATGACCTCCAGATATTATTTGTTTCTTTTATTTACATTTTTACTTTGTTCTCTATGTTTGGGCTTTTATCTTAATCTTATTTCACTTTCATTGGCATTTTTGACCCCTGCCCATTTGTGTTTCTTGTATTTGCATATTTTATGAGTTGAATCAATTGATTGGCCTTTTATAGCTCTTTGCAGATAGTTACCAGGTTAATTTCTAATCACTCAACTCATTAACCTTGTTAATGTCTGTTGGGCTATTGTTCCATATTTGCTCTTTATTTACAAAAAAATATGTAATAATATTGACATGTTTTGAGGAATAAGATAAGACACAAATCTTACATTTAGGACACGCTTGAGATCATACAAATAAAACATACACACCCCACACAAAAACCCGACAAGGAACTGAAGTTCAAATCCCAAAGCTAAATTCACCCTTCTGTAGTGCAGTCTGTGAATCCAACTATAGATAGATGGGATGACTATCTTTATTGAAATGTTGTGTGGAGCTGATACTATGTCTGTTTTGTACACACCTGTATGACTCTGAGACAAATATACCTAAGATGCAATATTCATTCCTGTTATGGGCAGCGTTCCAGGCTAACACGTAACGGTATTGTTATAGTTGATGGCTAATCGATTATTATCATTCAGTTTAATTTGTAGCACGACCTCATTATGTGAGTAATCAACAAGTGTATTACGATCTTCTAAACAAACAGTTGGGACGGTTACCGACATATAGACTGTGACAGATTTCTAAAATGATTACGCATTTATATTGCTAGAATTATGGCATTTCAGAAAAGAGTATGCCAATTAAAACCTACTACTAGTGACCCATTTCAACACATAAACAATATATTATGATATTCAAAGTTCATGGTTTGTGTTTAGATATAATATGGATTGAAACACAGACGTTCAGATGTGGTTGAGCTGATAAACGTATCTGTTTATGAATAAAAAATATCAATTCACATTAAATCTAAACACAAACCATGAACTTTGAATATCATAATCATAATACATTATTTGTATGATCAAGGAAGTTTGAATTGGCATAATTCTTCTGAAAGGCCATAATTTTGGCAATTTAAATATACACAATTTTCGACATCTTATTGCAGTCTGTATGACAGAAGCATCCCGTACTAAAGTGTGTTCATTTTATTTAAACAATCGTTATACGCGTGTGGATAACACTGGATTCATAATAGCGCGCTATCTCAAATAATGAGGTCGTGCTACAAATTATACTGAATGATGAGTATCGATTGGCCATCAACTATAACAATACCGTAGCAGACCTGGATCGCTGCACATACAGTTAAGCCCACAATTATTCATACCATATAAAAAATATGAGTTTTCTGCATTTTTCTCATATCTATACCAGCTGGAGTGGTGGAACTTTCGCTTTACACTAAAGATAGTTAGTTTGCAAGTACTAATCAATATATTTGGGCTCAACATTTTTTGTATAACAATAGAATTGAACAAGAATTGTGTTTTTATGCCTGTCCAAAATTATTTATACCCCATACCAAGTCTCAGGATTGAGGCAATTTTTGGTGATAATACACATGTTTTTGACATTCCAAACATTCTATATATTGTGTGATATGCTTTTATATTGTTATGCACTTATTCCATGATGTGTGGATACAATGTGGATGTATTAAAAATGTGTCCTATTGAATGCACAGTGAGGGATATTATAGGACAACCTTCTAGCTCTTTGTCAGCATAGCAAAGACGACCAAGAACTCAGTGAGGACTTTTGTGTGTGCATATTGTGAATTCTCACAAATAGGGGACAGGCTACACAGCTATTTCGAATTTCCAAATTCTACCATACAAAGCATACAAAGAACAAGACGTTCAACTCAGTTAAAAACCTTGATGGACACGGTGTCCTCTTGTTTGACAAGAAAAGTATGGTGAAAGGCCAAAAACAATCCACAAAATCACCGTCACTGCTCTCCTGACATGCCTGAACAACCTCGGTGATTCTTGGACCAATATATTTTGGCCGACACTCCAGCAGACATTGCACACGGCAGTTCTCCATGGAGTCCGACCAAGAGGACCAAATAACTCAATGAGGACCTTTCGATTTGTCATTCACAAAGAAGAAAACAACAAGGCCTGCAAACTAAATGGTTCTTTTTAAATTTCGCGTCAAATATCATCAACAAGCATTCGCTCTTCAGTTACTATCGGGTCATGTTTAAACAATCTTTTTAACCCAATGACTGTACAGTACTAGGAAAACAGGACGTATTTGCCTTTCCGTATAAATATAGCGATGTTTTGTACACAAGGCCGAGTCTTTCGTCAAACACCATTTCAAAACATTGTTGAGAGTATTTTGATATAAATACTGTATGTACCAGCAGTCAATACGTCATGACGACATCCAGGCCAGAAGGGTCATTATTAGTTACAAGTTGCGCCAATCTGTCAAATTATGTAAGTCTAGCAACTCCTTGGTCCACTTCATTCTGTCTCTTCCGCCCGAGCAGTAAAAAGCCCATCCACATTTATTTGATATGCCATCGTCCAGATTGTGAAAGGTTATTGATCTAAAATTTATAGCTCAATTGATAGAAGGAGATGCTCTTTGTTGAAATCCGAAAACTGCAGCGGTTAGTGTCAATCACAATATCGATAGGGAATTTCCCGTGACGAATATCATCCCGTGAAAGATCGCCAGGTGAATTATCGGATCTGACAGCTTGCACTTATTCATGTATGCATCTGTACCAATAAATGTAACTGTGTTGTTTTGGTTTGTAATATTATTTTTGGATAACATGATAAAGGACAAGACACAGTATAGTCTAGGCCCAGTCGTACAGACCTGTATACAATTGCTGTAGCATACAATTGCTGTAGCATACAATTGTTGTAGCATACAATTGCTGTAGCATACAATTGCTGTAGCATACAATTGCTGTAGCATGCAATTGCTGTAGCATACAATTGCTGTAGCATACAATTGCTGTAGCATACAATTGCTGTAGCATACAATTGCTGTAGCATACAATTGCTGTAGCATACAATTTGAATGTTGATTTGAGTAATAGATACACGTAGCTTCAACACGACACTGTGTGGAAAATCCACAGCCCTGGCAAACCCTTGATATGGCCATATATTGAAAATGGCCACCAGCGGCCATTTTGAAAAATGTATAGTGAGGTGTCATTCTTCACTAATCATGGCATTACACATCCAATGGAATGGTTATTGTAGAGTTTTAGAGGTCAGATGACTCCTAAATCCAAGATGGCTTCTGTCGTCCATCTTGAAAAACTTAACATGTTATATATCCACTAATAATGTTATTACAAATCCAATGGAGTAGTCATTGTGATGTTTAGGGTTGATTCTGACCTCTTAATCAATGATGGCCACTGTCAGCCATCTTGTAAAACCTAAAGTATACCGACCTTGGCACCAAATAGAGAGTGTACGCTACTATATTTCTTCTGGAGTAGACACCTATTTGTATATATGGTTCACTACTTGAATTTGGCAAAATCATTCAATTGAGACACCAAGACAAGAGACACCGTTGAACTGTTTGACTTGAACTAGAGGTGTTGGGGGGGGGGGGGGGGGGGGGGGTGCCATAGAGTTTACACAAAAAAGGTCAAAATAGTGTCTTCTTTAAAGTCTTATACACTCGTCAAAAGAAGTTCCTGGACACTCATTGAAGTTCAAATATTTCACATAAATATTTAATATAAATTAAACAATTGCATGTCAAAATAAGCAGACACAAATTCTCTATCATGTCTGTATGAAATTAAGATGTACGCATTCATGCATGGCTGAGCACATTCATTAAGCAATGGTAAGGTGCGTAAAAGGAAATTGCAAGAAATGAGCATTTACAGTCATTTGAATGGAGGGATTATCCAATTTTTTGCAATCTTCTTGCCATTGTCAAGTGAATGGGATCTGCCATGCATGAGTGATCATGTCTAAATTCCATGTTAAGCTGTTAGAGGATTACTTACTGCTTATTTTGATATACAATTATATATATATAATCATATATATAATTATATATATTCTATTAAATATTAATTTAATTTAAGTGTCCAAGAACTTCTTTTGCCGAGTGTATATTGAAAACTATAACTTATAGGCATCTCAAACTGCTTAATTAAGTGTCAATTAGTTAAGTTTTGAAGGTGCATTTAACAGGGTTCTGCGTAATATTCCACATCGGTTATCAGATTCAATGTTGTTTCTGAACTAATTATAATTGAATGCAACAATTATATTGTATTCTTATTAATTATCATTATTGATTAATTAATTAACACTATTGATTAATGAATGAATGAATTAAATCAAGACTAATTGATATTTTGCAAAAGTTGCGATGTAATTTTGTATACATGTTATGATTATAAAGGTGCAGTGCAGGTGCAGTTATAATTCCTGGTGCATTTGGACTTTTAAATTGCGGCAATTACGACTCTCATTGTATTGGTATCAACAGAATTTTATTTTTCAAATGATAATAAATCATAAAATTGGCGAATTAGTTACATTTGTATTGACACCCTGAATAATATAATTAAATGGTATCCAGCTTGATGTTATTATCTGAAATGTATTCATGTAATCTACTCCATCACAGCAATCATGCGGTTATCAACCCCAACATTATGTATAGACTTTAGAGGTTTCCTCTCTTGGAATCGTCCCACTCTACATTTTGATCACCCTGTATATTTAATTGCTGTCAACTAAATTCTGCTATAATTGTCTTTTTTCATCTAGGTATCTAACCCAATAGTTCAAACAAAAATTACTGCCGCAAAGCTCAAAATATAATTTATTTTGTCTCTATAAAGCATTGTTTTCCATTATTTAATACACATGGTTTTGGCCCCCCTGTATATTTTAACGGAGGACGATTGGTCGATTTACTTTTTACTACTATACATGTTATTCCTATATATTATTCCTAAGCGTAAAAAATAACCTGGGTATATCAAAACGAGTAAATAAAAAAATGTGTTTTTCTTATGTTACACCCTGTATAATTAATGCACACCCCGTATGATATCACTTGGTATTTACATATCTGGTATCCTTGTAGTAATAGGTTTCCAAATATCTTTACTCCGTTACTCCTTGTAGATCGGATGTATACAATAGAAGTTATGTGGATTATAATCAAAATTGGTGAATTTTCTCTCAATTTACAGAGTGTAACTTTTTTACACCAACTTATGACATATGACCATGTTCATCTTTTAAACAGTAGACCCCAAAATATTACCAACAGTAAACTCTTACCGGCCATCTTGGCGTGTGTATTTAAAAATGTTCTTGCCCGACGCAACATTTACCCGCCTTGGGCGTGCGGGGGGGGGGGGGGGGGGGGGGGGGGGGGGGGGGGGGGGGGGGGGGGGCATACTAAGTACAGCCCTGATTTCAATTAATGCTGCATTATCCTTAATTTCCGAAACTCCTGAATCGGAGACCGTGCTTCAAAGTATCTAATTTGCCCAATATTCTTGGCAAATTTGACCTGATATACCACTCTTGCACGAGTGAAACGTTCTGGCCTCTAAACTGAATTCATTACTAACTGTATCGTTGCAACAACAATACTAGTAGAATGTGCAATGGCTTGACACTAATTAGACTGTTTTGTATGAGTTATAATAAGAATGAGACCTCTATCTGGTGCAAAAATGTAGACTTACGGGAAGTGTCAACCCTTTTTTTATGAAATTTATCAAGCACTGTAACTTTTAAACTAATAATGTAATGCACATAAAAGAAATGAGTCAGATAATCCACTTTTCGTATCAAATGTCACTAAATATAGTGATTTTTAAGATTTTGCCAAAATCAAAATAAGTTTTGTTAACAAATTCTAACATTTCACCAACATCATCTTAAGTCAATTATCTAGGATCGGTTTTTATCTATTTTTATCTCAAAATTTAAATTGTTGGCACTTTTTGGTCAATAATTCAAAACTAAAACATTTTTAAGCCAAAAAAACCCACACCGACCCTAGATAATTGACTTAAGATTATTTTGGTGAAATGTTATGAATTCTTTACCAAAAACTGATTTTGTTAGGTTGACCGACAAATGTTGGCGCCAAAAAAGTGATTTGTTGACAAAAATGTAATAGGGCCTAAACTGCATTTTTAGTAAAACTTTGTACCAAAACTGGATTCTCTGACTCATTTTGTTTACTAAAAGTATACTTTTATGTACATCACATTAATAGTTTAAAAGCTATAAGTGCTTGATAAATTTGGCGCCAAAAAGGGTTGACACTTCCCTTAAACTTCCTGCCCTCAATCGCAATAGTATTTTTGATCATATTCTGAATGATAATTTCATAAGGTTGCATTGCAAAGGCCAACGTTATAATCTTGCATTACCATACGTACAAGCACCGATGAAAATTGAACCGGGACCAAGGCGAACATTTGCATAATATAGACATACTAGCATTTTTATGAGTTGTTAGATCAATTGAAACTATTCTCTTTGGCGCCAAGTTTAATGTAAATTTCACTTGCACGTATTAGCGATACGTATTTGTCTTACAGTGAGGCCTACAGGCGATATATCGTACCAACCCTACCGGCAGATCTTTGACATTGCTAAAAAATATTATTTATAAAAACCAGCAATGATTGGATAATTATTGCTAACACAAGTGTGTTACAAATGAATTGTATAAAGCCCTCGACAGTAACAAATGTTAAGAAAAAATAGTAAATAATGACACTTTTAAGGACAAGCTATCAGTAACATAGAAACAACAACTGACTTAAACGTTTAAAAATGTCCTAGAGGAGAGATCTTCACACACAAGGAATGCTCATGCTAAGCATAAGTGAAACTCCATGAAACTCTAGAAGACAAAAATGACATGTGGATGGAAATTGTACTTAAAAATCTCCTCCAATTTGCTCGCTTTATTCCTTTATCTGTAAAACGATCTTAGTTATATACCTTCAAGTTAGTGGTTTGCTCAAAAAGGCCTCGCCCCGGTGAAAAGGAAGAGCTTAAAATGTGCCGACTGACTTCAAACAAATGCAATCCTTCTAATCTTTAACTGATGTGTTGATTATCAAGCTATTGTAATTGAATGTAATGATCTTATAGAATTAAGGCTAGGGAAAGCCCCTATCAAAGCAACGAAAGATTTTCATTCCGATAAATGATAATTCAGTACTGTGGCCAATGAAAGCAGCTTACTTCTCTGAATTATTCCTATCCAAGTTTCTGTCAGATAATGCATTGCTGCTAGACACTAGGGTTACAATAAATACACGTACGCGAATTTTTTTTATGTGAAGCGTGATTCCGCTGCAAACCAGAAATGCATTTAATAATTTATCATAATTAAATTCAACCAGGTAATACCTGAAGACTCTGACCACTCCTCCACTTTTGACAAAGGGAGTTATTAGTCGAAACATTTTAAAATGTACTTTATGATTTGAAATGCATAATCACCTGAATTATAAATGTGTCTATATTAACAGTTCATGGTGACACATATAATTGACAAGTGAAAACCAGACCATAATTGGTTAGTTGATAGTTTTCACATTTTAAAATGTACTTTGTGATTTAAACCATTAAATCATAACTCGAACTTTAAAGGTCACTCCATTCTATTGTGTCTGTAATTTTCAGTTCATAATGACACATAGAATAATATTGTGAAAAATCAGACGACACTTGGTCGTTTACGCTCAATTGTTATCCGTAGATAAACAATTATAAAAATTCATTGCATGACATCCACATTAAAACCATTTAATGTATGTCCAAGAAAAGTTTAGGGCGATTGAATTTGACCAGGTATTACCTGAGGAGGTTACAACCAAACATACTTTTCCAACCGCAATGGTACCAAGATAAACAAAAAATCATTGCATTGACATCCAAAATCAAATCAAATAATGTCCAATGTCCAAGAAAAATTTAGGGCGATTTAATTTAACCAGGTAGTACCTGAGGGAGTTATAAACCGAACATAATTTTTCCAACCGCAATGGTATCCAAGATAAACTGTTTACTAAAAAAGCCAGGAACCTTTATTATTAAACATCCATTTATCCAATATATATATTGTTCTCTGAAAAGTAAATATGATATTGACCTAAAACAATTATGAAGTGACTCGGGTGATCAAAAAGTGTATACCAAACTGCACTGTGAGTAAAAAACAACGACCTCTTGTAACGAGGGTGGGTGGGTGGGGAATTTGTATTTGATCCTTCTGGTTTGCAATCAGAATACGATATGACCCGCCGAGGAAACAAGGAAAAAGGGGCCAAACCGGACGAGATATGCTTGACTGAACAACAAAGCAAATTTCGCGGGCTGGCGAATCCCGACTCGGGATTGGTTTAAAAACAGGAACCACGCCCGTCTGCGAAGGCCGTAAAACAAAAACGTGCCGGCAACCCTAGTGCATGAGCAATTCAGAATTATTTAGACAAGCAAAACAATTCGTTTATTATATAACATTGTTAAATCTTGACTTTTATTTAATATTGTCAAGTCACTTGATTGAAAATAATGGGCAGATATGGGTTGAGACTTGCTTACGATTAGAAACTTTAATTATGTAATATATGGGACCCACTTGACCCTTTAGACATACACTGGCAGCGAAATGTATTTGCGCATTATGTTATATCCTAGTTCCTAGAACACTATTACGAATAAACTATATTCGATATATTCACTTCATAAATTCATGTTTATCTCATGGTTCATTCATAACAAATCAAGATAATTCTAGATATGTCATCCCATAGACATTTGCCTCATTTTATATGATCCATAAGCTCATCATTGCCGCTGTCGGATTATGGGATGTACTATCATGATATGATCATCTCTGAAAAATCAGCAGTTTTCAAATAATTCCACAAATTTATCATTCTATCTTAAACTTTCCACGCGGCTATTAGTTTTACCATTACAAAACAGATTTTTCACAAACCTTTCCCAACTTTCAAAGTCTATCTCATGGTTTACTGAACCAATACTAGGCATGTTTGAACTTATTTCAATGCATTTTCATGGTGATTCCACATAATATGATGGTGAAAATCAATAATGTTGACATTTTTGAAACATTTTGTGCAATTTTTAGAATGTCGTCTGCAGACACCTGTCGCATGGAAAGTGTTGACGAATAACATATGAATGCGTAAAAAATGACAATGCCTGCCACATACCACTACTTCGAGTTTGGTATGACTGCCCATGCACTCACACCCAAAAGGCGCCAACTGTTCTGAAACCTCCTAGGGATCCTTATTACACCATAAATCACCATTCATACAGAATGAGGCCCATGTGTAAATATTAAACTGAGTTTTGACGTCACGTTAACGTGCTAAAGTGCAACAAACATTACAATATCCAATTACATTGATCAAAATCTCGAATTTTGTCAAGACCGAAGAATGATGAGCGTAGTTAAATCGGAATTCATTCACGCACCAATTCATTTGTATTTAATACTTGTCAAATACATTGACATGTAATTGCAAGAAATATGTCATTTAAAAACGAAGAAATGCGAGTTCATTACTTGACCCGCATCCTTATTATCGAAAGCGATCAGCGTTGCGCTATCACCTCACAGCTTCATAAGATCAGGTTTTATCTTAGGTTAAGGAAAGGCCGACATTCCCATGCCGAAGGTAGTAGATGAACTCATTTTTATACTTTGATTGTGACTTGACTCTGACTTCTCAAGCCATTAATGCTTGTTGATGACGATGAAGATGAAGATTGGAAAACGTGATTTATTTACGAAATTCTATTTCCCTGAGATGAAACTGAATACGTCCGCCCATTTCATGGGAATGTTTATTGAGATCAAACCTGTAACCCCCCTTGAGTACTAACAAAATACTACTTCTAAGCGCATGTGTGGAAGGTTTTCGATGACGTAATCAACCGAGCCTAATAGTGAGCGCGGTATGCTGCGCGTACGAGTAGCTGAGGTCGTGGCTTAGTGGGTGGGACGACACTGGCCGACGTGCGGGTGTCCGACGTCCGGATCGATTCCCGGCTGAACCCCGGCGATTTTGTTGGTGTTTTCTCTTCCAAAATTGTAATCCCGGTTAAAAACCCGGTTAGGGGTTTGGGTTATTAGAAAATAGTTGAGAGTAATGTGACGGGATGATTTGACTAATCCCCAAATACGCATGTTAACAATGTAGGATATTAGTCCTTGAGGGAAAAGCATCATTTTGAATAAAACCGTATCATAATAAAACAAGTTTATAGTTTTTTATGGGATAAAAATTTAAAATACGATCCACGATTGCTGCACATGCAACTGTCTTCCAAAGCAAATCCATGGCAATAAACAACCATGCTAGATGAAGCACCTGGGTAAGATGTTTTGAATAGCCTGGTAATCATACAGACTAGCTGATCATTAACATTGAAGAAATCACAACAATGTTTGTCTGTTATATCACAGGTAGCTAGAAGCTAAAGTCGCAAAGTATAGCCGCTAGTTAATCAAACATGATTTGTTTTAAAAAACCTGGGTATGGACATTAATGAAATTTCATTATTATTTGTTGTTGTTGTTAATATAAAAATACAGGCGACAAACATAATCAATTCATAACTGTATGAAGAGTTGTTTAGCCGAGTGGTGCTTACAACTCAATACATTAAACCAAACTTGATTCAAACTCGAAGTAAAGCAACGAGAGACAGGTCCTTCTGTTTATATGTTCTAAAATTCAAAAGAGCAAAAGAGTAAAAAAGCAACAAAGAACGTTGCATCTTGATTTTTAACAAGTCAGTTTACGTGTGACTTTTCTTCGCACGGAGTTGAGGTGAACAAATAATTAACAGTAAGTACGCAAAATCCACTGTGATTGGCCAATAACAAATAATAATAAGCAACCACGATGATATAAGCCGTAGTCTGATTGGTCAACATTACGCAAGCATATCATAACAACTTTGATAGACAGTTAAGAGGGGTTCCCCGGAATGCGAAATGCATCCGTCGAAAACAGCTAGTCTCGATTAAATTAGATTGAAGGCGTAGGCCTACTACCGGACTTACGTTACTCAGCGATTATCAAATATACGGCCGAGTGCACCAAACTAGCGTAACCTAATAGGGAGGTAAGCTACCTCCCTAGTAGTTATGTATTAACTGTAGCGTAACTTACTAACGATGTAATTCTTAGAGCATAACTGGCGAGTAACACCAGCATAGTAACTAGCGAGGTATATATCCACATTAATCAGCATCGTCCCCTTACAAAATTAATTGTCGCATGCGTCAAATGTGTGTACATGTATCAAATAGCAATCGTATTGACACGAATGGTGTTCAGTAGAATTATAAAAATGTGGCGTCAGTCGCTACGTCAAGCGTTGATTTAAATAACATGAATAATGCAACACGTCTATGGCACGTCACACCACGTCCAGTAGAGCAATGAAATCTGTTAATATGACGCCATTTTTTGAGTTCGAAAATTTCAAAGTTTATTATCCTTCTTTCAAAAATAAGGACCATAATTACATAAACACATTTTGTGCGAGAGTAACATACAAAATGGTGTAAAATGGCAAAAATTTCACGATCAAAATCCGTTCGTTTTAAATAAATGGATCAATGGTTAAATAATTTAACTATCACAATTCTAGCGTCAATTCTCTGTGGCGTGCTACTGTGATCCTGGCTTTTATAAACGTATGTCACGGGTTCGATTCCCGTGATACCCATTTTTTTTCTTCTTCTCTCTTTTGTTTTCTTCAAAAAATTATGATGACTTTAATGAAATCATTTATGTCAATTTCTATGAACTCCAGTATGGTATTGACATTAATCAATCGATTTATTAAATGTGTAGGCATATGTATTATTATTTTGTATTCATCTTTTTATTTACTTTATTTATAATATTCATTCAATAGGCATATTTATTTATGAATTCATTTATTTGATTTCATGTTATTTAATTAATTAATTTATAAATTAATTAAATAATTATTGGTTGTTTGATTGATTGATTGATTGGATGCTTGATTGCTTGAACTAATTTTTACAACTGTGTATGCATGATTGTGAATAGTTTTAAAATATTTTATAATAAATTGGTTTTAAATGTATCATTGAGTATAATCATTATACACAAGTTGATAATAAATTGCATGATAAAATTCTCCCTGACTGATCATCATATCTATGTAATCGTTCATCGGGCAAATAGAAATTGCCGGTGAGGTATACGGTTTAGCGTAAATTACCCGCCAGTTACGAGCCTAGTAGCTTACCCCGGTTTGGTGCTCTCAAAATGTTGGGTTACGCCTCAGTTACTAGCGAGGTAGCGCTATTCTTCAGCTATTTGCCATTGGTGCACTCGGCCGTATAATCGTTTGCTTCTGCACGATACAAACCTTGAAGATGTCTCCCCTATGGTTATGCGAGGATTTTAGATCAAATATTTGCACAGTCATTGAATTTATATTGGGTTCAATGACAGATCATGTATACACTGATCACTGCTGCATTTAGGGCATCCCACTTACATAATTATAATCGATACAAAAGGGTTGGTTGCAGAAGATGATAAAGAAGAAGGAGATTCCCAACAAAACATGTTTAGGGTTTAATTGATATACAGGGTGTTCCAGAATTATTTATAACGGGAAAGGTACCAGAGGCAGAATTTAATCATGAAATCAGTCCAGGAAGTGGACTCATTAATTTGTCCACCTATGTCAAAAACAGTACGGAGTAAATGGTGGTGAATTAGGTAACACCAGTTCACCACTAGCTTTAAATCTAGTCACCATAAAACTGCCCTTGAGTAACTAGTGCAATGAGAGTCCATAGACATTACTTAATGTGGGGTTTTACATCTCACAATGGCAAAATAACCTGTCCCAGGTTACATCATAGGAACATTCACACGTGAATTTGAGTTGCAGAGAGTCACTTGGCATGAGAGCCTCATACGGCCTCCTTAAGTTCATGAGTGTCCATAAATGTATCCAAACCATCGGTGGTGGCTGGGGAGGTGGTGGTTGATCCTTCAAATACAACGAGCAGTAATAAGAGGCCGTATAATAGTTGACGTAGAGGGCAGAGCAATGCGGAGGAATCTGGGCATGGTCGCTGGTCTCCTTCACAAATGCATTGATGTTTAAACATCAATGTTATTTTATTCAGCAACGAATACCATTGTTATCGGTAAAAGTGCTCATAATTTTAACATCAACATGTTCACTTTCAAATCTCATGTGACTTAAATGTATCTTATGTGTCTTATTGTGCAATTTTCCCGTGGGGTGGGGGGGGGGGGGTTGCGGTGTGTGTCTTTGAGTTAAAAGTTGGTGTAAATGTTTTGAATTTTTGTGAGGGTTGTGTTTCGTTAAGTGAGTTTTGAAGTTGGGGAGGGCGGTGGGCGGGGGGGGGGGGGGGGGGGGGGTGGTTGCGGTGTGTGTTTATGAGTTAAAAGAGGGTGTAAATGTAATGATTATTTGTGAGGGTTGTGTTTCGTTAAGTGAGTTTTGAAGTTGGAGTATGCATGACTGTTTGATGTGTGCGGGCTCTGGGTTTTCAATTTTTGATGTTTTAAATTCTATGTGCAATATTTTATAATCTAATGGTCTTTTATATTATAACTATAATGTATTTTTATTGTATGTATTGCTATATCAATGTTAATTAACCAGTCATGAATGAATGAATGAGCCGAGTCTGAATGGTAGGGGGGGGGGGGGGGGGGGGGGGGGGGGGGGGTGGATGTTTTTGAGTGTTGGTTGTTTTAGTGGTATTCGGTGAGTGTGAAGATTGGGTTCATGTAATTAATTTTAGTAGATTATATTGTTTCCTTTAATCATTGTATTTTTATATGTAAAATTGTTGTAATTCAGCTACTTTGTATTTGCTGCAAGAACAGTTTTTAATAAACCTTTTATGAATGAATGATGAATGAATGAATGTAGCTTTTTGAGGAATTTTGAATTTTTCTTTTAAAAATATGGACTATTTTGTAAAAATGGTAAATTCCAAGTTTGACCATTGTAACTCATAACATAATTGACCATGTTCGGCACAAACCTCAATTTAAATGATATACAGGTACTTTTCTTTGTTCTCTTTTGATTTCAACTTACACAATAAGATATCAACTGTTGGTGATGTTTTATGAAGCGATATTTGAATGGGGCTAGAAATTGTTTTACTTGAGTGATTTATATCATACCTTCTTACGCAGCCGTTTTGAAATTTGAAATATGCTGAAAGTGAAACACAGGTTTTCACCGATTTTCTACAATATGTCATGCCATATCGGAACGGATAAAGATATTTTGATGAAATTATAAGTAGGAAACATGTTCCCCATTATCGCAGACATACTTCATATTTGTATTATTTTTTCTGGGACACACTGTAGTTCATTCATGTGTAATGCTACGCATGACATACATACTTTACAAGGAGAAGTTGATATTCGATAGGCATAGTTGTCATATCATTGGGAAACTTATTTTAGCAACATGCCGCCACTGGCCAACTTTCTGATATTTGTCCTGTGTTCCTAAAATGAAACTAACGTAAGGTATGATTCAGTCTATTAATATTACTTTTTATTGTGGTATGCTGGGGTATTAATAAAAGTCGGTGTGGATATAGAAAGACTGTTCATAGCTACAGTAGAATCAGTCCTCCTTTATGGATGTGAGGCATGGAAAGTCACCCCAAAGCTTAGTAAACAACTGAATGTATGTTAAGAACCTTGTTTATCAGGACAGCTATGTTGGAAAGGAAGATTTGGAGATACATATCGTGGTTCGGGAAAATCACCGACTTAAGTCTAGTAAGTCAGATCAAGTGGATAAAGAGTACGCTTTGATAGGAAGTAAGGTCAAGAGTATGCATACAAATAAAGTACACGATTATAGATCTGTTAATGCGTAATAGGCCTAGGTGTTTTGAGTTTTTGAGAAACAAAAACTTACGAAGTGTACAGTGTACACTGCAAATTCGTTGGTCAACAAAATAGATGGGCAATCACTTTAAATTGAAGTTGGTTACAAATATTGACTGGTCAAGCAAAATCATTGCCCAATACGGTTGGGCAAGGCTAGCAAAACTGTTTGTCACTGAGGTCCTAAGTTTGTTCGATGAAGTTTGGTCCAACAAAATGTTCATTTTTTCCCGGGCATCTGTCACGCGATACAACATTTTCCATAAGAGTTGAGTACTTTGTGACCAATTGCTGGGCACATTTCGTGGGAAACCATTTTCACTATATCTGCAAAATGGCGGACACGGCAGCTGACAGTCGTAGGAGAGCACTAGAAGAATAGGGCTTTGGATAGCTCGCAGTAACCTTCTCAGGTAAGATGTTAATTATCAAACCCAAGATATAATATCTATAGAATCATCCGTGTCATGACTTTGAGTAGGCTACTACACGCTATTGTTTTCAGTAAATGACCTCAAAAAGGAGAGTAGCACGTCACTGTAATGAGTGTTTATATAATAAGCTTATTTGGTCGAGTCTATTTGCTACACAAATGTGTGCATGTTTTATTATTCTCACAACGGATATTATATTTTGGTTTTCTTGTTCACATCTTACCCGAGCAGATATAACGGGTGATCCAAGTAGTCTAGTGGGTACGAAAGGTTATCGTGCACTCCCCGGAAATCAACTTTTAATAGATGTCTCTATATCAAAAATGCGTAGAAAACGATTAGCTATTTAAACAAATGTGAAAATGTCCCACGTGTCATTTGTATTGTAGCGGGAATCGCTTTTATTATAGGTTTTGGCTGTATTTTGATTATTTAATTATTGAAAACGGCTGAATATCCTTGAGACCTATTTTGTTACGACGCGGATTGTGTGAATTAATGCGCGTCTGTGATTTGGTCTTAAGTGATTAACCTACGCCATCTTTTTTTTTTATCAATGCACGAAAGAAGTTGAGCATTTTTTATACTGATATATTCTTGATTTTAGTTTGAGAAGTAGATTTTTTTTCCAATTTTCAAAATCATTTGGTGCGATCTGGTGTATACTTTTGACGAATATTGTATTGAAAAGCCATCACTTCTTTCAATGAGGGGGAGTCTGAGGGGGGATGTGCCCCTTTTCCCTTTTTTTTGTGGTAGATGTGAAAAAATCAGGGGGGGGGGGATGATTACATTGACCATCCCCCAGGTCAAAAAGTGGGGGGGGGGGGGGGGGGGGGGGAGGGATATATCCCCCATCCCCCGGGATTTCCGCCCTTGAAGGGGTGCTCATGTCAGAAATCATCATAATCCAAGATGGCTGCTCCCATAAAATTACGTGTTGCAAAAGACAATAAAATGTTGTTAATGACAGTCTAAATACTCGAAGGATGTACTATATCAGTGGAATTATCTTATATTGATATGCTTTGTTGGTCAAAAGTAATTTTTGAATCAAACATGGCGGCTAAATTGATACAACGATTTTATTCGTAAAATTCCAAAATAATAATATAGGCCTATGGTGGGTCTTATGTTTATTTTATGTTTATATATACTAGATATTATAGGCTATGTAACATACAACCACAAGATTAAAAGATGGCCGCTATCCAAAATGGCCGCTGCAATAAATAACACTAATGCTTTGATGAAATGTGTTTTGAAATACAGTGTGAAACTTTCGGTATTCTCAACCCATAAATATGATAATTAATATGATTCGTTACCTGTTAAGTCATTACTGGACGAGCTGCTCCATGCGAATAATTTGGAGTAACAGGCCGTAACAGTCGTGCCTTACGGGCAGGGATAGCACTGGGTAAAAAATGTGAGAGGTCCCATGACATTTTTCAGGACCCGGTAGGACTTCAAAAAACAAATTTAAGGGGTCCTCCAAGAAATTGAGGGGTCCTGAAGTTTGGGTATTTGAAAATTTTACTTTTTTACGGGCAGTTTTAATGAATTTATATTGTGAGCAAAGGATGGCTATGTAATTTACAGAATTTCTTAAGGTTTCCATTTCCATACATCGTCGAATTTAAGGGGTCCCTTCAATTTTGATCGGGACCCGCAAGTCTTTCCAATTTGAAACCTGACGCGTTACTATTAGAAAATGAGAGGTCTAGGACGCGCAGACGCGTCAGAATGCGACCCCTGCTTACGGGTTTCTAATTTCCAACCAAGACTACATTTAGCAATATGAGGCCACTACTTCGAACATCCACACAGGTAACCAGTGACAAATAGCTCAATCTACCGGACAACTATATGATATGCTTAATGTACAGTTGCTCTTAAAGTTCCGTATCTGTTGCGGTACCAGAATGCCAAATGACAAAATCATACCCAAACAATTTGGCAGATACTTTGATTGGAGAACGACAGTGAACTAACATCGTATGCTTCGTGGACTGCACACAGATATGGAACCTAAGCGAACTATGAGAGATCTGTTAGATTCATCTGGGTGGAGAGAGGGCCTTTCTTTTATTATACCATTGTTAGTCAATGTATGCATTTATTTCCTTCTTGAAAACCTGGTTATGTCACTACTTAAGCAATTCCAGATAAATATTACAGTTAGGCACAACTTATGGTAAAACGTATTCTTACTTCACATTCTATAACAGATATGGATAGCTTTCGGTATGGGTAAAGAGGAGAACCGAAGTCCAAAGCCCTGTAAATGTTCCACGCATTTTACGGATTGTGATACGAATTAATTGGTTCAATGGTTATAAGGGCAAACTTATGTGCTTGGAAAGCATACGACGAAGGGAGGGCTACCTTTCTTGTAACAACCAAGGTGCAATCGCGAGACTACCTCCAAAAAGGTATTAACATGTTTTGGAAAATTCAACATAGGAAAACAACAGACGATATGCTGTTACCAACAAAGCTCATTTTTATTGCGGGATGAACTTCTTCAACATTCAAATCGGGACATATATCAAATGAGTAGAGGGCCTACAAGTAACCGGACGAGACAACCGGTGTTTGGAATCCGGTTTGGTTAACTATCCCCAAGGTATTAGATACATGTACGTACATGCAGAGAGTTAATCAAATGTGTACCTAATGAAGATTCGGGCAAACTTTGGTGCTTGTATCCGATCTGTAAACGTAATTTCGTTAAGAGATTCCACTATGGCCTAACACCCAAACGCAAACTGAAATAAATTAGCTTATAATGGATATCATATTAAAATACAGGGGAGGCTGTCCAACCCTGACCTCCCCTATACCCCCATCCCTCGTTTTAGATTGCCGCGTGTGCAGATAACTATACAATTAGACTATAACCATGATATATTATAGCATCGGCCTGCCCGAGGATGCTTCTCCGATCATACATTCGGCATAATTATGCCCATAATATGTAGGCCTAGGTCAAATGGCACTTGTAATTGATATTAAATGACAAATTAGTACATCGAGTTGAACTAATTGAGAACTAGCTAACAAAACAACGATACTAACGATAATAGGCCTACCATAATTCAGTTTTGACAATAATTAAATAAACAGGTCTTGGATGGACGGGGCGGGTGGGACGGACATGGACAATATCGAAGGGAAACAAAAACAAAACATAACACCTTCGGATAAAACCCCAGTGTAAGTCTTTTTGATCATGGGTTCAAAATCTTTCTCTGTCCTTTTTTCTTGTTCTTTTTTCCTTCTCTCTTTCGAAACTCCTTGACACTAACGCTTGCCTAAAGCCTTGTTGTACTTACTCGCTTCAGCCACACCCCGACAAAAATGACGGTTTGATTAGTCGGGCCCCCGATGCGTAAACAATGCGTGTGACCAAGCCCTCAAACGCGCCAAAAACATAGCGGGTAACGAAGCGAACTGGCGCGTGCTAATTTGCGTGAAAAACAAAACACGGGATACGCGCGCATGGGAATTTCGCTGTTCCCCTGCGGGCAGACTTTCCATTTCACTTGTCGATGATCAGAATAAGGGATTTAAATCCTTCTAAATAGGCTTTTGGAATTACGAAATTAAAAATTTCTGTGAAATTCCTGAAAATACAAAACGACACTTGACGGCCTAATCCTAACCCTTAAGGGAGTGGGAACACAATGCAAATGAGCAATTTCCACACACTACGCGGCAGAAAAGACTAAGGTGAGCAAGTAAGCATATATCCCCAATTTGTGATATAAATGGAATAAAATGTTCAGAATAAAATATAAATCTTTCTGGGACACCCTGTACTCACGTAGCTTTTGTTTTGTTTGGTCAAACATAGTCGGAGTTTTGTCTTTAGTTGAAGTCTTATTTAAATGAGATACATTTTTAATGAGTAATTGGTCCATACCACTTAATCCGAAATTAATTTGGCAAATACGCTAGTATACATATCAAAAAGAGGCTCCTATATATATATATATTTTTTAATGATTGGAGTTGTAGATTATCCTTTATATTAAAGGTGCACTAAGAGATGTGTTGGAGGCTGCGCCCTCAATTATGATAAAAACTGGGATTAGTATATTTTTATAATTGTATTACATGTATGAACTTACACCAATAAGGATTAAGAAAAATCAGCCCTCTTTGTACAAGAAAACGTCGATTCAAAAATGTTCGTACAGCCGCAACGAGCATTTTACGTCCGACAGTATCCCCCTGCAGTACGCGTGATACATAACGCGAACCATATTTGCATAGAGGGCGTTTTATAAATAGCGATGATATTGTTTTAATCAAGTTTGCTGTGTTTTTGTTAGTAGAAAAAACAATAATGGCAATTTTTAATGTTCATCTTGAATTCTGAAGTAAATTTTTAAACATTTAAAATTTTCAACACCACTTAATGTCCCTTTAATTGTAACAGCGAAAGAAGTTTTTTGTACATTCTTTAGTCAACCTCTGAACCCTTATTACTAATCAATAAGTAAACAATAAGTTACAATAAATTGACAATAAGATGTACCATTGAAAGTCGATTTATGATACCCACGACTCCAGTATTATTGTTATTTCCGATAAGAGTTTCTTTGGAAATGGGCCATGTTTGTTCTGTAAGGTATTCACCTTTCAATCAAAATAAATGTATATGAACGAAGTAAAACAATTCGCATATATACATAGGCTAATATGTGGTGGATTTTATGGGGCAAAATATGAAGATAGGCACCCACGGGATCAGAGATTGCTGAGAATATTGAATAATCATTGCATTTCGTCATGAAAGAAACAGACCGGGAAACACACGGGAAAAAAGCAAAACACACACAAAAAAAAGACATCTGAAAGAAAGAGATCGAGTGATATACGAGAAGATTACTCGTATATAACTTATATAGTAGAAGGTTGAATAGCATGGCATCGTCGGAGAATCATTATTACTACATGGCGTGATCATTAACTTTTTAAAAAAAGTTTGAAATGAATTTTAAAATGTCCAAAAATGCATTATTCTTATTCAAAATTAGGCTATCTCATTATATTGAACAATCGTATTTGTATAATTAATCTAAGACAGACTTTATTCAATTATCTATTATCTTTCTTTATGAAGACCAGGCAAAAGAAACGTCATCTCTTCCACATAACACTCAATGGTAATTGATCAATTGATGTTTGTTTCTGATCATTATACAAATCTAGTAGGCCTACTTGTATAGCCAGGATGAAAGTTATTACATTTTTAAGGCAAATATAATTACAAACACCGCCGGGTTTGAAAGATGTCCCTAAATAAATTGACCAACGCACAAAATAACAATGATAATACGGTCGATAAAAAGGTGAGATAAGGTTAAATGATTAAAAACAGTGAAACAACACTGCGATGGAGTGATACAGCAGAATGCTAACTTTAAAATGACACCCCCAGTGAATCATAATATACTACGAAAAACGAAGTGTGATGATGTAGCATGGTTTATCAGCGCATAGATAGCACGCATGGGTTCATGATACAAAGGTTGTGAGTTCTAGCCCCGCTATAGCCAACATGTTTGTATCCTTGGGAAAGGTACTTGTCTCAATTGCCTCGTTGACCCAAGCAAGATTGGGAGCTGTTAAAAAGGGTGATATTACATTCTAAGTGTTGATATGGATGTGCGCCTAGCCGGCAGCCTACGATAGATGAAAGCGAAATGGTTGTGATGATTTTCTAACGACAGCGAATTGCGGCGGATAACGGCGCTTTATAGATATTCACTATTATTATTATTATTATTATTATTATTATTATTTGTAAAGGACCTGTAATGTCATCATCGTACAGATTTCATAAAATGCTCATTTTCGCTACATAGGTCAACATGGATATGGAATAAGATTTTCTCAATACACAATTTGTTGTTACACAATTTGTTGTTGTTGATCCGTTTTTAAAGGCTTTTTGATCTCAAATTAAAAACAAAATCACTATTTGCATAATTTGAATATGATGAGACTTGTCGACAGCTTTTCATAATGGTGGAAAAATTAAAAAAAATGTTGTAGGTTCAAGTAGACACTAAAATAATCAGAATAGTTTTGATATTCAGACTGGTTTTAGGTAACAACAATTATGTTTTCAGGTGGATTTAGACATTACGTAACTTCAAGAATGCATTTTATCTAAAGATAAGGTTTCATAAAGTTATTAGTAACACAGGGGTGTTATTAGTGCTCAGTAAAATGTCTTATATCCATACCAACTTGCGTGCCAGAAATCGCCACTTTGTAAAGGTTGTAACGATCACATCATTTACAAACCCTGCTAATATTAAGCGAAAGTATCGATTTCATTTCAAGGAAATTTTAAGGACAAAATTCAAGCTATTTCACGCGAGCATATTTTGTTGTTCGCGGAGCTGCATCACGATGCATAAAATGCGAGAACAACTATACCTGCCTTCCCATAATGATTTCACGATTCACCAATCGGGACGCGCAGTCATACATACACACTAGGTTCGATCCTCATGTCTTCCCTGTTCTAAACACGGTTCGTCCGAGGGTGCTCAAATGTGAAGATTTAACAAAAACAGTTCCTAAAGAATGTGCTGATAAACTCGTGAATAAACATGAGCTTCTTCACGCACCAGTCACGCCACAGTGCGCCGGTAGTTTCATGCGGCGTTGTACACCGCATGACGCGATAGGGCGTACACTTTCCCGCCTCGTGGCGCAGCGTGACGATCGTTCGATGCAATGCCTTCTTTGAATTGGACCAGTCATGTGGTATTGCTGTTGTTGCTGTGTAAAAATGCGCATGTTCGGTATTGGTATGCATATTCATATATGCTAAGGTCACGTGGAATTCCGCGTGAAAACCGCACACTTTTTAGACGTACTATTTTCCAAGTTCCTCTTTATGGGTAGCGGTATGGTGTAGAAGTCCCAAGTATGCAAATGATCTCACTGAATACAATGTCATGCTCTACCACACATCTACCCAGTACTCAACAACGGAATAAATCTTATATCCTCATTTGCATACTTGGGACTTAAACACCATACCCTTACCACTTTATGGTCCGCCATTTTTAAAGATGGCGGCCACATAGAGGGACGTGGAAACCCAGTCTAGGTTCACACTTCCGGGTTTACGCAACCCCACATATTTACGCAATGCACCCCGTATGGCATGCCCAATGGCCAGTAACTCGAAAAACCAAGTTTATCGGCGAAAAAACAATTTATCGAGTAAACATCCAAGTTTTTCGAGTAAAAATCCAAGTTTTTCGAGTGAAAATCCAAGTTTTTCGAGTGAAAATCTATGTTTTTCGAGTGAAAATCCAAGTTTTTCGAGTGAAAATCCAAGTTTTTTGAGTGAAAATCCAAGTTTTTTGAGTAAAAATCCAAGTTTTTCGAGTGCAAATCCAAGTTTATCAATTGAAAAACCAATTTTATCAATTGAAAAACCATTTTTTTCGACGCGGAACGTAAAATAATTCCGCCTAGGTGAAAATCTTTGTTTTTCAAATCGATAAACTTGGTTTATCAGTTGAAAATCCAAGTTTTTCTCGAAAAACTTGGTTTTTCAACTGATAAACCAAGTTTTTCGAGAAAAACTTGGATTTTCAATCGATAAACTTTGTTTTTCGGCGAAAAACTTTGTTTTTCGAATTACTGGACATTGGGCCTGCCATAAATGAGGCCCAATGTCCAATAATTCGAAAAACTTGGTTTATCATTTTCAACGCGGAACGTAAAAAAATTCGAAAAACTTGGTTTATCAATTGAAAAACCAAGTTTTTCGACGCGGAACGTAAAATATTTCGAAAAACTTGGTTTATCATTTGAAAAAACCAAGATTATCGATTTGAAAAACCAAGGTTTTTACCTAGGTATCGAAAAACTTGGTTTTTCAATTGACAAACCAAGTTTGGCTAATTATTTTACGTTTTGATAAACCAAGTTTTTCGAATTATTGGACGTTATATTTTGATAAACTTGGTTTTTCGATTTGGCGAAAAACTTAGTTTTTCGAGTTACTGGACATTGGGCCTGCCATACTCCCGTATTATATTGGAATTATGTGACAGGACATTGTCCATAGCACTAATGACGATGACTATAGGCCTATATCCTTACAAAAGGAAAACAAAAACAAATTGCGAAATATCTCTCGTGGTGTTTTTTTCTGCACCCTCTGATCATTCCGAATGACAACTAATACTAAACAAACACTTATTCACTCAATTGACAAATATGCCTACTTACCACTGAATTGAAAGTGGAATTAGGATACCAGCTCATGTATCATCTGCTATTTTT
The DNA here is from genome assembly GCA_035610835.1 of Ophiura sarsii. Lineage (NCBI taxonomy): Eukaryota > Metazoa > Echinodermata > Ophiuroidea > Amphilepidida > Ophiuridae > Ophiura > Ophiura sarsii. The sequence continues at coordinate 29,030,452 of CM069452.1, forward strand.
GATTAACTATCTGGGTCGTGTTTGTTATTACCTGACTGTGTATATAATTAGTGTGGTATTTACTTTGCTATCATACGTACACTGGCGGCGGAACCCGCATCATTTTTTTTCGGTATGGGGTGGGGGGCGGGGGGGGGGGGGGGGGGGGGGGGGGCAGGGGTAGCACTGGATCAAAAATGTGAGAGGTCCCATGAAATTTTTCGGGACCCCGTAGGACTTCAAAAAACAAATTTAAGGGGTCCCTCAAGAAAATGAGAGGTCCCGAAGTATGGGTATTTGAAAATGGACGAAACTGATTTAGGAAAATTAGAGGCCACACTATGACTATGAGTCGATGACTTTATGGTTTGGTTAGTTAAGGGGTCGACGGGTATGATCGATGATGAGTGATGACTTAAAGGTATATTATGTGATCTTTCCGGGGAACGCCCTCAACATCGAAAAAAAAAATGAAAGAAGATTTTCTTGCAGATTTACATTTCTGATCATAAATCGTACATACATTCCAAGTTACAGGGCAATACGATTCTTAATTACTTCAAAATCATGATTTTAGAGTGAAAATAAACTGTCGGATAATCCGACAGTTTATTATTTTCACTCTAAATTCACTCTAAAACCATGATTTTGAGGTAATTAGGAATCGTATCGCTCTGTAACTTGAAATGTATGTATGATTTATGATCAGAAATGTAAATCTGCAAGAAAATCTACTTTCTAAAAAAAAAAAATGAATAGAGGGCGCTCTCTGGAAAAGATCACATAATATGCCTTTAATACCATACTGTGCGGGGTTGTGGCAATAATAAATGCAATTGCAAGACATTGCATTGCAGGAGTGCTGCAGGACAGGTAATTAAAACCAATTACATTGCATATATTCCGATATGCTGTTGTAACCACATCGTTCACGCTCCATCTTGTACACAGGCGCGTAGCTAGGATTTTTTTCAGGGGGGGGGGGGGGGCAAGATCTCCATAGATCCCCATAACGGTCCCTATTTCAAAGAAACCAGGTCAAAAAACGGCTGATTGAACATGATTTTCCGCCTTTTTCGTCCCCATTTTGCCAATTTCCCCCCGCCCCCCCCCACTCGCTACGCTGCTGCTGCTTGTACAGAGATGGTGAAATTAAATTTGAGCTGCCCCCCCCCACTCGCTACGCTGCTGCTTGTACAGAGATGGTGACATTAAATTTGAGCTGTGACCCTACGATGTTACACAGCCGCTACCACAGATACGCAGGCTGCGCACGGCCAAGTTAGCACGTGTAAATCATATACCTATGTCATTATGACCATGTCATATTACTAAATCAGTAGAAGATACTGATAGAATGTCCATTTATATAGAAATCATTGAAACTTTCGCGGAAGCAATTTGCTAGCGATTTAGAAATGTTTGATTTTTAATATTAATTTTACTTTTTTACAGACAGTTTTATTGAATTTATATTGTGAGCAAAGGATGGATATGTAATTTACAGAATTTCTTAAGGTTTCCATTTCCATACAAATACATCGTCAAATGTGAGGGGTCCCTTCAATTTTGATCGGGACCCGCAAGGCTTTCCAATTTGAAATCTGACGCGTCACTATTCGAAAGTGAGAGGTCTAGGACGCGCAGACGCGTCATAATGCGACCCTTGGGGTGGGGGCAATACATTTGAACAGAATTTGATGGTCAAATTGCGCTCAAAGCGCGAGAATAAATTGAAATTAGCTTAATTTGGTCAAAATTAGACTTTTGAGATCTATTTTAAAGGGGTGTGTTCCTCTCAAGTGTTTGTCCTGGACAAAAGTCACATGACTCCCTACGTATCTGAGTCTCCATGTAATAATACCCATAGTGCAATAGCTTTGCCGCGAATTGTAATCGACCAAACGTAATGGTGAAATTTATTTACGAATAAAATAGGTGTCTAGTATCGTTTCAAAAAGTAGTGTTATGTATTATAATGAAATCACAATTACAATCTCCTTCAGCATATAATCAATTTTTGATAACCCTATGTTAAAAATGCACAACAATCGAAATATATAGCATTTTAGCATCCGATTTAAGTGATATTTGTATTTTGAATTCTATGTAATTTTATTTTCAAAATGTATCATGTATAATACGAGGGTCGTTCAATAAATAATGAAAGTGATCATGGTATGGGATGCATGGGTGATTCTATTGAGGGATAATGTGATCAATATAAAGTATGAACCTTTATCTTTCAAACGATACAGTTTTGGATTTATAAGTGTGAACTATGACGTCATAGCATTGTCTCAAAGTAAGTACACTTGGGACACTGCTAAATCAGTTATTTGGCAGGAAATTTGAATTGTTTGTATAAAACATGTGGTAAGAAGATTGCATAACATGACACCAGAAGCAGGTAAATCCCATTTTTTTCGCGTAAGTATGATAAAAAAGACAATCTCTTTAATCCCTGTGTACTTTGATATATGTAGTATAAGAGGAAAAAGTAAGGAGAGGCAATCAAATAAAATGTATACAAATATCAGTATTTCAAATAGCCAATTTTCATTTAAAAATGCTCAGTCAGGAATCACTAATATTTCGGAAAATCAAACAATTTAGGAAAAATCCAAGCAATTAACCAGTTTGGGAGATTCCATATGATAGCTAACTAATTATCTGAACTTATTCGCATGGAACCTGCAGAAAATATGCGCATGCGCAGACGGCAGATAATTTTGAACAGGGCCACAAATGGCTAAAATCATGAAATTTACCAGATAAAAGCTTGCTGTGCCTTCAAATTCTAATCAGAAATAATGAAAAATGCTTAAATCAATGTGTTTAAATATTGTAATAGTCAAAATAAAGTTATACATGAATGTATCAATCAAAGATGGCTGCCACCATCTCTCTCATTACTGCTATCTTTAGAGCTACTAGATATGTATTGTTAAAGTAATCGTCACATAATTTCAATGGTTTGAGGAAATTTTATGAACAGCTCCTCTTGAAATCCCCACTATCATTGCTTTACATCCCACAACAATTTACTAAATTATAATCCCTCCATTGTTCTTTATCCTTTGTTGTTTTCTAAGGTATAATATTGCGGATTTTGCTAAATAAAAGCGCATTTGAGATGGTCCCTTCTTGTTTGTATCAAGGGATTCAGATCTAGAAAAGAGTGTCAAGCAGAGATAAGTGTGTGTTCTAACTATGTGCCAAGTGTTATCTGTTTTTATGCATGCATTGCCGAGATATACGCAAATGTATCAATCAACCCATTTTCAACATATTACATATCCAGCCAAATAATTGACAGATTTCAGTCAGTGTCTGAAACATTGTGTTTATGTTAATGACATTACATAACCAAAGGTATCTAACAATCCAAAAGTGTATTGTTTGAAAGACAAAGGTTCATACTTTGTATTGATCACATTATCCCTCAATAGAATCACTCATGCATCCCATACCATAATCACTTTCATTAATTATTGAACGACCCTCGTAGTCTTCATTAGCTTAACATGTTAACGGCAAAGCGCTTATCATTTCGCCAAGGCTAAAGACAAAACATACCTATCGGTCAAATATAACCGGTCTAAATTTCAGATATCTCTTTTACAGACTACATAGAAATGGCTAATTTAATATTAAATTGCATTTTGATTGTCCAGATCCAGATCAAGACAACCATTAAGCTTTACCCTCCCCTATAAGAAAAACTGCAACATTTTGATTTTGAACTGAGATATTTCAATTACAGGACTTACTCGACATGCTCGAGGGGATTCAAGTCTTTTCACGAGTTGATTTTCTATACGGTTGACTATCTGATTGGTTATTCTGAAGGTCGCACACAAAGAAACTCATAAAGTGACAATCATTCTAAAGTTTTAACATAAGAGGCATCACCGTGGCATACATTTAACAACGAATCTGACCGATTAGGAATATTCTAGTATGCTAAAAGCATATATTAATACATTGGAGTTAATATTATGCTATCTGCAAGTTCTTCACACTGGTTGATGTTTTTAAGACAATACCATATTCCACGCCAGAGTTGCAACATATTTACGAAAAAGTTTGTTGGTGTTAACACTACTGTAATATTAGTCATGTTAGTTATTCATACAGCACAACCAACTGTGTAACTGTTGAAATTGTATAAATACGAGTGCCACTGTTGTAAAAGTGTATGTTCAAATAAATAAATAAAAATAAATAAAAATACAAAATTTGATGGATAGACCATAACAGTTGTATAATCATTGAATTTCCAATGCAACATTTCGACGGAATCCTCTGACCATTTGGAAACCGCAAACGGAAGCTCGTTGGACTTGCAGAACACTTCTTGTCTTTATATAGCTGGATAAAATAATTTAAATAGATATTTTCTGCGTAATGGTATATCAACGAACCATGTTGATTAAGTTTTTGAAACATAATTATAAATGTCAATTGCATCTTGCTTTAATAAGATTTCTTTGTTACTCGAACCCCTGTTTGTATATATTTTTGAAGCATAACCACAAAGACAATAGAAACTCTTTTCCTTTATTGAAAATGCTGTGAATACCAACACGCCTTTGATTGACTTATTAAAAAGGCGCGAGTCAAACCTTTTAAGGAATCCATAGGGAACAGATTTAATTTCACAGAATTTGGGAAAATGCACATATCTCCGTTGCGTCCCTCATACCGGCGTGAAAAACAGCAATTTTCCAACTAATTTGCCTGTTTTCCTTTCTCCTTCCTGTCACTTTCCTTTCCCTTTCATTCCCTTTTTGTCTCATCTTCTTCATTTCATACCCTTCCTTTGCCTTCCCAAATTTCCGCTGCCTTCCCGATTTTCCCGTTCAAATTTTGTTCCCCCCTTGGCCACCCTCCTGGCTTCGCTACTGCTATTATGACAGTGTTTATAGACATTCTAGATATACCTTGTACATATTTGTTAGGTGAGTCATACTCTTTATTCAAATATTATAACAAATACATTTAAAAGATACTTGCGTGAACTGTTTTGAAACTCTTTCTTTCTTTACTACCTCATAATATGTTTTTAAATCGGTTAAATGATTTACTTTGAACGTTAAGAGTGGAATGGGGATAAAAAACTGAGGCTATCCAATAGGGCCTTTATTAAAAGTGGGTCAAGATGACGCTCGTAATGCATGATGTTTTAGTCGGTATTCATGATGCTTTCCAGCATGTATCAATGCGGAAACAATGTATTGTATAGATAGGCTACGAGTTGATTTCCACGAATTTGGAGTAACGATAATACCACCAATGGCAATCGGCGATTTAATATAAAATGAAGACTAGGAGTAATACTTCGTTTCAAAGAAACAGCTTCAAATTAGTAAAATACATTGACGGAAGTAATTCAGCTCGCAGAAAAAAGGAAATCCTTGGAGATTTATATATACATTGAAGTAACAAAAGACCATTGTGGTGGTATAAAGTAAGGTTCCATTGCAAAATTAGTACGTATGTCTCATGCGTCTAAGTTACATAATGCAAATATTAAAGGTCTTGCGTACAATATATGCATAAGGCAAACGTGCTAATTTCGCAGCTCTTCCTAAGGAGTCTCAATATCTGTTCCGTAGTTAAGATTTTGAAACAAACACAACTCTTAGAATAATTCATTATTCAACTTCCTAGTAATGCTTTGCAACTGTTAAATTAATTTGAGAGAGATTTCTTGTCAAATCATGAGTAAATCCGTCCCTAAATAAAGACCTCTTAATAAGCGTACAGTTATATTGCGTTTAAATCCGGATGGAATAGGTACATCTTTGTGTGATCTGTTATTGCAGATAGAACTCAATCTTTCACTGAAAATGGGTCAAACTAATAAGGAACATTATTATTTTCCGGAACTGTATACGGGACTGTAGTGGCGTATCCAGGGGGGGGGGGGGGGGGGGGGGGGGGGGGGGGGGGGGGGGGGGGGGGAGCAGGCAATGACAAATTATACGAAAAATAGGAGGAAGAGGAGAAGAAGAAGGAGCAGAACATAGCCCTAACCCTAACCCTAACCCTAACCCTCTTACCAGCCAGGGTTGGTCCACCCCGGGACTGCCCATTACGGTTCCGTGCCCTGTATAAAATCCAACTTTCTTGACCACGTCTTTGATGACATATCCAGGGTAATAAATTATCCCCTCCTACACCATTTATCTGATTTATTTAACACCAACTGTGTCTTGCCAGCATGCGTGCTACCATTTCCACAGCTATCCTAAGCATAGCTCAAGGCTTTTGGTGTTGGTGTAACTACAATCGCGGCCATAATTAGTTGGAACATCCATGTAATTACCCTTTCGTGCGTTCCCGTTTGCGCAAAATGTACACTATCAAAACATTGCTGTCTTTGACGGAAGGCTTAAAGCCTTTCCTAAACATTAATAACTCCCCCCTCCCCACTGGGCAATGTTGGCCCTTCCCAGTATCCCGTAACCCAAAAATCATGTTTCAACATTGATCCAGGGGGAGAGGGGGAGTTTTTAAACACACGTATCAAAGTGTTCCAACAATATTGGCCGAGATTGTAGAAGCCATATATACTACTTTTGAAAATGTTCTTGTGATAACAAATTCCAACTTTTAATTTCAATTTGTCATGAAAAACTAGTGCTATATCATATTTTATAAAAACAAATGTTCAAATTTCGAAAAAAAATCACATTATATTATCCAAAGAGTAGATTTTAGTTTTAAAATTAGCCCAAATCTGCGGAAAATCACCACGAATGGAAATAGTCATGTGGCAATACTGCAGCCCCTCAGGCTTGTTTCTAGTTCCACCGCTGCCACACTCAAGGTCCCCCAGCATGCGGTAAATGGTGTTGGATGGATCAAACTTGGGCTCAAACCTTACAGGCAACTGGAATGTAATGCTACCCCGGGACTGCCTACCCCGGGACTGTCTACCCCGGGACTGTCTACCCCGGGTGGAAAGTCATGTGGGAATGTCCAGTGCTGCGTATAGATATATTATGAACACACCGTCGGGTAGACGGGTGCCACTGTTGAAAAGTGTATGTTCAAATAAATACATAAATAAATAAAATAAATATATATCAATAACTGTTGGCTGAGTTACTGCGCTTTCACAGCAGGGGTTGGTGCATTGGTGCAACAAGGAGCCTGTTTCAGTTTGGGAACATTCATTTATGAGGGGGGTGCATTTAAAGGTATTCTGTTGTTTTCTAGGGAATGTTCATCTGGATGAATATAAAAGGGGTTACAAATTGCTGGAAGAGCTTTTACAATATATGCGCGTATCAGAAATACGAAATATGCTTTTTGTATGGAAATATGAACATAATATTGTAATTTGTTCTTGCGTTGATTTTCGTGACATTTTGGTGGGGATAAATTTTGTTGTCGATCGTCTGTTTGGGGATACCCCTTCGCTTTGTTATTGCGGACATCGTTGTAATCACCGAGGGGAATCCCTTACTGGAAAATACATATTTCGCTCAACAAACAAACTTGTAAACTTCGATCGATGTTTTGAGGGGAAAAAGCCCGGGAAAAAGACGCCGTGTGGGGAGGGGTTGTGGTGGGGAAGGGGTGGGGATTGTGATGGTAAATGGGTTGTGGTAGCATGGGGGTGGGGAGGGGTTTTGTGAATTGGAGGGGAGGGGTTTGTGGTAGAGATGGGAAGGGAGGGGGTTTGGGGTGTGGGGAGGATGGTTTTGGTGGCGTGGATGCATGGAGTGGGGAGGGTAGGCCTATGCCTATGGGTGGGGTGGGTAGAGTGTTTGTGGTTGGGGAGGGGTTTTGTGTTGGGGGAGGCATTTTGTGAATGGGAGGGGAGGGCCGGGTTTGTGGTGGGGATGGGAAGGGGAGGGGTTTGTGGGGGATGGGAAGGGGAGAGGGTTCGTGATGGGGAAGGGGATTATGTGCTTGGGGGAGGTTGGCCAAACATTACTGACATTTAATATTATCCAATAAAACATTCCAAAATATTATAGATCCCCTCCAAAAGTTAGATTTTTGGAGTCTGTAAAAAAAAGAAATTGTCGGTGGGGGTGCTTGTCGGCAATCGGGACCTCTACTCTACACCCCCACCCCATTCAAAAGGGTCTGTGGACGCCCCTGCTAGTTAGCATTGATCACATCATGATTATATAGAGGGAATCCTTCGTTTTAAAAGTTGGCAGTATTTATTATTTGACCACATTAGCAATGCTGGTTCTATTCTATCGTGTTCATAAAAAATCAGCAAGATTTACTTCGATTTGCTTCCCTGGGACGATGATCAAAAGTGATATAGGTACCATTTCTCCGAACCATGCACCAAACGCGTAAGGATTTAGTGTAGTGCTCCCTCACTTGAGGGAGCACTGCACCAAATCAATGCGCAATTCGTGTAATCCTGTAGTAGTTCCGGAAAAGCACGAAGACTAGGCTTGTAAATGTGAGGTTTTCGGGCAATTTGTTTCTCCGGGGATGGTATGTTTGTATTTAAATGAACGAATGGGACCTATCCGTTGCACCTACAATGATAAAATACGATATTTTTAATTTATCAACCTAAATAGTGCCCAGGGCGTAAAGCACCTGCCTAAATGGTGAACAGGCATGTCAGAAAACGTGAAAAAGTGAGGGCGCTGTGTGCAGGTCCGTAGCGGAAAATTTAGGTTAATAACCCCTCATGAAACAAGGCTTAAATTAAAGTTGAGATGTTACCGAAAATGGTCATAGGTGACAAGTATGCCATAAATGTAACCGGAGGGTAGAAAAGGTGTCTTGAAATATGGCACTTTTACACGTATTTCAATGAGAAAGATATTTGGTGTGGTGCTCCCTTGACGGATGCCGATATTCACAGCACGTAGGACTGCTTCGGAACACGTCACGTGATTTCTGAACCATTTCGCGTTGTCGGTTTGTGTTTTGTATATGTTTTTGTGTTTGTTACCCGTTGTACACATGTCGCGGTTTGTTTGAACTAATTTTCCATCTGTTTTCATTGTGTGTTTGCAGATAGTGTTATATTGGTATTTTGATATGTAGAAACAAGTATTAATTAAACACATAGAAAATCAAATTGATATACAAAAAAACGACACGTCAAAACACAAATTGATATACAAAACAACACATATAAACACAAATTGATATACAAAAAATAGGTAAAAACACATATTAATGTACAAAAAACGATACATATAAACACAAATTGATATACAAAAAAAACATGTATAAAACACAAATTGATACTAAAACAAAAAACACATGTAAAACACAAATTGATATACAAAAAAAGAAAAGTAAAACACAAATTGATATACAAAAACAATGTTAATATTGACCCAAACGGCGTGCCATATAATCCATTAATTCCAGTGATGGCATGGAAGGTTAAAGGTCATCTCAGCGAATCATACCCTACTATATTTGAGAAAAGGCCCATCACTACCTACGTGACGATACGCTTTTTAAGATGCAAAGTTTGTAATTTGATTTTTTGCCCCCCAAACATTCGCTATTCTTATTCAAGGTTACAACATAAAATAGTGAACTATTGCACAATCAATGTAAACAAGAGATATCATCGACAAGCCTTCTTTCCGATGTCCGGTAATAAACGAACAAGTACTTGTCAATTGACAAGGATTTATCAAACAAATTGAATTGAAATGGGGATGCACGACGACCTCCTGTGGAAATGGCTTGCCTGTGGAAATGGATCAACATGATGTTTGTTTTGATCCTTAAACAAATCTCGTACATCTAGACTGAAAGTTGCTGCATAACATGTCAGTTTACAACATGATGAATTAAATAATATATTGGTACATTTAATCCCTCGTAACTATACAGGATGCATTTCATAAGGTACGCTTAATCTAAAAATATATTAAAAGAGCCTCCGTTATTATATTTTTTTACATTTGAGTAGTTTTATCCTTTGCAGCTTTAAAATCAAAACGAGAGAAGTGTCTTGTATTTTTTTCTTATGACTACTACTCTATAAGCAAACAATCCTTCACTCAATTGAATGAGATTCACCATTGGATTGAAAGTGGCATTGGGATATGTACTTGTGAATCATCTGTGACTTCCGAATAGACACTAACAAAATGTGTTATATTTGCTTTGCTATAAAAAACGTATATAAACGATGTGAAACAAATATCATGTAAATAGGCTAAGATGTAATGGATTTGATATGACAAAATATGAAGATAGGCAACCTTGGGTTCGGAGAATTCATAGAATGTAGAAAAAACCATACAGATACGTGACTGTGAAAAAAAAGAGACAGTGATGGAGTGATACAGAAGAAGTTTAAGGTAATATTAGAGTAAAAAGGTTTGCACAGAAAAAAGCATATTTGATGCCATGGACACTTGTGTTGCAGAAAAGGAAAAAAACACATTACGTAATTGCATATTCAATTTCCGGCCATCTTTGAATTTTTAGGTATCGGATTTCAAAATAGTTAACCTTCCCAACCGAAAATGCTAGGAGATATTTTATTTTTTAAAATAGATATATAATTAATAACGTTATGGGTCGGTATGCACTGACAATTTAGACCTAGCTTTTGACCCGGTCTATGAATAGTCCTTAATTCTGGAAGGACAATTGTATTCTTTTATTGTATGCTCGCTATTGTATGGTTCATATATATGCCATTACCTCCAGACGCGAGAAATTAATACAAGAAAGTTGTTTTTTTTATTTTATTTTATTTTATTTTTTTTAATTTATTTATTTTAAAATTCCTTCTTGACAGCTGACATAAACATAGTACTGTCACTTACTCAGTGACCTTAAGCTACATACACCTTTTTACATGGGTAACATATTGACAAATATATTTAAATGAAACTTATCCGTTAATCAGTGCAGAGACTTTTCCATTTATGCCATTTTTCCAGAAAAGTATTCAAGTCTGAATTACATGTGGCTTGGTATTTTAGAATATTGTAATAATACTTAATTTCGTGTTTGAAAGTGTCTAAATCTGGCTGTTTTTCTGTCATCTTTGCTCTATAAATATGGAATTTCGCCATTGTCATTATCAATGTTAGGGTGAAATCCAAATTTGATCCAAAAAGTATTGTTACTGGATTCATATTCAAGTCCACATTTGTTTGACCTTTAACCCACCTTTTAAAGATATTCCAGAATGATTTTGAGATTTGACAAGTTATGAAAAGATGCGTAATTGTTTCAGAGGTTTTTTTTACAGAAAGTGCATAAGTCATCTCCTCTAATATTACATTTTAGCAAAAGACTATTCGTTCCTAAAATACTTTGATTGATTCTATATTGGAACCATCTATACTTTGTGTCATCGGAAAACTTAAAATTTAAAAGACATATTTTTTTCCACTCCCTATTTTCTATACCAAAGTCTATTTGCCACTTATTAATGGATTGTTTCATTTTCTTTGATTTTATAAAGACTTTGTAGAATAAAGTACAACCTTTTCGCTGTTTGAACAGTAGTTCCACGTTACTAGGTCTAAAAGGTGATACTAGTTTCGACCCATTTAATTGACTGATATTGAAGTTTGACTTAATTGCTCTTATAATACCATTATACTCCAGGAAATTGGTTTTCACTTGATAAATTTCTTCGAACTCGTCTTTTGACATAAAAGTCCCATTATCTTTCAGTAAATCATTGATAAAAATGACACCATTTTCCTTCCAATGAGCATAGTTTACCGATTTACCTCCAATTTTTATTTTATCGTTCCACCACAAATATTGTTTTGCTATGCGATTGAAGTCTAAAACACCGTTGTTAACAATGCATATCAAAGATGTCCAAGAGAATAGAGTATCATACCAGAACTTGTTGTCTATCTTATTTTTTGTTGCATTAAAATGGAAAAAACCTGTACAACAAATATCGTCTTTTTTGGCATTTAAACATAATCTATACAATTTTATCCAACTTTTTTCACCTTGCAAAACCCTTCGAATCCAATTTATTTTCAATGCATTTATATGAGATTCCACATCTGGCATTTTTACACCTCCGTTCTCATAATTTTGCACAAACTGAGATCTTTTTATTCTGTCTGGCTTGCCACCCCATACATATTTAAAAATCATATCATTAACCGTTTTTATGAAATCTTTGTTCGGGTTTGGAAGCATTTGAGCAATATAACTTAACTTAGGTAGGACCAAAGATTTTACCACTACAACTCGACCCAAAACAGTTAGATTCCTTTTTTTCCAACTTAAAATCATTTTTTTCATCAATTTAAGTGACTTATCATAGTTCTGTTCAACCATTTGTGTCAAATCAGTATTAAAATAAATTCCTAAAAAATCAAAATGTCCATCAAAATTCCAGGATATCTTGACATTTTCACACATTTTCACAATTCTGTTTTTATATGACCCAATCCATACTGCTACTGTTTTATCTATATTGATTTTTAAACCCGACATCTCACGGAAAATTTTCAAAGTATCAAACGTGCTTTTTAGTGACCTTTCTGTACCATCTAATATTAAAGTTGTATCATCTGCGTATTGTGTTATCTTAAAATTCATGTCATTTATCTTGATCCCTTTTATGTTTTGATTTCCTCTAATCATTGAGGCCAGAATTTCCGCACATAAAACAAAGACATAAGGCGAAAGCGGGTCGCCCTGCCTACAACTACGTTGAATTTGAAACGGTTTTGAAATATTCCCATTTATTAACACTGACGAAAAAGCATTTTTATATAGAGTTTGAAACCATTTACATATATCCGTACCAAAATTGAAGGTTTTCAAAGTTTTATATATAAAATCATGTGATACGGTATCGAAAGCTTTTTCAAAGTCTATAAGTAATAGCATACCAGGTATTTTTTTGATTTCCGTATAATTTAACAAGTCATAAAGAAGGCGAATATTTTCTCCAATAAATCTGTTTGGAACAAAGCCAGTTTGGTCCTCTGAAATTAGATCTGGTAAAACTGATTTTATTCTGTTAGCAATACAAGCAGATGCTAATTTATATGAAACATTTAAAAGTGATATTGGTCTCCAATTCTTCAAAAAATGGCGAGGTTTGTCACCCTTTGGTAGGAGAGTAACGTGGCCAGCTTTTTGTTCTTTTGTGAGAGAGCCTTTACTGAACCCTTCATTTAATGAACGAAGAAGAAAAATGGAAATGTCGTCCCAAAACATTTTATAAAATTCTGCTGTAAAGCCATCCGGGCCTGGAGTCTTATTATTTTTCATGTTTTTCAAAGCAAAAGAAAGCTCAGCCAAATCAATTTCTCCCTCTAAATTGGCTGACTCCAATTGTGTTAATTTGTTAATATGTACAACATGATCATTAATGTTAATATTACTCTCTTCATATTTATACAAGTTTTCATAAAATAATATTATTTCTTTTTCAATATCCTCCTGAGAGATTGCCTCTGTGTTATCTTTTCTAACAATTTTACATATTTGTTTATTTACAAAGTTTCTTTTTTCAAGATTCAGAAAATATTTTGATGGTTTCTCCCCTTCTTCTATCCATTTAGCTTTTGACCGAACAAAACATCCTTTAATTCGTTTAGCACGTAAGTCTTCAAGCTCATGTTTAGCATTATCAAGTTCTTTCATTACCGATTCACCGAGTCTTTATTCAAAGCTTCTTCACATGATTTCTCCAAATTATTGATCAAATTATCAAGTGTTTCTTCAGTTTTATCAATTTCTTTCTTTCTGTTAGATGAAAATGCCATGGTAACACCTCTAATTTCCAGCAATAATACTTCAAAAAATAGCTGATCGTCGATAGTCAACATTAATTCAGATGGGCTAATATCATTTATACATTCTCTATCATATGGAGAGGCCGCATATATTTTTTTTACCTTTGTAATTGAATCTTTAACCATATCTACATATTTTTCTTCTATAAGCAAATCATTGTTTAATTTCCAAGATCCCCGACTTTTTTTATATTTTCACTCTTATTTAGACCAATGATCACCAACGAGTGGTCAGTTCTGTAACCAGGAGTTATATCAGAAAAATCCGTCAAATTAAGCAATTCTGAAGAAATCAAGAAAAAAATCTAGCCTAGCTTGTTTAATTGGATTATTTTTTCGCCAGGTAAAACGTTTAATTTCTGGATTGAAAACTCTCCATGGATCACATAATTCCAAATCTTCTTTTATTTTTAGAACCATTTCTTTTGATTTAGGATTATTTATATTTATATAGTTGAAAGTATCCAGTTTTTGATCCTGAACTAAATTAAAATCACCGCATATAATATAGTGAGGATTACCAACATTTTCTACAACTTCTTTCAGATGATTATAGAAATCCGGTTGATCATCATTTGGCCCATACAAACAACATAAAGTGATGTCCATTGATAACAATGTAATATCAAGAACTATCCAATTACCAACCTTATCACGGTGTATTTTTCGTACCTTAAAATCAAAATTATTGTTCATCAGAACTGCTACACCCCTAGAGTTTGTATTATGACCTGCCATATAGATCTCATAACCCCATTCCGATCTGACCATATTTTCAAATTGTTGATCCCAATGTACATCTTGAAGACAGTATATCGAAAATTTCTTTTTCCTTAGATAATTCAGAACGTCACTTCTCTTTACTTTATTATTCAGGCCCCTGCAGTTTATAGAACATATTTTTATTGAGCTATCCATACCTTAAACCTTCATTTAATTTTGATAAATCATGTAGTACCCGAAACTGTTTACAATACATCAAAGCTGTCAAAAGCAAGAAGCAAAAAAGATAGATAGAGCTATGCAGCTCTGAAGAAGAAAAAAGTAAAAAAATAACAACTATCAAGTGCTGAAAAAAAAGAAGAAAAAAAAACAACTGGTAAGGGATCTATAACCGTCTATTTCAGCATTTAACATAAGTTGTCGACAGGCGACATTATCAAAAACATTTTACTCACAAAATTCTCAATTTTTCTTTTAAAATAAAATGTACCAATAAAGAATCACATTTTGAATATAAACTGTACAATTGTTACATTATTGAATATTTCAATTTTAGTACTTTTTTTTTGGCCTAAAAATAGGACTCGGAAAGCAAAATTGAAGCCTTTTCGAATCAATTTTATCAAAAAAAAATTGTGTTTACGTATGCTTTTCCAATAACCAAAATGGCATTAAAATGCCTTATGTATTGAAACTTACAAAAATAAAAATAACATCCAAAAGTCATCGAATCAGATCACAATGTAATGCAAAACAACATTTTGTTTTTGAAAGCGTTTTTCATAGTCACATGAGTTCACAAAATTCTCAATTTTTCTTTTAAAATAAAATGTACCAATAAAGAATCACATTTTCAATATAAACTGTACAATTGTTACATTATTGAATATTTCAATTTTTGTACTTTTTTTGGCCTAAAAATAGGACTCGGAAAGCAAAATTGAAGGCTTTTCGAATCAATGTTATCAAAATTGTTTTGTGTTTACGTATACTTTTCCAAAAACCAAAATGGCATTAAAATGCCTTATGTATTGAAACTTACAAAATAAAAATAACATCCGAAAGTCATCGAATCAGATCACAATGTAATGCAAAACAACATTTTGTTTTTGAAAGCGTTTTTCATAGTCACATAAGTTTCAGTTGCTCTCTCGAGTAAGAAGCTTTCAAAATCAAATGAGATTAAATGATCAAAAACTGAGTTCTGAATTCCTTATTTATTCAGTTGTTAGGATTGAGTCTCTTCCAGTCTCCTCTTCTATTTGCTTTGTCCTTGAACTCCAAGATCACGTCCAACCCAATGGTCCGGATACGTGTCATCTTCCCTTCTCGACGTAAAGCCTTAGCATGTTGAACCAGCTTTCCTCGTTCCTGTTTCATACTTACAGGGAGATCAGTATATGCCATTACCGGTTTTCTGTCTTTGAAAAATGGCCGAATTCTCTGCTGTTGTAGTATGCCATCTCTATCAAACAAGGATCCAAAACGGATAATTACAGGATCTGGTATATGTGGTTGACGACGTTGATCTTCACCACCATGTTCCCGTTCCTCTCGCCTATCTTTCCTTGGTAGCCGATGCACAGCAACGAAATAAATGTTTTCAATTTGATCTTCGGAGAGTCCAAAATCCGTTTGAAAAATGCCACTCATTTTGTCTCGAAGCTCCCCCGTTGTCTCTCCGCCATTTTGTGGCACACCGTAAAACAACAAGTTCTGTTTCCTATCATGCAACTCCCTCAACTTGTTAGCCTTTTCAATCTTTGTGACAAGCTCATTTTGTGCTGTGTTTATCTGTGGTACAACATTTTTCACAATGTCTTGTATTTTTTCCGCGTTATTTTCCACTGTTTTTTTTAGCTCGGTAATATCCTCCATGTTTTCTTCTACTTTCTTGTTCGTGTCCTTTATTTCTTTTTGTAGGCAATCCATACGCTTTGTCAATGTTGCTTCCATGCGTAACATAATTTCTTTCAACTCTGAGTTGGACACGTCGACCTGTCCATTGTTTGTATTGCCCGCCATAGTGCCGTGTGTTATCTCGTTGTTTTCTATCGTAGGTTCAGTACTCACTGTGTTGGATGCGAAGTGCTGTACATGTACAATAGCGCCGTGTGTTATCTCATTGTTTTCTATACGTATAGGTTCAGTACTCACTGTGTTGGATGCAAAGTGCTGTACAATTGTTCCTTGTTTTGGCGTATTTCTGCTTCGTGTATTCATCCTAAAATGATGTATACGTATCCTCCACAGTTAACTTCATTTAGTCCAACTAGTTAATTTCAATATTATTAACAGTTTCATGTAAAATAATATTAATTCCTGCTCGAAATAGACGGAGACCAAAAATTCTCAACCGTTCATAATGGATTCCGGGTTGCCAGTCTCAAGAAAGTTGTTTTTGCGGATGTCTCGTGTCTAGCGAGATATTATACATTTCATTTATTTCATTAAGGACTGCCAACCCATGCTCAATTCATACACCACATGTTTTCATAAAACACAGTAAATTGGAATGGCGGAAAGGCAAGAGTCCTTAGAGAAGGGGCTCCTCCTTTTTCCGCCTGTTCCTGGATCAGTAAACCCAAATTGGAACCCCTTGCAAACGCAAACACAATGAGAAACAATACTATAATAATGTCGAACCCGACTGAAATTGAGACTTGAGGCTAGTCCTAAAATTTTCTTTTGTATAGCCGAAACCTGGCCTAACACATATTTGCGATAATTTTTGAACTACTATTTAGAATAAAGCCACCATCCTAACAAGGGTGATTATGGACCTTTCCCCCCCCCCCCCGCTCCTCAGACAGGCATCCAATTTAGAGCGCTCCACACACCTGTAACAATTGAAAAGTATTGTGTATTTGGTGTATTTGGTTCAACCTTTTTTGAACGTGTCGTTCACACATTATTTTGATCTCAAATCATTTGACTTTGAAAACCAAAAACCACTGCCAACCTTTTTATCATTCAACTTTGAATTTGTACATACATGTATATGTTACTAACACGATCATACTACCAGGAATCAAGAAATAATTTAATCATTCCCAAAATCAACTCAATTCTGGTATGCACACCTTTCATTTCAAATCTAGCCATCTACGGAACAATGTAACACCATCTATCCGTATTGATTTAGAAAATGTGTCACCCGGTCACATCAATTCCTATATTTCCACTGTATCATAATTGAATAATGTCATAATTTGTATTATAATTTGTACAATATTTAAACACTGCAACATTTGCTATGTGTATGCAACCACTAACTGAAGTCAGTGAAGCATATGCCCTCAATAAAGAATAGCATAAATAAATAAATAACTCCCAGCGAATGGACGACCCTTGTTGAGGGTGGGTGGGTGGGAAATTTTTGTGTGACAAATATTTGTATAAACCTCTCGCCTTGAAGACACGAAATATAATGACTCTGGTTAAACCAGCGAGGCATCGCGAAAACATCAAAGGGGTGGGCCGTCAAACCAGACTACCAATCGTGCGTGGGATTGGCTAACGGAACAGGACTGGACCATTTCTAGCGCGGGCGGTAAATTGGAAATTCTCTCAACGGGCTCAATAATTTCTGAATATATGGAATTTTACCATTTGGCATAATTCTGTTATACCCTACACACCTACATCGGTAGTATGCGTCGTTCTTTAAAATCATGCACTATGAATACCTCTGTGAAGGGTATAACAGAATTACTCCTACCATTTTTTCGGTGGCCATTTTGGCGGCCATTTTGGATTTAGGTGTGTTAACAAAGCAAAAAATCTGGATTTGAGTGTCTACGTAGTGGTCTAATACATTCATCCCACTATCAAAACTATACTTTCACTATACATCTTGATTGCTATATATGTCATTTTATGAGATTTGACCAGTTTTGGCAGCCATTTTGGACGCCATCTTGAATAACCCCTTACATTATTTTTTGTAACATCCTGAATATGTTTTAGGACCATGAAAGTAAGTTTAAAATAAGTTGGTTTGGGGGGAGGGGGGGGGGGGGGGGGGGGGGTGCACGGTAACCCTCTATATATACCCGACTAGTAAACTGATGAGCGCATGCCTATAAGTAGTTAAATGTGATTAAATATTACATTATTATAATATTGCCAATGTCACCGCTTATATTTTCCAAGGCATATTAACTCCCTATTTGCATAGGCTAATGGGCCCCTCACATGTGTCCGTGTGAGCTGGGCGGCCCCTTACCGTGTGAAAAATGGGTGCGGACGGCGGCACACACAACTCCTGGCGGGTGAGTCAAAGCGGCGGCGAACGATGAAAGCCCGGTATGAAGACGGTATAAGGACGGCGCACCCGTTCGCACCCGTTTAGCACCCGTTTCGCGCCCATTCGCAGGGCGGTGATGGACGGTGGTGAACGTCGACCATCATAGCGACGGGCTGCGAATGGCCGCATGCAGCCTGGTAACCGTTCGCGAAACGGACTCTCAGCAGGAATGTTGCAACTCTCAAATGTAAAAGAGCTAAAACTCACTCTTTCGAGAGCTCTAGGCGGGACAGCTCTTTTTTTATTTTTGGAGCGAGGTTCACTCTTAAAAGAGCGATTTTCACTCTAAAAAGAGTTAAAATAACTCTGAAAAGAGTGGAAATCACTCTTAAAAAGAGTGAACTTCACTTCTTAGAAGAGCCGTCCCTCCTAGAGCTCTCGAAAGAGTGAGGTTTATTAGCTCTTTTACATTTAGAGAGTATTATAGATGTTGGTCGCACGAATTCCGGAATGCAAATGAAGCGGCGGTTTGATGATGTAATCAAGACGTTTCGGTCGGCACCCAGGCGTTCCGACCGGTTAGGAACCGGTATGGAGGGGGTATGCACACGGTGATGACACGGTGAGAACGGTAAGCTAGACCTGTATGAGGCCGGTGAGCCCGGTACCAGGCCGGTCAGAACCCGGTACAGACCTGGTGTAGAGCGGTATGGACCGAGGACCGGTGAGGAGGTGTTATGCACCCGGTGAGAACGGTAAGCTAGCTACGTATGAGGACGGCGAGCCCGGTACCAGGCCGGTGAGGACCCCGCATAGACCCGGTATATAACGGTATGGACCTGGTGATCACCAACAAAAATCAATGCGCCCGTTGACATTTTTTTACTGATTGTTTGGACTCTTTGATTTTCTATTAGACGGTATTAGGTGGCCGCCTACCATTACCGCCCTGCGAACGGGCGCGAAATGGGTGTGCCGTCTTTATACCGTCCTCAAACCGGGCTCTCACCGTTTGCCGCCGCTTTTACTCACCCGGCAGGAGTTTTGAGCATGTTCAAACTTCCTGCCGGGCGCGGATGGCCGGCAATATCCCCGGCAACGTGTTCAACGGACGGGAAACGGCCCACCGTGTGACATCACCGTGTGCCGCCGTCTGCACCAATTTGTCACACGGTAATAGGCCGGCCAGCTCACACGGATACATATATGTGAGTACAAATGTATTTTACAGAGATTCCCGGAATGTAAGCGAAGCGGCGAGCTTGAGCGCTCAGCTTATACATGGTGAGGAGGTAGTATGAGCCCGGTTCCAGGCCGATAAGGACCCGGTATAGAACAGTATGAACCCGGTGACAAAAAAGAGAAAATGCGGCCGTTGACATTTTTTGCTGATTGTTCACCGTGTTGGACTCTGTTGTTAGGTTAGCGTGGTATCTTCAAAGAACGCGTTCGTATTGGTGGGGTGGTCTCATGTCGAGGGCTGGTCCTGCTCTCGCTATTTTTTTTCTTCATCAATTGATTTTCTGGGTTTTCTGATATACATATTTGATAATTGATCAGAATCTTTGTATCAAAAATGCGATTAAATGTGATTAGATTATATAGTGTCACCCTCTGCTCTGAAACGCCATTCTAATCAAAGTTTGATAAGTTTAATTTTTTTCATTAAGCCTGCATCGCACGTATGACTCTCACGTATAAGTGACTTTACGATAGACTATTTGAACCTGCTAGACACTAGTAAACCTAAAGACTAAAGTACATTGATTGAAGCTGAGACAAATATACCTAAAGGGATAAAAAGTACTATGCATTCCTGTTATGTGCAGCGATTCAGGGCTGACGCGGTATTGTTATGTTGTTGATGGGCAATCGAATATCGTCATTCAGTTTAATTTGTAGCACGACCTCATTAATGTGAGTAATTAACATATGTATATAAAAATATCAAATTTGTGTGTTTCAATTCACATTAAATTTAAACACAAACCATGAACTTTGAATATCATAATACATTATTTGTATGATCAAGCAGGTCACTAGTAGGTTTGAATTGACATAATCCTTCTGAAAAGCCATAATCTTGGCATTTAAATAACCATTTTCGACATTCTTATCGCAGTCTGTATGTCAGAAGAATCCCATATACTAAAGTGTGTTCATGTTGTTCGTGTGTTCATGTTCAAACAATCGTTATACACGTGTGGATACACTGGATTCATAATAGCGCGCTAACTCAAATAATGTGGTCGTGCTACAAATTATACTGAATGGTGAGTATCGATTGGCCATCAACTATAACAATACCGTAGCAGACCTGGATCGCTGCATATGAATGTAATTAACCCTAACCCCCGAGGCACCTTTTCCAAAGATTTCTTTTCGCGGCCAAAAAGCGAGGGGAAAAAGGGCCGAACACCGGACCTCTGGGTTCAGACACGAACAACTTACCACGGGGCCACGGGGGTCAACCATACTTGGCTCAGTATACTTCACCAAGTATATAGCCTGGGGTCATCGTAGTAATTCGGAGTACTCAAGAGTGTTAGGGTTAATAGGCGCTTCTTATCCCTTTAGGTATCGTCTCAGATTGAAGTGATACAGCTAGCAGAATAAAAGATGTCAACACTGTATTGTTGCATCATTGAAAAACACCTAGTATATACTTTATTACGACACACAGTTTTATGTATGTTATCGTTTATCTTCGATACTATGCACCCCAATAAAATGTCGTGTGCCACCCATTATGCTGTAGCATCTGCAGCGCGCACGAAACTCATGGGATGAATCATGAGGTTAAAGTAGTATCAGCTTATGTTCATTTGACCTCCACCATTATCAAATTTACGGTTGGGGTCAAGACGTAACCTGAAATATAAATCAAGGAATCGTCTTTAGAGATTGAAAAAAAACCCACCACTTCTTTTTGGCAAAAGAAAAAATTGAAATCCTCATACATCAGTAGTTGAAAATGCTTATCCAATCCGATTTTATTGGAAAGGACTCAAGACTTTTAAGTCCTGAGGATAGTATTAAAATACTATCTTCAATAATATTAAGAAACAAAAGAGATACATAATTTATAGTAAACGGAATCATCATCTATATAATAACACATGGTTATTTAATATAATAGTAACCGAATACTGCAAAATGCCCTATTAATCTTTCTTTAACCTCATATTATTTACTTGTTGTCATAATCTCATGTGGCCCCAAATGTAACATAATCTGTGCATATAATATCCGCCCGCATCTGCCTTATTTAAGGACACATCATTATAAACGTATTTTCGAACGGTTTATTTAGAATGTCCGCAGTTGAACTTTGAAGACTATTTTGTTAACTCACTGTCAAGCGTCCAAGTTAGCGAAAATATCTGAAAAGGGCAAGCATATCTTTATATTTTAAATAATTACACTACAGGGTGAGTCAAACTATTCAGATCACGTTTTCAAAAAATTAGGAAAAATACTTCTGGTAAAATATTGGTCAATTTCTTCATTGTTTACAAGAGTAGAAATACTTCTTCTTACTTATTGATGTTTCCAAGACAGTAACTTATTCCACGCCAGAATTACAATGTATTTACGAAAAAGCGCGAAATCCAAATTGTTCCAAGTTGGTGGTAGTTACCATTACTGCAGTATTAGTTATTCACACAACACAACAAACTGTATATCTATTGAAATTTTATAAATAAAACAAAATGTTGATAGATGTTTTTTTTGCTGAATCTATGATAAGTAAAACGCTATTTCATGCAAAGTATAGAGATATATTATGATATTAGGGAGCACGCGGGATTCATAATCATAAGGCTAATGAAAGTGAATTGTTAGTTTCCCGTTACCCGACCGACTCACATTTTGGTCCCCGCGTGAATATTTCATTATTTGGTAAATATTTCATTATTTGTTTGTTTAGAAAAAATAAGCCAAGTTTGACTACAATTATATCGTATTTCATCAATAAATAAGTACAAATACGATGTAATTTCATGTAAATCGAATACTCGACATACCAACCCGTCCATATGACAATCTTTTTTCATTTTTAGCGATTTCGAGGCACTTTTCGAAGCCATAATCGTATCATTATGATTTTAACTTCTGAGTTTGTTAAGATGGGTGGTGGGTATGTGTGTGTTATGAAAAATCTTCTGAAAAGCATTAAGAAAAAGACAGTTTTAAAATAAACAAGACTTTGTATGCAAAATGGTCTGGAATTCATTTATTTATTGTAGTAAGGACATATTTATGCCCCTATTCACAATTATACACTCTTGGTTCTATACGCTACACGTATTTGGGCACATATTATAAAAATAATGAATGTTTTAAAAATAATGAATAATGAATAATGAAATAGTCGCCTACTCACTGACCCAAAAAAATGTAACGGGAAACTAACAATTCACTTTCATTAGCCTAAGGTTCTAGCCCCGCCGTGGCCAACGTGTTTGTATCCTTGGCCAAGGTACTTAGTCGCAATTGCCTCGTCGATCCAATCGAGATTGGGAAGCTGTTAGGGGATATTACAATCTAAGTGATGATACATTGTGCGCCGTGTCGGCAGCCAGGTAAATGAAGCGAAGTGATTGTGACGATTTCCTAATGGCAACAAAAAACCCGTGGTTCGGAAGTCACGTAGAAATGGTGGTCCCGTGTATCGGAAGAGCAATACCCGAGCACGTTAAAAGGTTACAGAATCTTTCGTAAAGAGTAGGGGATCATCCCGGTCTTTATCTGTTCACACATCTAACGGACCCCAATGGAAACAAGTTAATAGAGGCTTACTGGGTTATCCAGGGTCGTAGGACCCAAATGTAATCAAATCAAATCAAATCATAACAAGCATATTCATAACAATGAATTATGTACTTGGTAAATTATTAAAGAGATGAAGTCGGTTTTTCTCTCAAATTTCTGTCATATCAAGTTCGAATAAAATAATAAGATTTGCCTGTTTCTAACAGTTCATGATTTTGGAGCTATCATGATCAAATTATGACAAATCTACTCAGGCATGTAAAATGCAGCTTTCGCTACTTTATGTGCAGAGAACTCTTTTATTACACTAGCAACCACAAGTATTAGGACACTTGGTAATGGTGTAAAAACCATCCCGGATATTATTTTTGGACTATAATATAGCATTATGAGTTGAACAAATATGTTGCTGAATCTCTTCTCATTAATGAATCCAGGTTTCCTGCAACATCTGCTCATTTGAAGAAAATACAGGGTGTGTCAAAAAGTGTCCCATGAGTTAGAAAATTAATTAAAAATACTTACCGTGTTCTTTTAAAAAATAGACCGTTACGTTGGTAAACCCTATCAGTCTTCTATACAATACACTTGATCCCATTGAATTTCACTACCGAGCTGCCAAGACCGCTCAATTCGGTAACTAGAGTGCGAATCCCACTTTGGCCACTTTTGAACAAGAAAATGAATTTCAACTGAGCAAAATGTCTTTTGTGATTCCGATGATGATTACAGGATATGTCAATATACACTGAAAACTTAAACTAGTCAGGCACAGGCTGGACACACTTTAAACTAGTCAAGCAGGCTAGTCAAGTCTGTTGGATAGGTTATGGCCGACTTGACTAGCTTAAGGTTAGTCCGGCTCAGCCTGACTAGCTTGATTTGTTCTGCTGGACTAGTCTGTGACTGGACTAGCTTATGTTAGTCAAGCTTTAGCCTAGTCCAGCATACGTTAGTCGCTCGACTAGCTTGATGTTAGTCCGTCCTAAGCTGGACTAGTTTAGGCTAGTCGCTCGACTAGCTTTAAGTTAGTCCAGATGGTGCCCAGCTTGACTAGCTTTAGCCGCTGGACTAGCTTTACGTTAATAAAAATTGCTTCGAAAGCTACATGTGAGTACATTTTGCACATCGTAATTCGCAATGTTATGACACGAATAATTGTGTAATTATTCGATATCTAAAAACATGTTTGGCTTTTTTCAGATAGTTTCGCTGGTGTGATAGAAATCCACTGTTTGGACGCTAGTCTGAACAGTCAGTAAACAAACAGTGTTCAAAGTTCAACTGCGGGTAATCCATACATCCTTTGAAATGATGTATTAATGCGTTCTTGTAATGCCAGGCAGATGTGGACGTATATCGTATGCACTGATTAACGATATTATGTTACACGATACATGTATACCGTATATAAACAAGGTTATAAGAGGCAGAGATAGATTAATGGGACCTTTTATAATATTCGGTTACCCTATATATAGATTTGTGTAGACTTTATGTATCTTTTGTGTCAGAATGTTATTGAAGATAATATTAATCAGAGACTTTCACACCAGGATTGGATAAGCATTTCAACTGTTGATGTATGGCACTAATATGGGAATTTTGAAAAAGAATATTCATGTCCTTTCACTTTGGGGCGGATTTATCTTTTGTTTACCTCTCTGTGTTTTATTTTTCTACATTCACTGAACCAGTGGGTGCCTATCTTCAAATCTATAAAATCCACCACATTTTAATAGCCTATTTGTATGAGATTTGCTTCACCTCGTTATTATACGTTAGATAGCAAATTGAAAATGACACAGTCAGCACGCAGGTATCGCTTTCAATGAGTGACCTTGCCGATTTCTAACCCACGCAAAGATCGATTTCAGGATGTCAACCTTCCTTGCGCTAAAACCTTACGAGAAGTTTGTTTTCCCTGAATTAATTGAGGTAGGGTTAGCTGGCAGCCATGATGGCGAAGTAGGGGGATTGTTCGTAATTTTCTTTATAATATAATGCCAAATCTGACATATTTGGTCCACAAACAGTGATTTATCGCTAATTTTAGAATTTAACAACCTTCGTGACTTTGCTTCTTGTAACCATTCACTTGACCGGACTAAAATTCGTACGATATTTTAAGAGCAATTTCCGTACTAACGGAATTTTAAGCTTTTATTTCATATCAAAAACATTGATGCCCGACTTCTTTTTTGATAA
Source organism: Ophiura sarsii (assembly GCA_035610835.1). Lineage (NCBI taxonomy): Eukaryota > Metazoa > Echinodermata > Ophiuroidea > Amphilepidida > Ophiuridae > Ophiura > Ophiura sarsii. The sequence continues at coordinate 29,056,150 of CM069452.1, forward strand.
GAAAACCGAGTCTGATTTTCACCGATTTTCGGTCAGAAAACGAAACTTACGATCCCCCGTTAGGCCTCGCCAACTTGATTTTTAGTTTCCCGTAACCCGCCCGCGCTTCATTTTCATGCCCGCGTTTGAATTGAATTCATTATTGAAATTTTGGAGAAAAAAAATACCGTTTTTGCAATGAAAACGTCCGAATTCATGCATTTTGTGTGATGAAATTGTGAAATGTTTATTCATTTTGACCAGAATAGCCTTTCTGTAACTTACATATCTAAATTGACCCATTTCATTCTACATGTTCTATGATGGTGTGCAGCGGTATATAACAATACGTCTGACATCCACATTTAGTATTATAATAATGAAAGTCGTAAAAATAATGAATAATGAATAATGAAATGGTTGCCTCCCCTGTTTTGAAAAAAAAATGTTACGGGAAACTAAAGATCAAGTTGGCGAGGCCTTACCGTGATATGTATCATAGCTTACAAAATCAAATAATGCAATGGCTTCATTCATGACTTTATAATAGCTTCGTCTATCCTCTTACTCTTCGTATAGCCTAAGCAGGCCCGTAACTATAGGGGGCGTCCGGGAAGGGTGTGGGGGCAATCTGAAAAAGTCCTTTTTTGTATCAATGTATACCTTTTTTGTGTACAAATGTACCTTTTTTACTAATGTACTTTTTTGTGTGAAAACGCCCCCCCACCCCTATTTCCGAAAAAGCCCCTCTTTTCTTTTTTCCATTGTGTAAAGCATTTATTCGGGCCGTTTTGGACTAAAATATGTCCTATACACCCCCCCGTTCCAGAAAAGACACCCCCTAAAAACAAATCCTGCTTACGGACCTGAGCCTAAGCCCTAGTAGGCTAGTAATAGTAATTTAACTTAAAAGTAGAGTATTTCACTCTCACCTTTCCTGGTTTGTTGCTTTGGGATTATTTATACTACAATGGTGGGGAACCAAACATTCATAAATAAATCACACCAAAAAAATGATTTTGACGAGAAAAAAAAATCATATGACATTGTGCAGAGCACGGGAACCCACGGGAACCTACTTCAAAACAGACCAGAGACGTTTTTAGTTACAAAAGACTATGAATATTATGATACCATGGATAAAATTGGTGCCTGATTCTTCAGAAGTGACTTTTTTACCGTGGATTTGGCTTTAGTTTCGTCAAGTTTTTCTTGAATTCGGATCTGTGTGATGGTAATAATTTGCACCGAAAATACAACATGTCATGAAGTTCGCAGATAATATTAGATATATTATAATAATAATAATAATAAATAATAATAATAATAATAATAATAATAATAATAATAATAATAATAATAATAATAATAATAAATAATAATAAATAATAATAATAATAATAATAATAATAATAAAAAATAATAATAAATAATAATAATAATAATAATAATAATAATAATAATAATAATAATAATAATAATAATAATAATAATAATAATAATAATAATAATAATAATAATAATAATAATAATAATAATAATAATAATAATAATAATAATAATAATAATAATAATAATAATAATAATAATAATTAGTCTTTATATAGCGCCTTTTCAAAGTGATCAAAGCGCTGTAATTTCGCTGCTGGTGAATCATCACAATCAGGTCGCATCAACTAGGGTGCTGCCAATTTCTAGCGCAAACCTATCCGCACTTAGATTGTAACATCCACAATTTTTCAATGCAGCTCCCCAAATACCATTGGGTCAAGGAAGTTTTTGATAACCGAAACAACTAATCACAGATTTTGAAAGCAGGAGGAAACCGGAGATCCCGGAGAAAACCTGCGAGAGCGTGTATGGATCGTGATAAACCAAATGCACATAAAGCCCGACCGAGCACAGATTTCGAACCCGGGATTCATTGGTGCAAAGCGAGGGTATCTACCGCTGCGCCAACACGCTTGCATCACATGCCTTTTTATTTTACAATTTTATGGCAAATGTTTTTGAAATGTGTGATTATAATCACGAAAAGAGCTCATTTACATCGTGCTATCGTGAGATCAACTGTAACTACGAAGCGGTATCGCTACGGGTGAGTACTTCCGGGTCGCTGTGAGTGGGTTAGAAAAACAACGGCTTTGAGCGCGGCTGCATACTGACTGTATACTATAGTACGAACACGACCCATTTCTACTCGGCAGTATATGCAGCAACTTGTGTAAGGATCAGAGCCACTAGCATTTGATATTGGGAATAACAGGTAGAGAATGTTATGTATCCTCATTCCACTTTCAATTCAGTGGTACGTCTTAGAGCGTGTTTGTGTTTCTACTGGGGAACTTAACGGTAAATACCGCTAAGTTGTCCAGTAAAAACAGCCATATAACGTTAATTAACGGTACATTTTGTAACCGCAAAAACCTTCACAAACCAGGTTTGTTACCGTTAACTAACAGTAACTTTCCCAGGAGAAACAACTACTTTTTGATGTTCCATTATATTGTTTACTTACATATCATTAGTGTGTTTTATATTAATATTTTATAACTATTTTTGTTCCGTGAACATAGTTACCATGGCAACCAGAGTAATGTTAAGTCAATGTTGTAAGTTTGCGATATGGGCTCTATTATGGTATAAAACACTTATGGGTCAAGTTTTGGGAAAGTTGTTAAAATTGACATCCTATATACGGGCTTTTGACCCCAGACCGCCCACCCTCCCTCAATGCAATCATGTTAATAAGATGTGCTCTCTATTTGTAATATGTATACATATTTCTGTATTTGATACTTGATTGTAAGCTAACTAAACATACAAAATATAGCCTACTTGCAGTCTCTTCTTATACTTATAGTTACAAAGGATATTTCTTCCTGTATGAAAGGACAACACAAGCATGACATTCTAAAATTGAAGGGCTAAAATATCATTTGAATATTAACAATTCCAATTATTTTATGCAACTGTTGCTTCACTATCACTCAATCCCAACACGTGCACCTAAAATCTGCATGACAGGTTAAAATAGGTAGTTTAAATGACTCCTTGTCAACTTTGCACCGACTGCAAAAAGGGTTAAATTTTAAGTGTGTAGGTCCCAACAAATAGCTGCAGATCAATTCTTTATTCATCCATTAATGTATCACAATTTTCTACTACTATTATATTCTTCCAACTTTTAATTACGCATTATTAAGTACATCTATGTATGTCCACTACAACTGTCTAAACGACGATTGTCTTAGCGTCATACTGAGAAGAAAACATTGGGTGACAAGGTATCAAAGCAACAATCATTTATTATAGGATATAACGGGTAGGATACAGGCTGTCCCAAAATGATTAGTACCCATCGATGCCCAAAGTATAATACATTTTTTCAACATCAAAATATCTGAAATTAATCCGTTGTTTTTCTATCATATTTGCCATACTGTACCATTTCATTAGAATTTTAGATCATGAATATCGGACTTATTTTAATGAAGTTACACTCCATTGTGTAAGACATGGTGATTTCACCTTTTTGGCAAAGTGCAAAAAAATGTGTTTTTAAACAGCTTGTTTGAAAGAAACTAATACATTCTCTCAATCTCATGTCTGCCAATATCTTTGGTTCCTTTCTATTTTAAACTGCTGTTGTATCATATTGTTGTTCAAACTATTACAACTTCTTCATTTTGATTCAATTTGAACAGTAAAAATGGATCGTCACGCATGAGCGACCCCAAGCTTTGTTTCTATAATGAGCTAGTTTTGAGGCTAAACTTGAGAGACATTTAAACAGGTAAAGACGTAGTCATGGGTAATTAGCAGTGGCTTAGACTTCTTTTTCATATTGGGGATACAATTTCCTACAAACTTGGTAAAAATGATATAGTCCCTTAGTGTGTAACCTCACGAAATCCATTCTCCAATGTGAAAATGAAATCTAAGCCACTGGTTATTCACCAAATACCACTTTATTTTAGAGGTCCCTAAACACTTGTCAAATAAAACAATGCATTGGGTCATTCAAGTGTGACAAACTTCTTTTATCCGTTAAATCGAATTAAGGAGAAGAATTATTAATGATTTGAACACCCATAACTAATAACAGTTACAACAGAAAGACACACAAGATTATATTGAGTAGACAAGAGATTATGAGAATACACAAGTTGCTTTCAAACAAGCTGTAATAGCACACACATATTTTAGCACTTTGCCAAAAAGGTGAAACCACCATGTTTTACATAAGTGAGTGCATCTTGAGTTTGATAAATCCGATATTCATGATCCTAAATTCTAATAAAATAGTACAGTATGAAAAAGATGATGTTAAAACAACGGTCCTAATCCCATCGTTTTTGATGATAACAAAAATTATTAAACTGTGGACATCGATGGGTACTAATCATTTTGGGACAGCCTGTATGTTATGTATCCTCATTCCACTTTCAATTCAATGGTAAGTCTTAGTCAATTGAGTGAATAAGTGTTTGTCTATTATAAAGTGGCCATTAGGAATGATCAGATGTTGCAGACAAATAATTTCTTACATATTTTCAAAATGTACTTCAATTTGTACATTATATATTTCGTGTGTATATATATATATATATATAATAAATTATCAAAATGATGCACTGCCCGTATCAAAAGTGCTCAATTCCTAAGAAGAGCGTAATATGATGAAAACAAGCAGTAAATTAAGAATTATTTATACATAGTAACTGGCAGTTTCATGCACACCAACCACACAGGGTGGTGGCAATCTTCAGACTGAAGTACATCTAATTGTGGTTGGTGTGCATGAAACTGCCAGTTACTATGTATAAATAATTCTTAATTTACTGCTTGTTTTCATCATATATATACGAGGGGCATTCAATAAATACCCGCAACCATTGTTATTCTCCACACCTGAGTGATTCTGTGAAATCTAAGTGGATACATTATAAAGTATGAACCTTAATCTATAATTTAACACAATCTGGATTTACTGAATATTCATAATTACGTAATAGCATTAGCATAAAATAACCCATATTTGGACACTGAAAAACATGCCACTTTGGCAGGAATTTTGAATTTGCTTGATAGCACGTGTATTGAAATGAGCAGAACGTTGTTCCGGATTAGTGTGCAAGTCTAACATTTTGCATCAGGAAACCAGAGACCATGTTCAACGAGGTCCTAAATGGAGAGGTTCTGTCAACGACAACTTTTGGAAATACACTGCATCTTATCTTGGTCAACATTAGGCTTTGACAGTGAGCCCCAAAATGCCGAAAATCCAAAGAAATGAAAATGATAGTTATAGCAAACAATTGGGATTTCCTGAAATACCACAGCAAATGCAGGATTCGTTATTGTATAGATGACAGGGTATCAATAAATACATCGAGAATTGTTGAACTTGGAATAAAAATCTGCGCATGCGTAGAACGCACGGTGGTCAGAAAGCGCTCATAATGAGTAGAAATGTTAAACAATCACTGCAACCAACGTAAAAGTTACAGATAAGGAATTGAATTTAAGAAAACAAGAACTGTGGTGAACTTCAATACATATACAAAGTTCAAAAATGTAAACATCTATTTGAAAATACAATTCAATTTAATGTTATGGTCAGTATAGTGAATTTACTCAAATTGGGTAAAAAGAGCTTCATTGTATAAACATTTTCTCTGCAGAAAACGGTTTCAGATATTGTCTTTGTAATCTCCCATTTAAATCTATGACATGTAACAATGAGGAACAAGAGGTTTAAGACAAATCTTGCGGTTGGATACCTTGACCTTGACTGTTTATTCATTAAAGATTTTCTTTTAAGCTATGACAAAAAGATGACGTTTTAATGTTACATAAAAGTGTTTTTTCTCCAAAATTTGCATCTAAAAATAAGTAATGTTGAGCACATAGTACTGGTCTATCACTGTTTTAAACGGCAACTTATTCCATGCATCGGTTCTTGAGATATTTTGAAAAAAGTAACTGTGCATCAAATTGCTTGCAAATATTCTCCGCCCTGATCAGCTATTTTTCATGACAGTGTCCAGAAGTATTGATTTTACGCATGTGCCATTACGTAATCCCACAAACGATATTGTTCATTCATGCATGCGAGGAAAGATAAAGACTCATATTTCAAATTACCCTAATTCTAGTTGGCATACGTCGCGCATGAGTGGAGAAAAACAATGGTTGCAGGTATTTATTGAACGCCCCTCGTATATATATATATTTAAAATGCCGGATGATTATCATCACACCTGGTGTTTGTCTAATAGTTTGTACGTCAAAGTAATGTATAAGCGTTTTTCTATTTGAATGCAAACGGTGGGCATGGTGGGTATTGGTGGTGATTATTGGTGATTGATGGTGATTGGTGGCGATGGACTGAATAGAATCACTCGATCACCACCTTTTTCACCATCTCCATAACCATCAAAATAACCCAGTATATGTTGATTATAGGTGGTTATTTTAGTGGTAATATTGAATTAAAACAAAAGGCGATTATTTTAGTGGTGCTTTCTCGCTACTTGCGCGCCCGGCGTGAACACATTTTTCGCGGTGCGGCCACGCACGGTTTACTATGATGGTCGCGTAGCGTGATGGTTCCTTTGATACGCTTGCTTTGCGCGTATGTTGGTGAACTTCTGGCATCACCACCTTTTGCTGTGTCACCACCTTTTGGTGCTGAACAGAAACGATAATTTAGTGGTTATTGGTGGTTATTGGTAGTGATCATTATCATGATGGAATAGAAACAAACTTTGTGTCTCACTGGGGATGTCCTTTAATATTCTGCTGTATCACTCCATCGCAGGGTTTCACTGTCTTTCAAGCAGTCTTCCTTGTCTCACCTTTCTTCGTGACCACATTGTCGTTGAGTTATACAAATTTGCATACGGAACATAACAAAACTTTGTGTCCTATGTGTCCTACAAAAATACTTTTGCTGATGCAGACTCAAAGACAATGTATCGTACAGTGACCTCATTACTTAATAATTCTACTGTTGTTTTACCGTCAACATCTTCAAATGAAACTCTCAGTAATAACTTTGCTATGTATTTTAGCGAAAAAGTTGACAAGATTAGATCCGAACTTGATAGTAGTGTTTTGAATGTAAATTCCTGTATGTGTAGGGGTGTGTGTACCAACAACATGTGTACCAACAACTCAAATATTAAATGTGCTAATTTGCTTACTGTGTGCAATAATGATTTTGAAATGTATGATGTTTTTACACCTGCTGATGAAACTGAGGTCCGTAAGGTACTCTCAAAAATTCCGAACAAATCTAGTTCCCTGGATCCCATGCCCACATGCCTTCTAAAGGAATGTGTTGATATCATGGTTCCCTTTGTAACATCGTTTGTTAATAGCTCGTTCCAAACAGGCCTTTTCCCGTCTACTCTTCGTGAGGCTGTCATAACACCCATAATCAAAAAATCATCCCTTAACCCAGATGTTTTAAAAAATTACCGCCCAGTCTCAAACCTCCCTACACTTGGCAAAATCCTTGAGTACCCTGCTGTTTCAAGACTGAATAAACACCTCCAATCTCAAAACCTCACTGAAGACTTCCAATCGGCGTATAAAACAGCTCATAGTACTGAAACAGCCCTGCTTCGTGTTAAAAATGACATTGTATGTGAACTTGATCATGGGAAAATTGTTATGCTTGTTTTATTAGATTTGTCAGCAGCCTTCGATACCATTGACCATGATATTCTTGTAAATAGGTTTCAAAATGAGTATGGTATCGGGGGTTGTGTTTTAAACTGGTTTAATTCCTATCTTAGAGGTCGTACAAGTAAAGTAAGTGTGTTAGGTAAATACTCATCTGTTCATCCACTGAAATATGGTGTGCCTCAGGGATCTGTCGCGGGTCCACCGATCTTTACTTTATATTCCAAACCAGTCGCTGCTACCATGAGGCGATTGCGATTTTGAGGCAGCCCAGCGCAGGCTTATGGATTGTATTGCTGAAGTCAAAGTATGGATGTTGAAAAATAAGCTAAGGTTAAATGACACAAAAACAGAGTTTTTCCTAATTTCTTCTCCAAGACAACTCCATCTGGTCTCTGGTGTTGGTTTAAGGATCGGTGGATCTGAGATTGATTCCTCCTCGTCAATTAAGAACTTAGGTGTTAAATTTGATCCCCATATGAAAATGGATTTACAGGTTAATTCTATGTGTCGTACTATTAATTTCCATCTCAGAAATATTGCTCGTATTCGTCGTTTTATGGATCATAATACATGTGCACATGTAGTGAGGTCTTTGGTCCTTTCTAGGCTGGACTACGGTAATTCTCTTTTAGGCGGTATTTCAAATTCAAATGTCAAGCGCCTGCAAATACTTCAAAATCGTGCTGCGCGTCTTATCTTCTGTGTTAACAGACGAACCAGCGCCGCGCCACTATTGCGTGAACTTCATTGGCTGCCCGTCCAGCAGAGAATCGACTTCAAGATCTTACTGCATGTGTACAACTGTGTAAATTTATTAGGCCCCTCATATTTGTCTGATGTTGTGTCTTTTTATCAATGTGCTCGTGCTGGTCTTAGGTCTTCTAAGGACACAACTCGTCTCGTTGTTAATGCTAACAAACGTGCAATAGGCAAAACAGCATTTTCGCACTTAGGCCCTAAGCTATGGAATGACCTCCCCATTTTTATTCGCAATGCATACTTTTAAAAAGATGCTAAAAACTCACCTGTTTCCATCAGAGTAATTTGTTTTTCATCACATTTTACATGGCCTATTGGCTCTATTATTGTCCATTTTTTTATATTAATGTATCTATTTTCTTGGTATTTGTATTTTATATGCTTGTTGTATTTTTATAATACTTAAACTGTGTATATACTTTGATTGTATCTTTTTAGTATTTTAAAATGTTGTTATTAATTTCTATTGTGTACGGCGCTTTGATCTTTTTTTTGGAAAAGCGCCTTATAAATGCTCTGTAATAAATAAATAAATAAATAAATATGTCATTTCAATTCGTTTGATAAATCCTGTCAATTGATGAATTATGTTTGTTTATAGTCCGTTTTGAAAGAAAGGTTGAATATGATTTCGGATTTCGCAAAAGTATATTTTAAATTGATTGTAGAATTGCTCAATATAATAGTATAGTATTGAATAAGAATAATGAACAGTTGGATTTTTTTAATTTATTAATTTCAAACTATTGAAGAAAGCTTGAACTATGATTCTCCAGTGATGCCATGATATGGAATCTTCTGCTCAATCACTCCATCTCTTTCTCCTAGATTTCTTTTCTCTTTCTTTTTTTCTTCATAGTATTCGTCCCGGTCTATTTTTTCATGACAGTATACAATGATTAGTCTACATTCTCAAAAATCTCTGAGCCCTAGAGTGCCTATCTCCATAAAATCCACTCCATCTTAGCCTATTTAATCCATTCTCCCTTATTGATAGCAAACTGAATACTTAATGCTAATATCACCCATTTCCACATTGATTGATGCCATCCATCATTATCACGTCTTGTTGTTTTCTTCTTTGTGCTGTTATGTTTTAGCTATTTTAAAGTAAATTTATTTTGATTTGAATATTGAGTTGATATGAAGAAAAAAAATGGTAATATATTTCCAGATCCTGAAAAAAGTCATGTAGTTCGTCGACGTATACATGTAAGCGTCCACCTTGCAAAAAAAACTAGCATTATAGAGTTATACCAGGGATACTATTAATTTTGGGATAGGAAAGTCCTATACTAACGTACGTAGCGAAAACGGTCCCTTTTGCATATTTGAATAAATTATGGTAATCGTCTGGAATGCGTCGGTTACCGGCGTATGACGCGTTTGACGTCATTATTTAGTCAGCATAGAATTGGTGGCGCTATTCACGCGGTAGATTTACACACAGCTTGCTGTCAAAAATGATACTGACACTGGAGTTGGTTATCCAACTCCAGCGGTTTTTGGATGAAATAATTTAGTTCCAACGTGTGATGAATTTTATGGGGTCATATAATCAAAATCCCTGGCAAAATCCATTGTTACATTGAAAGCAATGGAAATTCAAAATTAACGGCCGTTCGTGTCTACCATCGTCTGCTACAATCACGCATTATCAGTATAGCGCCACCAATTCTATGCTGACTAAATTTTAATTTAAAAGTGGACTCCGATCGGCAAGCTGAGAGGCATACCCCTGGTTATACTTAACTGTGCTCTAAAGAGGTAAAATGGACTTACCCACGTTGCTCATTTTATGTGGGTTAGTCCACTTTACATATTAGGGCACAACTTATTCTTGGATCTGGGCAGATGTATGATTTAGAGAAGCTTTCTCGGAGCTTGTCACATTAGAATGATAAGGGAGCCTTATTTTTTACCAGTATAATAATAAGGAACCCACTTTTTTGTTCATTTGTATAGTTTAATTCAACTAGCACAACAGGCATACAGGGTTCAAGAAACTATAGGTCAGACAACACACCTGTGTGCTAACATTCCATTTTAGGGAATGAGATTGACTAGAAGTCTTTATTGAGATGCACCTGGATGTCCTTTTGTTATGCCTAATCAGGCTCCACTCAGGTGTTAGTGGTTTTTTAATTCGGGGAGATCACAATGGTTTTTGAGTCACTAGCATTCTGAACATCTCATATAAAAGCCAGTCATATTATTTGGTATGTCACGACCAGGGAGTTCGTACTTTAATCTTCATAATTTCACAAAGCATGGGTCGAATTCTTTATAGAAGCCCATCTAAGCCGAGTGACAGGTGCTTCAATTTATTGAATACAAGCACTTTTGGCAGGACACATTGTGTGTGGAGAGATTTTCTTTTGATATTGAAGGGCAGCAATTCGCAGGCGTGGTCACCATAGGTTCACGACACTGTAGCTGTAATAAAGATATAGGTCAGTGGCGGATGAAGAAACTATTTACTTTGGGGTTTGATGGAAACCAGATGCAAGGACCGATAAGTAATTGACCTTCGGGATAGAAGTCGTAACTCTGAGTTTAATGCTTTCGCAATCGTCAGACGACAAGTTAGAAAATATATTGCAATGTGAACTATTATTTTATGCGTGAGAAAACTGCATTTAATAACTTATTTAATGTTATAATACTTGTGAAATCTTGTGAATCTCCGGGGTGAATCTCTTGACTGGTTATAATTTATTGTAAAATTATAGCTAAGTACTAGGCTAACCAAGCTAAATTGTTAAAGGCCTTGTGCTTTTAACATAGTAGCTTACCCCAGTTAATTGCGCTCTCGAAAATTATGACTTACTCCTTCCTCACTTCTAGCGGGTAGCACTATTCCTGCGATTGGTGCAATCGGCCGTATGCAGCAACTTGTGTAAGGATCAGAGCAATGTCATTGTAATCTATTTTCGCAGAGTGTTAATTACAAATAGCATGTAGAAAGGTTATGTATCCCCATTCAACTTCAATCTGTATGTTAAATCTTTGTCAATTGACAGGTAATTGTTTTTGTTAAACATTTACCGGTCATCGGAAAGAAAGGTTGTATAGACCTTTTCTCTGAAAGTCTCCTTTTACATTGATTGTACACTTGTTCAATATTATATTATGATATAAAATAAGAATAACGAATGTTTCGATTTCTCTCTCTTCAAATGTATTTCAATCTTTGCATCTTGAAACGCTTATCGACACGCCAGTAGTGATGTTTTTTCCCTTCATATATGATAGGATATGATTATCTGGAAATGACCTTTACCTTCAATGGAATCAGTGGATTCGTATCGGTATCGAAAAAATACTTGCTTGCACTAACGTATTGGTAATCTGAATACGCTTAATAATAAACATATATAGTTAAAAACTTGCGTCGACATTTCTTCTTTCCCTTAAATTGACGTCAAACTTTGTATCTTGAAAAGCATATCGTCACGTCAGTAGTGATGTTTTTTGTTTTGCAAATATAATAGGGTCATCATCATCGGTCGTCCTTGGACGGAATAGTGGAAGCAGCTGACACATATTGGTACCATGTAGCTATATTCATCATAAGCTGTGGAATATCACTTAGGTCAAGACCCATGTCCTTTGCAATGCTGTCAGGATAGGTAGTGTTTATCCTGCCACGGTTAGAATGACCATATTTAGGAGTCCAAAACATCAAGTGGGAGATAGGCTGGTCCTTAGTGAGTACGCAGTGCCCTGTAAACTGTAGACGCCTCTCTCTCAAAGTGACTGACAGCGGAGGGATGTCACCATACACCACTCTGTTTGTTTGGTGGTCTCGCCAGCTGATATTAAGTACTCTTTGAAGTAGCTGTGTGTAGCATTCATCAATTCTATCCACAAACCTTTGAGTTACCGTCCAGGTTTTGAGCCATAAAGAAGGACACTTTCTACACATGCCCTGAAAAACTTGATTTTGATGTTAGGTTATGATTCTCTTGACATGTCCTTAATCTTTCGCTGTATCACTGTTTTCAAAGGAATTAGTGAATTCGTTCCGGTATCGACACACTACTTGCACTAACAAATCTATACGCTTAATAATAATTGTTTTAAAATTGGCAATAACTTAATTTTCTAATGTTAGGATCTATTGTATTGTTATAAAAGCGAGTGCTTATAATATAATTTAAGTTCTTCTCAACATGGTATTTGTGGTAAGTTATGTTATACTAGTTGCCACCTTAGTGATTGACTAATGATTTCCTTTACATGAATGTCGCCATAGTATGGCAGTTATTCGGCCGAGTGCACCAATGACGGGTAGCTGAAGAATAGCGCTACCTCGCTAGTAACTGAGGCGTAACCCAAAATTTTGAGAGCGCCAATGCGGGGTAAGCTACTAGGCTAGTAACTGGCGGGTAATTTACGCTAAATGTTATACCTGACCGGACCCAAGAGTAAGTTGGGGCATAACGTTTTATGCCACAAGTCAGTCGATTCTAGCAGTAGCGTAAATTTGTTGTGAACATTGGAGGGGATGATTCGCTGATGCTGAAGGACCAATTGCGCTTGCATACCCAGGTGGTGTCTATTTGAAGTGGAATGTGACCCCTCATAAGCTGAAAATTTTTGTATTTTTGAAAATCCATTCATGCAATTTGGTGATTTTTTTAGTCAAAATTTAGATCACAACTCCTTTTGCCCATTCAAACACTAATCGCACCGACTTTGGGTCATAGTTTAACCAAAATGTACTAATTGTCCAAGGATCTTAAATAATGACTAAATAAATAAACTTATTATGGTTTTTATTAATTAAAAACGGATAAAGCCAAGTTTCAACATTATTTTGAGTTGAAGAAGAAAAAAAAGCATATCGTGCCGTGCGTGGTCTGGGGATCGAACCGGGGTTCTGCGGTTAACAAGCGAAGGACAAGGTATCCACGCCACGGAAGTATTTGTGCTAAGAGATTGTGTTATAATTGTATATAATTGTTTCCATCGGGTGCTTGTGTTTGTCATTAAAATTGTGCTTTTTGGTGCAATGTTTGTATGTGCCCCTCGCCCAAAATATGTTTGTAATGTCATGATAGTCCTTATTTTTGAAAAAGCGGTAAACAAACTTCGAATTTTTTTCCGGATCGCAGGCCGACTCCACGTGATTCTTGATTTACACTCACCTATGACCTAGCGAGTGACGACACGCTTTTAATATTGCGGAGGACTAATCACGTCAGAATTTTACATTAAACTATAGGTTAACACTTGGCATATGCGCCAATTAATTTTGTAAGGGGACGATGCTGATTAATGTGGATATTTACCTCGCTAGTTGCTATTCTGGTGTTATTCGCCAGTTATGCTCTAAGAATTACATCGTTAGTAAGTTATGCTACAGTTAGAGCATAGCTACTAGGGAAGTAGCTTACCTCCCTATTAAGTTACTCGTCATTGGTGCACTCGGCCGATTGTGTTTTGACTTCAACAGACTGATCAGACAATCTACCAATAGATCATACAGTTTTCGGCAATTTTGTATCACGTTCTATTTAGGGATAATTGTTATTGATAAGGCCAAAATCCGTAAATAGCATAAACCTAGATTTTATTTCTAAAAAAGAAAGGCAGCGGTATGATAGTATTTCTTATTTTTGTACGTCTGTTTCAATCAATAGGGAGCTTTTGGACGACGGACGCTTCTACGACGGTAAGATGACACCTCGAGTCATGTGCGCATGCGTCGACTTAGCAATCCGTCGGTCGTCCAATTTCTGGGACCTGTCTTCGACCTGTCTTAGGGAGCTTTCGATTTGCACGAAGGATGAATCTAGGACGGTTGAATGACACTTTAAGTCATATGCCAACATATTCTCGCGTTAAAATGCATATATCACGCATTTCATTTATTGCTGTATTTTGCATATTTGACGCATTTTAAGGCCGTTCCGTGCTCACAGTACCCATGCGAGGCCGAAGGCCGAGACGCGGATAGCCCGCCGCAGGCGCTAGTAAGAAACGGAGCCGCTGCGGCCGAGGCGACGAGCCCGGCTTGTTGCGAACCGATTTAAGTTGGGTCCAATTTAGACTAGGCCCGCCGCAGGCGCTGCACGGCCTACCAACCGACATGCTAGATTTGACACTGAAATGCGTGATATATGCATTTTAACGCGAGAATATGTTGCGACATGCTAGATTTGACACCTTGGAAATCATATTGATACATAATTATATGCCAAAACACTCAGGGAGTTGGTGGTCGGGGAGGTAAAAACAAGGATGGCTCAATCTAAAACTATAAATTGGATATCCTACAATCTTAAACTATAAATATTGGATATCCTACATTCTTAAACTACTTTATCAGTGTTATTGCGATTTATCTAAAACTATAAATTGGATATCCTACAATCTTAAACTATAAATATTGGATATCCTACATTCTTAAACTACTTTGTCAGTGTTATTGCGATTTATTCCGTTACCTTAAAATGCGTCAAATATGCAAAATACAGCAATAAATGAAATGCGTGATATATGCATTTTAAGATCCGTTGCCTTAAAATGCGTCAAATATGCAAAATACAGCAATAAATGAAATGCGTGATATATGCATTTTACGATAGCGGATGGGGTGCATATGCACATGCGTCAGTTTTGTCATCCGTTGGTCCTCTAAATGCTACAACGCGTAAAGGGACTAACAACCGTCGTGGTGGCGACGGCAACGTTTTGTTTACCGTCGTAAAAGCGTCCGTCGAGCAAATCGAAAGCTGAAGACAGGTCCCAGAAATTGGACGACCGACAGATTGCTAAGTCGACGCATGCGCACATGGCTCGAGGTGTCATCTTACCGTCGGGCATAGAAGCGTCCGTCATCCAAATCGAAAGCTCCCTAATGTCTCAAGTGATGACAGAAATTATCGATGATCAACATTCTCCCTCTAATAAGTATCCGAAGAAACTATATCGGGATGGGAGCTGTCCTTTCAATTAAATTAAAGTCAGATTGAATAAAGAACCGATTGTCCTTTCCTGCGATAATTTACATTCAATTCACGAGTACTCAATAACCTTCGATGTGTTATTATGGTACGATTTTATTCAGAATGATGATCTCTCAATGACTTATATTACATGTGCATTTGGGAATTAGTCAAATCAACCCCGGCGTCACATTGCCTACAACTATATACCGTATAGTATAGTAACTCGACATAGTGTTTGATCTCATTAAAAGTCCCATGAAATGGACGGAAGTATTCAGTTTCATCTCAGGGAAATAGGCATTTGTACGTAAATCACTGTTTCCAATCTTCATCCTCATCGTCATCGTCATCAAGCATTAATGGCTGCAGAAAGTCAAATACAATGCACAATCAAAGTAAAATGAGGGGATACTTTCGGCAAGGGAGTGTCGACTTAATATATAGGATTCAGTTTGCTATTAAAGTATGGCGTTATGTGATAGCTCAAAGGTGATCGGTTTCGATATAGGATGCGAGTCAAGTAAATTTACTCTCATTTGTCTTCTAAATTACATATTTCGTATTTGACAAGCACTAAATACGAATGAATTGAAACGTGAATGAATTTCAATATACCATTAATTATGTTCATCATTGTTCATCATTCTTCGGTCGTGACCACATTCGTCTCACTTATTATTACGTTAACGTGTCAACATCAGTTTAATATTTACATGTGCCTTATTTTGTATAAATTGTGATTTATGTACTTATTCTATATAATTTGAAGTACAATCAGAAATAAAGAAGTCATGTAAATAGGGACTCCTACATGTAGAAGGTTTCAATCAGTAGCGTATCTCCCGGGGGGTCGGGGGGGGGGGGGGGATTTACTGAATTCCCATCTAAATGACAACTTTGCCTCTTGCCCGGTTTGATGATGGACTTTTTAGTATAAAAATTGCAAATTTTCTCGCGCTGCGCGCGTATGTGTAAATATGTTGTTAACATTTCGCGACCTACGCGCGCAACAACTTTAGGATGCAAAGTCATTCGCTGAAATAAACAACCCAGCTGCGCGTTTTTTTACCTAATAGGGTCGAACTGGTGTTCACCGGGGAAAATATCCTTTGCCCCCCCCCCCCCCCCCCCCCTTCACGGACATATTGGACAGGTTTAACTTAAAAATGAGTGCTCACCTGTTTCTTGACCAATATGCATCTATTATTCGGATGAAATTCAATCCGGTAGCCTTACACAGAAAAACAAAATTACCAAATATACCATACCGTGATGTGATTATTGTTTTTTAAGATGGCCGACGAAGATGATTTTGTATTACCACTGGCGAAGGTGGTTGTTTACTTGCTAGTCGTAAATAAAAAGATCCAAAGCGAATTTTCTGAACACTTTTGCTAGCTCTTAGTTTCATAGCAATGTCATGAATTCGAAAGAGAACATAATGGACAAGTTTGAGTCTCCAAAAAGGTGAACGAGACATAAAAACTGAGGATTTTCAGGTCTAAAATAATTCCCTTCAACATTCTGCCTTTACCCGATACCCAAATTCACAGATTTGGTTTCTATCGAAACTAGAGCTCACATACGTTACGAAAATAAAAATACGCGGCGAAGAATCACATTTTAGTGAGCATAATAAAGAGTACAAATAATGCACAGATTAAATACAAAATAAATCCATTTCAAATGAATCTCCACATTAAATGTGCATAATCGTGATTTAGCCGACAAGTTGTTGTTTTTAAATTTAAATAAGCTTATTATTATTTTTTATTATTTTTATTTTTTATTATTTTTATTTTGATGAATGAATGAAATGATGGATAATTTCAGAATCAAATGTTTAGAAACATTTCGGGAATCCCGGGTCTCACCCAAAAAAAAAAACGGGCCCCGGGATTACGAATTAGCCTAAAAAATGATGGATACCATAAAATGTGTCCCGAATTGATTTTTTGGATGATTTCTTATTTTGAGCTACTTATAAAGTCTGTGTAGCCAGGAAAGGTGTAGCTAACCCCTTACGAAAATGCAATCACGAAGATGTGGTTGCAGCAAGGTGGTACCACGTAGCGCAAGGTTGCACAAGTTTGTTGCAATGTTGCGCAAGGTTGTGGATGATTGCTGCAAGGTTGCGCAACCTTCCAAATTTAACCTTACGCAAGGGTGCAGAATTGATTGCGATTTTTATAAGGAACGGGTCAAACTGCAACACATTATCATTTGACGCAGAAAAAAAAATCCAGCAATTTAGCCTAAAAAATGAACGGACACCATAAAATGTGTACCGATTTGATTTTTTTTATATGATTTCACATTTTGAGCTACGTATAAAGTCTGTGTAGCTAACCGGTCAAACCGCAACATATTTGACGGAGAAAAGAAATCCGGCAATTTAGCCTAAAAAATGACAGACACCATAAAATGTGTCCCGATTTGATTTTTTGGATATGATTTCACATTTTGAGCTACGTATAAAGTCTGTGTAGCTAACGGGTCAAACCGCAACACATTTGACGGAGAAAAAAACATTCCGGCAATTTAGCTTAAAAAATGACGGACACCATAAAATGTGTCCCGATTTTGATTTTTTGGATATGATTTCACATTTTGAGCTTCGTATAAAGTCTGTGTAGCTAACCGGTCAAACCGTAACATATTTGATGGAGAAAAAAAATTCCGGCAATTTAGCCTAAAAAATGACGGACACCATAAAATGTGTTCGATTTGATTTTGTGGATAGCATTTCACACTTTGAGCTTCGTATAAAGTCTGTGTAGCTTACGGGTCAAACCGCAACACATTTGATGCAGAAAAAAAAATTCCGGCAATTTAGCTTAAAAAATGACGGACACCATAAAATGTGTCCCGATTTTGATTTTTTGGATATGATTTCACATTTTGAGCTTCGTATAAAGTCTGTGTAGCTAGCCGGTCATACTGCAAAACATTTGGAAGAGCAAACAAATTGCCGGCAATTTAGCCTAAAAAATGAACGGACACCATAAAATGTGTCCCGATATGATTTTTTGGATATTATTTCACATTTTGAGCTACGTAAAAAGTCTGTGTAGCTAACCGGTCAAACTGCAACATATTTGATGGAGAAAAAAAATTCCGGCAATTTAGCCTAAAATATGACGGACACCATAAAATGTGTCCTGATTTGATTTTTTGGATATTATGATTTCACATTTTGAGCTACGTATCAAGTCCGTGTGGGTAACCGGTTAAACCGCAACACATTTGACGGAGAAAAAACATACCTGGCAATTTAACATAAACATGATGGAGACCATGAAATGTGTCCCGATTTGATTTTTGGGATATGATTTCACATTTTGAGCTACATATAAAGTCTGTGTAGCTAACCGGTCAAACCGCAACATTTTTGATGGAGAAAAAAAATGCCGGCAATTTAGCCTAAAAAATGACGGACACCATAAAATGTGTCCCGATTTGATTTTTTGGATAGCATTTCAGATTTTGAGCTTCATGTAAAGTCTGTGTAGCTAACGGGTCAAACCGAAACACATTTGACGCAGAAAAAAAATCTGGCAATTTAGCTTAAAAAATGGACACCATAAAATGTGTCCCAATTTTAATTTTTTGGATATTTCACATTTTGAGCTTCGTATAAAGTCTGTGTAGCTAACCGGTCAAACCGCAACATATTTGATGGAGAACAAAAATGCCGGCAATTTAGCCTAAAAAATGACGGACACCATAAAATGTGTCCTGATTTGATTTTTTGGATATGATTTCACATTTTGAGCTACATATAAAGTCTGCGTAGCTAACCGGTCAAACCGCAACATATTTGATGGAGAAAAAAATTTCTGGCAATTTAGCCTAAAAAATGACGGACACCATAAAATGTGTCCCGATTTGATTTTTTGGATAGCATTTCACATTTTGAGCTTCGTATAAGGTCTGTGTAGTTTACGGGTCAAACCGCAACACATTTGACGCAGAAAAAAAAATTCCGGCAATTTAGCTTAAAAAATGACGGACACCATGGATTTTTTGGATATGGTTTCACATTTTGAGCTTCGTATAAAGTCTGTGTAGCTAGCCGGTCATACTGCAAAACATTTGGAAGAGCAAACAAATTGTGGGCAATTTAGCCTAAAAAATGAACGGACACCATAAAATGTGTCCCGATTTGATTTTTTTGATTTGATTTCACATTTTGAGCTACGTATAAAGTCTGTGTAGCTAACCGGTCAAACTGCAACATATTTGATGGAGAAAAAGAATTCCGGCAATTTAGCCTAAAAAATGACGGACACCATAAAATGTGTCCCGATTTGATTTTTTGGATATGATTTCTAATTTGAGCTACATATAAAGTATGTGTAGCTAACGGGTCAAACCGCAACACATTTGACAGAGAAACAAACATTCCGGCAATTTAGCCTAAAAAATGGCGGACACCATGAAATGTGTCCCGATTTGATTTTTTTGATATGATTCCACATTTTGAGCTACGTATAAAGTCAGTGTAGCTTACCAGTTTGACGGAACAAATAACAAGAAAAAAATTGCCTGTGATTTAGCCTAAAAAATAAAGGATACCCTAAAATGTGTCCCGATTTGGTTTTTTGAAAATGATTTCACATTTTTAGCTACGTATAAAGTCTGTGTATAATGAACTGGTCAAACCTCAACACATTTGACTGAACAAATGATGTTCGCATTTCAAATTTTATCTCCAATATAAGTTTACATTGAATAATCGTGATTTAGCCGAAAAGGTGTTTTTTAAGTAAGCTTATCTTTATTAGTTTTGTTTATTATTTTGATGGATGAAATGATGGATCATTTTCGAATCAAATGTTTAGAGACATTTCGAGAATCAAACTATCCATTATAACAACCCATCGCTAACAATGTGACAGTCATCGAATCTGGTTCCGCTGGGATCCTAAAGTACCAACCACAAACCATGTCTACCGAAACCGCTCAACCAAAAACCATGCAACCCGATAACCGCAAAACCCGCGAACCGCGAAGCCCGATAACCGCTCTAGTTTAATTTTTTACGTAAGTCGCTCGACTAGCTTTTATTCTTTGACCATTACCTCGTAGCAATGGTTGTATGTAATGTTAGCAGAATATGATATCAGAGGTGTTTTTCCGATAAATGAGTGAATAATTAATTTATTCTTGTTTAAATTTCATCACTCGGTGAATGAGTGATATGAGAATTGGATAAATCACTTTCTATAGAGTGATTTCCCACTCTTTTAGAGTGAAAATTATTTCACTCCTGTGTTAGAGTATTTTTGTTTTCACTCTTTTACATTTAGAGAGTATAGTCAGCATGAAGAAGATTTAAACAATTGAGTGGGGTTAGTGATAAGTCCACCTGTATTATATAAAAATTAAAGCTGATATAAAGAACATTTAATTGCATCTCAGTGCCTTGACTAACGTTAAGCTAGTCCAGCAATGCTAAACTAGTCCAGAACAAAAATGTGTAATTTCATTATTTTCAATCATTGTGACTTAAAGGAAAATATTTCACACTTTCATAATACTAAGTATCTGAGAGAATTTGCTTTAGAGCTTATGAGACACACTTACATGGCTAGGGGATTCATTTAGAAAAACAAGCTTCTTTTATTTGCAACAGGACTTTATCATTTACGATCGTAATCGGGGTTTTATCGGTATGCAACACTTTCGTGGCTTTGATAGAGGCTTTCCTTAAAGTCTTCATTATAATCAGGA
The DNA here is from genome assembly GCA_035610835.1 of Ophiura sarsii. Lineage (NCBI taxonomy): Eukaryota > Metazoa > Echinodermata > Ophiuroidea > Amphilepidida > Ophiuridae > Ophiura > Ophiura sarsii. Next base: position 29,077,281 of record CM069452.1, read on the forward strand.
TTATTAAAGTACAATAGCTTGAAACTTGAAGGAAGGCATGGAAATGTCAAATCTTTACAGTTAGAGGAAGAAAGCTAGCCAATAGAGATTTAAGTGAAATTCTCGAGTAATTTTTGTTCGCTGGGGTTTCACTTACATTTATAATGTCAACACATTTGTGTCTAAAGTGACGCATTTTGAGGCAATTATTTGTATGTTGACAAACACCCCTCCTCTGAGGCCATTTTTTAACCCTCGTCTACCCAGGCTATATTTGTCACACAACAAGGGTGGGTGTGTGTGTGTGTGTGGGGGGGGGGGGGGGGGGTAGAGTGGGGGCTGTAGGGTTGCCTTACCAAGGGGATGGGGGTGGAGTGGGTGTTGTGGGTTGCCTTACCAATGGGGTGGAGTGGAGTAGGTGCTGTGGGGTTGCCATTGTGTTTGGTAGCTATCCTATTCCCTATAATAATGACGTCACTATGCGCAAATAAAATGTCCGGGTTGTACTAATCCTCACCATATCACAACTTTTACAGGTCACCCTACCCCTGGTAGGCGGGAGGTGAACAAACCGTTGTCAAACATAAGGCCTGAAAAAATGGTTTGATTGGCCTAACATGAAAAAAACCAAATAGAGCAGGTCAGTCGGGATTTTTATTTTTTTTTAAATCACCTACTTTTCATTTCGATGGGGACTTAAAATTGCCGAAAATGAAAGCAAACAGTCAGAAACTTTAATACTTTGTTAAAATTTATATAAATACTTGTTTTAATTCTTTTTTTTTTCTCCCTCAAAATAATAAACACTATTCAGGGTCGGCGGTGTATTTAGGGTCGGTCGGGTTAGGCCAATCAAACTTTTATTTTAGGCCCTAAGTGCAATCAGTGGTAGTACGATGTCCCTCAGTCATTGCACGATTAATTATTGCGTTTTAGCGCGACAGATAAATTGTCAGCGGGTTGCAACTGTGACGATGGTTAAAAGTCATGGGTCTTTTGAAGTTTCTATGTTACAGATATTTTGTTCTTTATATTAATTGTTATTTTACTTAATGGTTCTTTACATCTGTTACCGTCGATGGCTTACCATTCCTTCATTCGTAACACACTTGTGTTAGTAATAACTGGACCAGAATTGTCGTATTTTGTAAAGAATATTATGTTCCCACTCCCTCAACACTTTTGGACCTGTGATTTGACATATCGCCGGTAATAAATCATCTAAGTTTGTCACATTACGCTACAAGGCCCGCTTAGCAGCGCTATAAATTGTTGCCCTAAAAACCGGCAACAAATTTAAATATTCGCCTTCCATCAAAGCTGGTTGCTATAAATGACATAATTCTCGTGTGCAACCAACCGGCTGTATTGCAATGCCCATTGAGTAGTTTAAACGCTTGAGCATGGATGTAATTTGCAACATAATGGAAACTCACCCATGCAGTTTAGCAAGAAGTACTGCTCGAATTTAAATATACAACCAGGTAATCCTCTCGTAGTAATTGATAACAATAGGTTTACTAGACCGAATTAATAGCGCTCCTAAGCGAGCAATTTATGTCATGACCTCTGACTATGTGGCCCACTTTCAGGATTAGGAAGGGTATAATTTGCCCTCGGGCCTCGGGGCATCATTATATTCTTTGTAGTCTTGAAAGTGGACCACATAGTGTGCAAGGGACACGTTCTTAGATGATTCATTACCGGCGAAATGTCAAATTACGGGTCCAAAAGTATTAAGGAGTGGGAACATCATTTGTTCAGCAATGTCAAAAGTAAGTTTGGCACGATATATCGGCTTAGGCGGCACTGCGAAACCAGTTCGTATGGCTCATACGTATATTTCCTGTGGTGTAGATCAATTTTCATTGGTGCTTGTCAATCGTAAAAATAAATCTTACGCAAATAAGGTTACTTACACGTATGAACCATACGGACGGGTTTTGTAATATTATATAGTATTTGATATAGGCCTACACCTTTAAAAACAGACAACGGAAAAGTCGCGGTTGTGGATTTATATCCCATTCATTGCCGGGATGTCAAGTCAGGCGGGGATAAAGAACAGAGTACGACAGTTTATTTCCTTGCGATACAGAGATGAATCGCAAATTCGGCTTACAATTATATTTGTATATAGGTAAACTACCGTCTATCGTTATGTGTGACAGCGCCAGCAAATCAAAAGAAATAACGGCTTATGCCCAGTTTAAGAGAAAATGGGTTACCGTTTTGACATCGAAGAGGATCCATGTATAATGCATTATTCTATGAAAACAAGTATTAACGAGTACAGACGACTTGAGAATATCTATCGCAAAGGCAATTTATAGCCGTGCTTATGCTGGAATCAACCTAAACAAACACACCATGTCAGGGAATTTCCCGTGCGTATTTACATTAAAAGGAGATTTCTCCTGATACATCTAGAAGGATTGTGTATGTATTTTCGTATAAATTGAGTAGGGGTGTACTTATATATATACAATTTGAGACTAAGTTATGTAACCACAATCATGGTAAGGAACGTAAGAATTAAGGGTTGTATACACATGCGTACACCCCACGCTCTTATGGTTGGCCGATTCTGCCATAACGTATCAATACACGTACTCAATTTTTATGTTTTTTAAAATTACGTCGGCGGCCATTTTGAAAAATGGGCTATAAAAATACTTTACCGCCACGTTCTAATTGTTTTTAAAATAGGTCCTTTTTGTCAAATCCACCAAGAAAAATGGTCACGGATCCTAAGAAAATGACTCTACTATATATTATTGGTTGTAACATATCGGCCGAGTGCACCAATGACGGGTAGCTGAAGAATAGCGCTACCTCGCTAGTAACTGAGGCGTAACCCAAAATTTTGAGAGCGCCAATGCGGGGTAAGCTACTAGGCTAGTAACTGGCGGGTAATTTACGCTAAATGTTATACCTGACCGGACCCAAGAGTAAGTTGGGGCATAACATTTTATGCCACAAGTCAGTCGATTCTAGCAGTACCGTAGCGTAAATTTGTTATGAACATTGGAGGGGATGATTCACTGATGCTGAAGGACCAATTGCGCTTCCATGCCCAGGGGGTGTCTATTTGAAGTGGAATGTGACCCCTCATAAGCTGAAAGATTTTATATTTTTGAAAATCCATTCATGCAATTTGGTGATTTTTTTAGTCAAAATTTAGATCAACTCCTTTTGCCCATTCAAATACTAATCGCACCGACTTTGGGTCATATTTTGACCAAAATGTACTAATTGTCCAAGGATCTTAAATAATGACTAAATAAATAAACTTATTATTGTTTTTATTAATTAAAAACTGATAAAGCCAAGTTTCAACATTATTGTGAGTGGAAGGGTAGAACTAGAAGAACGAAAAAATAAATAAAAGCATATCGTGCCGTGCGTGGTCTGGGGATCGAACCGGGGTTCTGCGGTTATCAAGCGAAGAACAAGGTATCCACGCCACGGAAGTATTTGTGTTAAGAGATGTGTTATAATTGTATATAATTGTTTCCATCGGGTGCTTGTGTTTTTCATTAAAATTGTGCTTTTTGGTGCAATGTTTGTATGTGCCCCTCGCCCAAAATATGTTTGTAATGTCATGATAGCCCTTATTTTTGAAAAAGCGGTAAACAAACTTCGAAATTTTTGGCCATAAAATGGCATCATTTTTTCCGGATCGCAGGCCGACTCCACGTGATTCTTGATTTACACTCACCTATGACCTAACGAGTGACGACACGTTTTTAATATTACGGAGGACCACTCACGTCAGAAGTTTACAGTAAACTATAGGTTAACACTTGGCATATGCGCCAATTAATTCTGTAAGGGGACGATGCTGATTAATGTGGATATTTACCTCGCTAGTTGCTATTCTGGTGTTACTCGCCAGTTATGCTCTAAGAATTACATCGTTAGTAAGTTACGCTACAGTTAGACTAGAGCATAACTACTAGGGAGGTAGCTTACCTCCCTATTAAG
>CM069452.1:29081346-29301066 GCA_035610835.1 Ophiura sarsii
AAAACAGTCGACAAATAATGCCCAATCCTCAGTTTTTTCGGCCTAGGCCCTATTTTTTTTCTTATGCAAATTTAGCGTCCCGGTATTGCGAATTTAGCATCCCGGTATTTGGAGCCAGGGGGGGGGGGGGGGGGGGGGGGGGGGGGGGGGGGGGGGGGGGGGGGTGGGGGCAACTTGCTGTCCCCCGGTCGGTACGCCACTGCAATGTACTTGTTACAAAGGTTTATGTTTGGTTTGTTATTTAAAAATAAATGAATAATAATAGTTGTTTATTTTCTTTCAACTTTTTAATAGGTAGATGAAGATTCCTTCCCGTCACACATACACATTCAGTATAACGGCTCAATTGCTGCCATAGTAGATGAAACCGTCAAGGATTACACCCTGATAGCTGAAGGTGAAGAAGTGTGTTCCACGGCCGACTTCATGGAAGCAGTAGGCATACTCATGGCTACACATTATGTCTTCAACGTCGCATATAAGTTTTCTGCAGAAGATTATCCTGAACTTGTTCAATATACCACACCCACAGAAAGGTATTGCATCTCCTTTACAACATCAACTCTTAAGTTGAAATGAAATAACCAATGGGTAAGAATGTTAGTAGTTTCAAGGTTTTGTAGTTAGCAGTGTGTAATGAAAATTGGTGATCTCAAATTTGGAGGATCTAGAGAGACACCCACCCTGTACATGTGACTGATTTGTTGCTATACCGTAGTGAAAAGTGGTAAATTGCTCATTATTTTTCCAGTAAATGTTAACTTGGGCAGACAACAGTCAAATTGAAATGTTAAAAATTCCACAATAATCATTTTATTAATATGACTAGCGGGACGCCCGTTCTTCGAACGGGCTCCCGCTAGTAAGTAGCGCCTATCAGACAGAACCCCGGTGAAATAACACATAAGTAGCTATACGAAAATTTGTCTCGAAATTGGTAAGAGCGCCTATCAGACAGAACCCCGGTGAAATAACACATAAGTAGCTATACGAAAATTTGTCTCGAAATTGGTAAGAATACATATAATGCATAGGCCTATTTCCTTACCTGAAATTGCCGCCCCCGCACCGTGGTTATCTCAACACCCAAGGCCTAAACCTTAACCATCTCCCCAAGCTGTATCCCCTGGTTTATACTTTTAACCACACTATTTCCTTCCACTTCGTGACTCTCCCTGTTAGTGTTACGCACTTTAGGTAGCACACCTCTAAATAGTTCCAGGCGAAAACTTGCAACTCTTATTGCGCAATACTTCTTATCAATACGCGTGATTAAAATAGTGATTTCTCGGGAACTACAGTGATTCAGCAGACGAGGTTGGTATCAAATTAAAGCTAACAATATGAATTTTAATGATAGATCATTCACAAAAAATATTAACTATTTTTTGTTAATAAATAGTAGTCCTACTTTCACGGTGCACGGCCGTAAGTCTTGCGAAAAATCAACTTGAAAAATGACCTTAGAGGGCTTAGATGCTCGATTGCTTAAAATCTAACGGTTATCCATGTATATTTTACAATTTTAATCATAAGCTTGCTAAAATAGCTAGAGTTTACTACCAAATTGAATGACTTTCTATGTGTAAATTTAAAAATAACCTTGCCAGAACATGGTTTAAATCTTCGGAAAATCTAATAGTACGTTGGCCTGCGTGTATAATGCGTCATAGTTTGGGGGCATAAATAGAAATTTATACGTAGAAATTCTTTCAATTTGGTATTAAACTCTAGCTATTTTAGCAAGCTTTCGATTAAAATTGTAAAATATACATGGATAACCGTTAGATTTTAAGCAATCGAGCATCTAAGCGCATCGGCCGTAATTCAAAAACTTGTCTTTTGCTAATGTCGGGTTTCTAGCATAGTCGGAAGCCTAACATTTTCCTAACTTTGAATCGTTAAAATCGATCTATCGTTATAAACATATTATAAGCATTGTCTTGGGCTTAAATTTGATACCAAAATCAATTCCTAAATCACAATGGTCATTGAGATATCATCTTTTGAAGCGTCGCGCATCGATCAAAATAAGGTGCAAAATGGTCGTCTAATTTCGACTTCCTATAGAGGTGTGCTACCTTTAGTATCACATTTCTTCATTAACTCCCTGCCTCCCCTCGCCCGCCCGCCCCGTACTGTGCGATCTAAACCTTCAAGGCCTAAATTAACCAACTCCCGTAGCGTTCTTCAGTAACCCAGCTGTATCCCCTGGTTTATACTTTTAACCACACTATTTCCTTCCACTTCGTGACTCTCCCTGTTAGTGTTACGCACTTTAGTATCACATTTCTTCATTAACTCCCTGCCTCCCCTCGCCCGCCCGCCCCGTACTGTGCGATCTAAACCTTCAAGGCCTAAATTAACCAACTCCCGTAGCGTTCTTCAGTAACCCCTTGCCTCCCAAACCTCATTACTTCATGGCCTCCCCTCGCCCCCGCCCTCCCCGGGGCCTTCCCCTGCCGTCTCTTGCCCGCCGTCCCCGCCCCGCCCCTACCGTCGTTCCCGCCCGCCCCGTGCTTATAAACCTTCAAGGCCTAAATTAACCAACTCCCGTAGCGCAGCGTATTTCTCCAATATTTACCCGCTCGCGTGTGTAGGGGTGCGTGGGTGTAGTGCGTGTGAGCGTTTATTTTGCACGGCGCACAACGACGCGTTATGTGTTAGGCGCCGAATGCATGGTTGCAGTACGCATGAAGATAAACAAAACAAACACGGCCTGTATCCATGGATTTTCATGGTTTTTTACTCATATCTCGGTCAATTCTGTACGGTTTTCAGCCATTTATAGCTTATAACACTCACATTATAATCATCTTTTATCTGTGCAAGGTTGGCGGCGTTTAGACGTAAAATGAGGGAGCCTTTATGGATACATACACACATACAACATACGGTGAATTATAGTAAGATTTGCTACTTGTTTGTTGTTCTTGATTAGAAAAAGTTAATGATCAGAACTTCAAAATTTGGAAGAGAAAGAATGAAATTGCAAGATAATGCAATATATGTGCCTAGTTATGAAAATTATTGTTGGATACCTTTCACATGACTAGCGAAGTCAATTGAAAGTTGAACATTTTTCTGTTATGATTTTGAACTTTGGTGCTGGTTAAGAAATGATCTAGTTGTTTCTTTGCCTGGAGCATAACTTTTTGGAACCATTTTTACACTTTGAATATTTATACTTTGAGATGGTATTAATATGATTATGTATTGTACTAAACATAGTCTAGATCTGCAAGTACATTTGGTATCATTTTGGAATGATTAAAATTGTTTTGTTGGCTTTTGGTTTATAATAAGTTTGTGATTTTGATACAAACCTATGCCAGCATTTTTCGACCACCAAATCTAATCTAGTTTAGGACCATTGCTGCCAATAAATACCCCAATCTTTTGGCAGTTGATTTTATAAATATATTGTACATGCAGGTCATTTTGTGTAGTTAAGATTGTGACGTTTTTGTAGTACAGAATCGGATGATATGCTCGCTCGATGTCGACTTGGAGCAAATTCAAGCATTTAACAAATGCTTGGAAACTTGTTATTCTGTCATAAATAAAAGTGTCACCCCTATGTGTACTAATACTAAACTGCTCAAAAAAACTTTGGAATTTCTTTTCAATCACAATTTGTTCAAATTTAGTGTATATATCAGTTAAAAGCTGATGTGTTCATATTTACAATGATATCCAATTTGAAGTAATCCCTTTTTCCAGTGCTCAGCCACATGCTTGAGAACATGGGGAGGTCGCAATCTGAAAGTGCCAAAATCAACACTATTTTGTGCTTAAAAATCAATAGATCATCACACTACACTGTAGTGGTCTATGTAACACTTCATTGAACAGACAACAAAAATGTTCTTTTGAGCAGGAATAGTGTTGATTTTGGCACATTCAGATTGTACATGGATATATAAAACTTAATGAACATATCCCGCGATATTTGAACAAATTGTGATTGAAAAAAAAAAAATCAATTTTTTTTGGAGCAGTTTATTTTGATATGGTAGACCTTTGCGAGTAATTTTGGAAGTCTTTGAAAATTCAACTTTGCGAAACTCATATTTATGATAGGCCTGTGCATGACTGAGTACAACCCAAGCCATTTTATGTAAATTAGTCAGGCTTGCTCTCTCATCTCAATGGGCTGCAAATTGGCCACTTGAGATTGCTTGACCATCCAATTGTTTATTTACCACCTAGCTACATAGGTCAATGAACTTGATATTGAATATTGTTAGTGACTTATTTTGGACTTTGAGATTATTATAATACGTATAAAACTTGCAATTATCTTGCATGTCTTTGGTATTTCAAATTCTTATTTCTATTATTCAAGAATGGTTTCATTCAACTTGTTTGATTTAATCTTTTGATTTAGTGCCTCTATGATTATGATGACTTCAAGCCAAATTCATCCCAAATTTGAGTGCTCTGCAAAGTGCTCATGTCATGTTTTATTATGGATGAATTTGGAATAACTTTATTGTTTTCACATGAATTTGATAGAGTGGAAACTTTGGATGGTTTTGAATTGTTTATAAACTGCTCAAACAAAGTTTGGAATTTTTGTTTCAATCACAATTTGTTCAAATATATCTGGATATGTTCATTTAGTGTAATATATCAGTTAAAAGCTGATGTGTTCATATCCAATTTGAAGCAATCCCTTGTTCCAGTGCTCAGCCACATGCTTGAGAACATGGGGAGGTTGCAACCTGAAAGTGCCAACATCAACACTATTTTGTGCTTAAAAATCGATAGATCCTCACACTACACTGTAGTGGTCAATGTAACACTTCATTGAACAGACAACAAAGATGTTCTTTTGAGCACGAAATAGTGTTGATTTTGGCGCATTCAGATTGTGACCTCTCCATGTTCTCAGCTGGTCCGTCAGCTTTACATGGATATATAACACTAATGAGCATATCCCGCGATATTTGAGAATCTTGTGCTTGAGGGGAAAAAATCCAAACCTTTTTGGAGCAGCTTAGACTCATACAACCTTATGATTTATTTGTTTGGTATATTTTGAGTTCCATGATTGCTAAATGTTTAATATTTGGGTAGCCAATGTGAATCCAAATTAAGTTTATAATCATGTTTTTGTAACAATAATATGTGTTTGGTCACAGTAATTTGTAATGTGGGTCCAAATTCTTTTAATGAAGACATTGGCTGCTTACTTCTCAAATTCATCGTTTATTATATGTCTGTTGTGAGATTTGGTTGATACGCTCAAATGAATCTCACGGCGAGCAGATAATATCATATTGTGTATTTGCCATGTGCGATATTTATTCAATTGTTGATGATGGGTTAAACTTGTATTATACTGTTATTCTGTATTTTTGCTTTGTGTATTAGTATAATATAGTAGAGTCATTATCTTGGATTCCGTGACCATTTTCTTCCTACCTTAGTTTCTTAGTGAATGTGTCAACTAGAACCATTTTAAAAGAAAATGAGCTCCCATGCATTTCTCAAAAGTGGCGGGAACATTCTTTTATAGCGCAAATTCCAAAATGGCCGCCATACAGGGGCCCAAAAATTCAAATGGCTTTAATTAAGCTAAAAACAAAATTGTTCGGCTAAGCACAAGGATTCCGAAAAAGTATAGTTTGTACTACTTCCGATGTTTAGTTAACAAGTTATCGTGTAAAATGTAAAAAGGTCGTTGACCTATAATACATATGGGGTCAAAATTTAAACTTGGTCCGATTTTGAAAAATGATATCTCAAATTGTTCGTCTGATTGCAAGGATTCTATTTCCAAATTTTAGTCGTTATATTTTGAATCTTTTTGGATTGAATAGGGCCTACTACTGATGACTTTTCGACATATTTAATTCCAAATTGATTTAGTGGATATGTTGCCTAATTTTACACACATTTTGTCATTCCAATTTATCTTTATGGTTTGGTTTTAGCATATCCACATTACCCAAATTATATTAGAGGTTCTGATTAATATTATTATATGTAAATTAATTATTATCATTATTATAATTGTCATGACTAGTGTTGATTCGCATCCGGTCAAGTTGTCAAAATTGATATCAAAGTTAAAGATAAACCACCTACTTATGGCGGGACTCAAGAAGTCACTTTTTGCAATTTTCGAGTACTGTAATTTTTGAACTATGAGTTACTTGAATATAAAAGTATACATTTTTGTAAAGAAAATGGGTCAGAGAATCCATTTTTGGCATCAATTTTTAACCAAAAATGCTTATTTTTTTTACATTGCCCAAAAAAACCAAACAGTTACTGACATTTTTAGTAAAATATGCCCAAATGGCATGTAAAGACACAAACTTGGGGTAGGTTTTCTCATTATTTAACCTTTTGGTCAAAATTTCAGTAACAAAAAGTTTAGGTGAAAAATTAGAAAACCGACCCTAAGTTCGTCTTTACTTTTTCCCAAGAAAAATTGGTCAAAAGTGATTTTTTGTGATTTTCTCCAAAAATCAACTTTTTTGGTCAAAATCGATGCCAAAAATGGATTCTCTGACCCAAATCCCATCCAAAAATGTATACTTTTATATGCATTAATAGTTCAATAATTACAGCACTCACAAAATTCCAAAAAACTTTCCTTAGTCCTGCCAATGTAATACTAAAGAGTACCATAACTCATCTTTGGCATTTGAATTTGTGTATGAAAATATTAATGATGGAGTCAATAAATTCACTGACATCAAATCTCATTGTTTTGTAATGTGTGTATCATTTGGAATTATCTGTCCGAGTCATTTGACTCGCTTTAAAGTGTGTCCATTGACTCGCTTGAATTGTTAAACGGATTTGACTCACTTTCAGTATGAAGTGTGTCGATTGACTCACTTGAATTGTTAAACAGATCCGAGACATTTGACTTACTTTGAGTTTGAAGTGTGTCCATTGACTCAATGGAATTGTTAAACAGATGTGAGTCATTAGACTCACTTTGAGTTTGAAGTGTGTCCATTGACTCACTGGAATTGTTAAACAGATCTGAGTCATTTGACTCGCTTTGACTTTGAAGTGTGTCCATTGACTCACTGGAATTGTTTAACAGATCCGAGTCATTTGACTCACTTTGAGTTGGAAGTGTGTCCATTGACTCACTCGATTGTTGAACGGGTCGCCTCACGGACAAAAATGAATACCCACCTAAGTGAGTAATGTGACCCACGTAGGCAGGTCAATTGACCTATTTAAATAGGTCACTTGAGACATTTGTACTTTCAGTGAGTAATGTGACTCGCACAAGTGGGTCAATCAATTACCAATGACCCACTTTCATACCAATTATACCTACTTACATGGGTCATTTGACTCGCTTAAAGTGTGTAATATGACTCGCATACATTCTGAAGGCGGGTCGCCTCACGGACAAAATGAATACTCACGTAAGCGAGTCGCTCGACTCAGAAAAGTTTTCTGTGTGGTTTAAGTACGATAGAAGCAACACGACGTGCATCAAACCGAACCAAATGGCGAGCTCTTGTGAAGGCCACAGCAGCACCTCCTGGTGCCATCTGACATAGAGAGAGAGAGAGATAATAACAAGCATTTAAAAAGCGCTCTACAAAGAACACAGCACAGAGCTTAACAATATCAAACAGCATTATATACAAGAAAATTACAAAGAAAATAATATACACAAGTCATGCAAAGATAAAAAATCGGTACTTGGGAAACAAATTCGTTTTTTAACCGGCGTTTAAAGATACAGATGGACGAGCCTCTCTGATGCTGACCGGGAGCTGATTCCAAAGTCCGGGCCACATAATAATGATAATAATAAACAGGCATTTAAAAGACGCATTTCAAACCGCAAGGAAACTCAATGCGCCGCACAAAGATACAATCAATCAATTAAAATTAAAAATTAAGAAAACGCACAACCTTTACAACCATAAAATACCATAACAAATTAACAACTATATAAATGAGTAAAAGGCAAAACACAATTGAAGCGCAAAAGTCAATATAGATACAGATTTGCCAAATTACGATCTAGTGAAAAGACATGAAAGGAATTATAACCAGCTAGATGTTTAGATAGAGGCACAAAAATCCTGGTAGCATCAGAAGAGGAACGAAGTCGGGGTCTACTATCTTCATTTAACACACATAATTTTTCTTTCTGTTTTGCCTTGCTACATTTTAAACTTGCCAAGACAATTCAAGTTTGCTAACAACAGCTGACTTCTGTAACTTGAATCATTGATGCTTTTATACTAAACATGATCTCAAAATAATTGACACCCGTTTGTCTCTGTAATGGATTTCTCATAGTCCATTATAATACCCTTTCTTCATCACTAAGGTAGTTTGGCTCAAAAGATATGCACCATAAATGTTCTAAAATGGTTGTTGGTGGCTTTCTTTGATATTCATGGTGAGAATAATTAACTCTTACAGGGAATCCTAGAAATATTCCATGAACATTAAATTATTCAAGAGCAACATCTATTGTGTTTCTAGGTTGAATGGTTCAGCCGATATGGTCCCACGCACACCACCAAATAAGTACCCTATTGCTTTGTGTGGTTTAGAGGTCAAGTTCGTGTTAATTTGTCTCACCTTAAAGAGCTAGCTGGTTCATTCAAATCATTGTTTTTATTGAAGACCAAGATGTCTTCTGCTTAAAAACAATCCCTTTTGTGGGGTTAATCGGCATTTCCCCCCGCTACGGGCCAATGATATCTATCTTAGGTACGATAGGCTGCCTATATTTTAAGATCCGGGATTATTTTTGCTCTCAATTGGTGGAAACAGTGACATCATGTAAAATAATAACATTCATGAAAAAGCTAGAGATTTCGGGCCTAATATGGAAGAAATAACCTACAAATGCCAAATTATGAAACATTAAGGTACATTTACAGCAATTTTTACCTTTTCTAGGATGTTAAATTTAGACTTATGGTCGGGTCATTCTTGATTTCAAACACTGCCGGGTTTTGCCAGAACGCAAAATATGATTTGGTGGTGTGCACTTATATGAAAATCTGGATATACAAGTGTCAGTCTTCTTGGAATTATAATGTTGAAGGCATACCATAATAATACAAAAATCACTGTTTTGGATTCCAGGGCAGAAAGTTAGTCAAAAAAGACAGAAATTATAGGATTTCATCAATTCCAAGATGGCTGCCAGCAGCCACCCTTAACCTACCTTTGCTCTTGTGTTCCCTGGATCACTGAATATGACCCTACTAATGGTTATGAGCAACAGTTCATTGAGGGCGTTTAATCTGGCAACGCTGTTGTTTAAATACTATCAAATCATGTCCAACTTAATGCTGAATTGATACAAGTATCATTTGAATGCATATCAATCTTTATCAGAATTTTCTATGAAAGTAAATCCTCAAAATCCCTATTTTTCACAATGAATTAAATGTCAATAAACCGAAAAAGTGCAAAGTTCCTGGCAAGACTGCTCTCCGGTACAACAATTACCGAAACTTTTTTTTCTTTAAACATGTAGACCAACATCCTGTCTATTGACCCTGAACAGGCTAATTCAAAAAAGCACCACTTTAGGAGTTATGTCATTTTTACAACCTTCACTTTTTGCATAATTAAAATTAATCAAAACACCCCTATTCTACAAAATGGTTTAACCCACATTGAAAAAATAAAGTTAATGTTGACATCATTTTTGGAAAGGACAAGGGTGGCTACTTCACTGTATAAAAGAAGGGGACTGTAATGCATGTTCTTCATACAGAAATATGACCTAATACTTACGCTTTTTTGAAGTTGTGAAATGGGTAAAATAGTGAAAATTGGGTAATTTCATATCTTGGCCGTTGCCATGGCAACCAAAGGTATATTGGTAATTTTCTCACCAAATATATACATGTTGACCAAAGGTCTAAACATGTGCAAAGTATAAAGGAAATTGATATTTTAAAGCCTGCCACCACTTCTTTGATTTTTACACACAAGGTCTCTTAAAAGATTCAGAGAATCTGGATTGTCTTAATATCTCCTCCCCCAGTTACCCCCTGTCAGCTCATGTCCCTACCCATTTTGTACCCCAAATAATACAAAAGTTGTATTTTAATGTCAAAACTGAAAGTAACTTAAAATTAGCTTTAACATGTCTCCCCGATTCTTTTATTGCCCCGCCACCCCGTTTTCCTCCTTTAAAATGTTGATGCTGGTGCCGCGACTGCCCATGCACATACTGTATCCATGTATTAGGCTGCCCATGCACATATATACTGTATCCAGGTAATAGGCCTACGTTCTGAGCGTTATATATGGGTTATATAGTGTTATAGTCGGTCGTTTATGGTCGGCGGAGTCTATCATCAAGATCACCCCTACCATTCCAGGCTTGTACTTAAACACTATGGGCCGTATTCTCGTACGTAGTTAAACGCGGTTTTAAGCTAAACACGCGTCTAACTTTGACGTTAGACACAGCGTTTAACTAAACGCAATTCTCGTACATTTGTTTTACTTAAACACGCGTCTAACTCGCCGAAATGTGTCTAACTTTAAACACGGGTACGGGGTAGTTTAATGCGTGTTTAACTTAACTCGCGCACCAACTGTATGCCTTGAATGATCACTCATCCGTGCCGGTGCAAACTGACGTGCGGATCGCGTAGTCTTAAAAAGTACCGTGTATTTAAGGCATTCGGTCGATATTCATTGTACTCCATTAGGGCCACAATGAATTAAATACCTGTATACAATCAACGCGGGACCACTCTGGGAACGAGATTTGCAGAGTTTAAAATCGTGTTTTGTTAAACACGTCGTTTAAAGGATAAACTCACGTTTAAGTTAGACACGCGTTTAGTTAAACACGGTTTTAAGCTAAAACCGTGTTTAGTACGAGAATACGGCCAACTTAGTGTGTGCCATCCGGTTTTTGTTTGGCCTATTTACTTAAATACATTATTCCTCCAATAGGCATGTAGGGCCTAAACGTATGCAGTCCCTTTGTCATGTTTGTTGTGTTCTAAATAAGACCTCCCGAGATACTACCTAATACACCCTTAAAATCCAGTTATCACAGGTGGCAGACCTGCGCATAGTATATCCAGGTAATTTGAGACTATCTGGGTTTTACATAGTGAACCCCGTCATCCAGATACCACTGGTGCCCTTACTAATCCAGACATTCTATAATAATCATGATAATATACTACACGTTCCGTTTATCCAGATGCACATGTGCCCTTATATCCAGATTATCAAGTATAAGAGAAGTGCGGGGAGGAGGAGGTGGCTTTAGGGTATGATGGGGCAATACCGCACGTTCCGTTTATCCAGATACCCATGTGGCCTTAGTAAGGCCGCCTTTATACTATATCTATATTATCAAGTAAGGGAAGTGCGCGGGAAGTGCGGGGGAAGGGGGCTTAGACCTTAGGGTATGATGTGACAATCCCGTAATTTACCGTATAAGCCGCACGGCGAATAAGCCGCACGGCGAATAAGCCGCAGCACCTCAAATTAAGATTTAGAACTCATCGTATACAGTAAGCTGCACCGCTGTATAATAAGTCGCACAAAGAAAATGAAAGGGTGTGTGTGGGGGATGGGTGTGTGTGTGTGTGTGGGGGGGGGGGGGGGGTGGACCCTGATCCACCAGCCCATAGCTTCATGACCAGCCATGGGGTTACAACTGCATGAGTGACTCCAACAAATGTATTTTCCTTCAGCCACTTTAGTCACTTCTAATACATGTTATCCTGGATACGGTTTGCGCCTTGCTCCCAGTTTATTTATTAAAATAAAGGTCTTGGCTTTATGATTAATGTTTTGTTTGTGTCTTGCTCTCGTTACATTTTATTGTACTGTACGGTATGCACCGCGGAGCAACCGTACGGATTGCCTGCTTTCACTGCATGCCCCGTTTACAATGTACTGTTTGCGCCACAAACGCGTTCACACTTTTTCTGCGTCATTACGTGTGCGCCGAATCGCGTGCGCAATGTTAAACGCGGTCGCGCAGCAACAACATATGAACGGTTGGTATGGTACCGCCAGTTTCTTTATCGTTAGCAAACTCCACGTTCATCTATGTTATTAATGTGAAAGTGTCACTTTAAGATCTGTGTAAGAGTTTTTGTTTACATTTAGAAAATGTCGTAAAATATTTTTATTTGTTGGACGTATAGTCCCGTATAAATGCTTGTTAAATAGGTACTTATGATTACTGACCATGAAACGGATTGGAGTGTCCTATTAAGAGGGCTCTTTTTCACCTCAAGATGACATAAACCTACTTCGATGCAATATGTGTCATCCAAAGTGACAACCAAATTTACTTATTACGTGCTGTATAACGTCATCTTTGGTGGCGTCTGTTGCTGTTTTATAATGCGCCGGGTCAGAAACCATGAAGTCTTGTGATGTGTACAGTCGTCGTTGTTCACGGTATTAGCATTTTGTTGCTGAATCATTCATCACAGACTGGTTGATTAATGACATTGATTCTGTGATAGATGATGGGCAGTTTGGGAATCGCAAAGGAAGGTCTACCTCACACTATTTAGTAAAGCTTGTTGATAACATCTTAAAACATGCTGACAAACCAAATAATAACTGACCTCAGCAAGGCTTTTGACAGGGTTTACCATAATATAGCGATCCCCAAGCTGCTCAAAATGGGAGCCAGACCAGGGGTTATACCCTGGATATGTAGTTTCTTATCTAACAGAGTCCAGTGTGTCAGATACCATAACACTTTGTCTGATTGGAGTGAACTCTCAGGTGGGGTCCCACAGGGCACGTTGAATGGTCCAACAATCTTTATGGCCTTAGCTAATGATGCTGCCAGAGAGGAGGAGCCAAATAAACTCGCTTTGAAATATGTTGATGATTTAACTATTGTAGAAAATGTGTTTGGAAAACAAATTTCCACCATCCAACATGATTTGGATAAATTTGAACAATGGGCTACAGAGAATCATATGAATTTAAACCCGACCAAATGCATGTTTATGGATGTCACCTTTGCGATGGATCCACCGATACTTACCCCCCTCCGTTTGTATGATCAAAACCTTCATTGCACTGACATGGTGGAGATTCTGGGCATAAAAATTGCTAAAGATCTGAAATGGAACACCCACATTGGTGACATTACGAAACATGCAAGTGGACGGCTTTTTATGCTTAACATCCTAAAACGGCATGGGCTAAGTGTTAAAGACCTGGTAACAATCTATGTTGGTTTTGTTCGCCCCCTTCTTGAGTATGCTCTACCAGTATGGCATCCTGGTCTGACAGAAAATCTCCACTATGATTTGGAGCGTATTCAGAAGAGGGCGTGTAGAATCATCTTAGGTTTTAACTACATAGGCTATCAGGATGCCTTAATTACATGTGCTATTACGGAACTCAGGAACCGTAGAGACCAAATTTGTTTAAACTTTGCTGAATCCCCTTTAAAATCTAATGAATTCCGTGGTTGGTTACCAAAATCTAGAGATGAACAAGTGCATAATATGACTCTCCGTAGTGCTCACAAAATAACTGTTCCTAAAACACGTACCCTGCGTTACGCTCGAAGCTCAATTCCAAACATGGTCAAACTCTTAAATCATACATTATAGTTCTGTTTCCAATCGGGGGTTGGTTGTTGTGTTATGCATGCTTAGTTATTTCTATGAATATATATTGTTTCTATTGTTTTATATATTACATATTGTAAATATTGTTGTAATTCAGCATTTTGCTGCGATAATGATATGTTTATTAAACCTTGAATTGAATTGTTATAACGGCCATGTGTTTTGAACTCACCACCCAAAAAGGGTATTTTTGAATTCATCTATTTGAGAGCTTTTCAAAAATGTATAATTTTACTATCATCGGTTGAATACCTTTTTGTTGTTGTTATAGTCATGTATGTAAAACCGCTGAAATAGGACAAGTTCACTGTGTAACAAATATGAAGAAAGCCAAGGACAATGCAATCGATTCATGATTACAATTGTTACATGTGGCTTAGTGGGTGGAACGACGGTTCGACGTGCCTAAAAATGAATACGTGGTATATAATTATGTAAACCAGATATCGCATATCCTGCAAAAAATGTTGGGTGTTTTTAGCAATGAATATATTTGCGAGTAGTATATCTTTATCAACGAGTCATGCCCTCAGATAACATCACCTAGTTACCTCTTTTCTAATAACATAGTGTTAGAATTAAAACCATAAAAGTTGTATATCATGGCAGAATACCAGTATACAATTCACTCGGGGAATTCACAACATATTATTTGACCATCTGCATGTAATTACTAAATTCGTAGAAACAAAAAAGAGTTTTGAATCAGTCATGTCAGTGCGGATGATGAGCACATTTGTGATTACTAGAAACGTCTCCTTTTATGCTACAATTACGAATTTCCGCTTTTCGCCATCGGCGAAATCCTAATCTCACAATAGAGATCAGCCTGCTTTGATAATTGCCTAACTCACTTTTCAGCGAAATTGAGTTTTTTTGCATAAATCATGACTTCATTACATTATGCACATGCTGTTATATACCTAAGTCATTGACCAATCAAAAGTGTTGATTATTTTCTGAGTTGCAGGGAACCAATTGATTGGCCCATCAGAGCTCTCTGTTGAGAGTTACCCGTTTGATTTGTAATCACTCAGTTCATTAAAGGTAGATGTTCCGATTTTCAACTTGAAGTTTTCTATTCTACATGAAAGGTCATCCTTAAAAACGTCGTGTCCCAAAATTTGAGATGCATAGCTATTATGGTTCTTATTTTAGACGCACAAGATGCTGTGAACTGTACCCATTGAGTAGTACACACACTATATCGGTGGTAACCACCATTCGCGGTAATTCAACGCTATTTCGTCGATTTCTCTGTCATTATACCGAATTAGGCCGTCAAATTTCAGTATGATGATGAGAAAAATACGAGCTTTCATATGATATGAAAATCTCCGTATGTTTGAAATAATTCGGTGTTACGAAAATGTGATCGGGTCATCTACCTTTAACTTTGTTAATGTATGTTGGGCTATTGATCACATTTGCTCTTTATAGCCTATACAAACAAAAAAAAATGAAGAAAAAAAATGCACAGTTGCAATTCTGCCTAAGTCAGCATTGTGAGTTAGGCAGATTATACTAATGATGAAAATTGTTTAAAATGGGTCATATTAACACAACTCGTATTAGGCATATAACAAGTCATATTTCACAAGGTATATCCCTAACCTAATTCTATTCAGCAGTTACTGCTCCTGTTGGAATTCACCTGCACTATTTATGTTGCTATTCAACATATCGTCAGCCTGCTTCGATAATTGCCTAAATCACTTTTCATACTTTTGTTGTTTTCTAAGAACTAGAAAAAATGAGTCAGGCAATTATCGAAGCAGGCTGACGATGTGTATACTCCTTTTGGAGCATGTGTTGTATTATGTCTGGTTTTAGTATCTTGCGTCAAAATACTTGTTAGGTTTCTTGTGTGCTGTTTGCTGATTGGCCTTATGCTCGCCTGTCTCATGTCACTCTTTCTTGTTTTTGTATATTATGTGTTTATTTTATTTTATATGGTTTCGAGAACTTAAACAGGTAGAAAAAGGTTTTGGTATTGTCCATGACATAATTACTATGTAAATAGTATTGAGATTTGTTTCACAGTTCACTTTATTGCTACCAAGTCCTAGATAATAATATTGCTTTTTGATAATAATATTGTAAGGAGAGCACAAACTAATTCAGGATTGAAGATTTTGTGAAAAAAGGGTCGAATTAATGTCGTGACTAATAATCGCATTCAGTACTCTAACCAATCGATTTGCAAGGGTGTAATACAGTATTAGCTGTCGTATGGCACGTTCAGTTATTACTGCATCATTTTACTGAACAACGCAATACTTAAACGTGTAAAAGTACCCCTGTAGTAATATTGATGATTAAACCTGGAGCGATTTATTTTCTGTTCAATCTTATTTTACTCCAATTCTCGACAAACAGGAAAATGGCGTGTGTTATTGCATATGCCCCTCACCCAAGTTAATAAATAGATGCGTACGGTTACTGAACAAATAGACTTGATTGTAGTGTCATATTAAGGTTTTACTTAAACACTTATGTCAGATACGAGGAAAATCTATTCTCTAGTTAACATTCTCTAATGTTAGTTCAAAGTCATCTTGTTCACTCATAGTGACAACGAAACCTACTTAAATCAAGTGTTTGTGCACATTTGCTCATATTAGCGTTGGTTGGTATTGTGCGATGAGCTGGTTACATTTTATTTAAAAGACTAGTACACGTTATATTTCATGGTGTTTAGCACTAGGCAGTTTACATTCATACGAATCCTTTCAATAATTTCGTGCTTTTCTGTTGTTTATTGTTGTTTTTAGTTTTGTTGGGATAAATAATATTGTCGTGATTTTCAGAAACGACTGCTGAAATTAGTGTTGTTGCTTTAGGTTTTATATGTAAGAAATTGGTGCTAAAAGTCCCCGTTTCAAATATATGATGCTGTTGTCAAGCTTTTAAACGATTACACAGTTCTCCTGATGATGTGTAGCTTAGTGCAATGTGTGCGATGCAGCATTGGAAACCATCTCGATATATCCGAGTAAGACCATTAAAAAAAAGGGAAAATGTTGCTGTGATTTGTTAATATGAAAGACAGGCATCCCCTTTAAGATCCAAATAAGCTTGTGTCCTTATAATGGCACAGGTCACAGCAGCTCACATTATCCCGCTGTGTACGTAATTGACAGCTGGTTCCGACCAAGAACCATCATAGATAAACCATGGTTAGATCGATACCGGTTTTTGGCCAGAATCGAGTAAGATCGTCGAGCGCTTAGGTATCTACAGGTCTACAATACTCGCTCACATCAATCTGAGTACCCCTGAGGTATCCAGATGCTAAGCGCTCATGTATTTTATAAAATATCGGCCAAAAATATAGTTTCACCAAAAGATAATGGGGATTGGCAAAAATAGCCTAAATTACGACTATGGTACATGTACGACTGGGTACATGAGGCATGGTGGATATATATAGGAGGCTTTCAACGGAGCGTGGTTAGAACCCGTTTATTTCCAATTTAGAATAAACCACCTTATGCCTTGCTTCTGCGTTGTGTGCAAGTTTTCCCAGCATCATGTGCATGCATGGTGTTTATTCTCCGAAATATCTTATGTTTGGTAGAAAAGCCGGCGTTACATTATAGGTAATTTGGATCAATATTCAGCATTAGAAATACCCATTGCAGTAACCTTGTCATTGAAAATATACAAAAAACAGAGCAACTGATACCTAGCTGATACCATTCCTGGAAATAGCACCCGCCCACCTGCCCAGGTAATTTTTGTGTCGGGAAAAAGTACCCCTGTGACGGACTGGCGGGTAAACAATTTCAAACTCACGGTGTAAGTGTGAGAGTACACTGGGTGGTAGAATTTCTGTCGGGCAGGTATTTTTGTGAACTGCTTTAATGATGGCATTGTCTCAGAATGTTATTTATTGATATTTCTAACAAAAATCATAGGTATTTATACTTTTTATCCCCCTTATGACGAAGATTTTCCTGAGTAAGTCATTGTTATCAAGTCAAACGCAAATCGTTGATGACGTCAATACGATGCGCAAATGCAGAGCATGGACGGTTACTTTATGGGCAAAATCGGAAAGTACGGGTTCTGACCATGCACTATTAAAAGCTTTGTATTTCTAAAACCTTACATTCGATTGGTCTTATAAATTCTCCAAACTGTGTCAGATATATGTGCTTAATAAATATTCCTAAACATAAAGCAGCTATGTTTCCCATATTTTAAGTTATAAGCTCTGCAAGTTTTGGACCCAGTTTTTTGGGACACGCTGTAGATAGATCAACAAGGTCGACAGCAGCGGTGCTCTCATTTTGATTATGACGAGTCACGTGACCATCCCATTTCGATATTATACTTGGAATCTCTTCTTCACAGCGGGATACGTGAGCTGGTGTGGGTCCAGGTTTTACAAGTGAATATTGTCCGTTTTATATAAAGATAATATAACGCAATTGTCTGTACATGTATTGTTAAAATAATTGAAAGAAGCGTTACAGTATACAAATGTTAAGTATAATGGATAATAACTGCATATTAGTTGTTCAGAGAGACCTATGGATTAATGCAAAGAGGTAGTCCCATAGGGCAATTCGTAGGACCCAAGGTATAAGTTCAACTTCTTCACACGTTTACGCAGTGCAACTAACATTATGTTCCCATCCCTTAACACTTTTGGACCTGTGATTTTGACATTTCGCCGGCAATAAATCGTCTAAGATTTTGTCAACCGCTGACTATGTGGTCCATTTTCAGGGTTATGAAGGTTAGTTTATGCCCTTGAAGCATAATTATGTCCTTTGCAGTCTTTTACTTGGACCATATAGTGGGAAATAGACACATCCTTTAATGATTTATTACTGGCGAAATGTCAAATCAACGGTCCAAAAGTGTAGAGGGACTGGGAACATAATGTAATGTTTAGGCGGTACCATAATTATTCGGATATCCGTTACCTGCGCTTACCTGTAATATGCGTACCATAAGAGGATGGGATTTGAACGGTACGCAAGAATCGCATATATATATATATATATATATATATATATATATATGCGATTTTACTAACTACTATCTTAAAAATATCAATGAGACCAATGCAAATATGTACAGACTGTAACAAAAAAAGTTATACAATCGCAATTTTATTTTTAATTTAATGTCAAAATCATGCAATGTCAACATCTTTTACACTCTATGACTAATCTACTAAGTCGTCTAGAAATCGGGTTGGGCCACTTTCACAATATCATACTATCTTATATCTTGTATAAATGAAATGGTTAGGGTACCATGCAAGGAACATTAAAGAGAACAATATAATTTGTTTTCAAATAGTTTTATTTCATTTGAATACATAAATTCATAAAATAAATAAATAATATTTGTAAAGACCTAACCTTCTTTGTAATACTTTTAACCACTTGAAATGAACCATTGTTGTCTAACAAGAGCGCTCTACTGCTATGTTCCTGGTTCGATTCCATTCATATTCATCCCAGTGGTTTTACCATTGATTAAACCAAATTGGCCCAGGTGATTTCATGACTAATTTAGACAATTGATCATATCTCTGCTTACCGACCATCGATTGTCATGAAACAAAGCTTATTCGAAAGCTTAGAAAATTCCCCTTGCACGTCAGTAAAACTCGAAACAGAAATTCTAAGGGAGATATTTTTAATATTTTGTTCAAAACTGTATAACTTTTTTTGTTGTTACAGCCTGTATATACTAATATGTACATATTTGCATTAGTTTAGTTCAACAATGATTCATTGGTGCTTGTACGTAAAGAGATGCAAACTATTACTTTGGAGCCATACGTTCTAGTATGGCAGTACGGCCTTATCCATGGGCTAATACTATAGCGCACATTTTAGAACTTGTTTCCTAGTCCGTACCGATATGTAAATAGTGAAAATGGGGTAGGATTTAGTCGAATCAAAGCCTCGGGATAGTAGCGTTCTGGATGGCTCAATGTAAGCATCCCATTCCGTTTCATTTGCTAAGAAGTAGGACGACAACGTTTTCGTAATAATAGCGCGAGAGCCGTTCTTATCATTGAGAACCTCACAAATAGGGAATATTCATATAAAGTATTTTGTTCCCTTAAGGGCCGTGTATGTATTCAATTGGCAATTAACGACTCTCATGAGCTCACAGGTGATGCATTATTTACGCGAGATCCCCTTCACATTCTTCTAGATATCACTATTGTTGTTAATTGACGCGTTCAGCGTATGTGTCGATTTTGAAATTCGTTGAATGTAAATTGAAATACAGCTGCCAAATGAAATGTGAAGGTATCACTTATACCCGCTAATGTATACACAGTTTTTGAGCGTGTTTCTACTGGGCACTGGAAAATTAACGCTAAGTTAACTTAACGGTAATTACCGTTAACTTTTAACCTTCCCGTTTCTACTCGCGAACAGTTACCGCTAAGTTTATAAGCGTCCTAATCGATAGGCCACGACATTTGACCTTTTGTTATACCAAAAATGCCGCCCCACTTGAAAAGGACTGCCGTCGCAATTCCTTGTCTTTTAATATTGCATGTTAACAACACAGACACCATACACAAACATAACTTAAATTTATTTTATTCAAATTGGTTATTCCAAACGCGAGATATGCGCTTTTCCACAAATTCTAGGAAATTTAATCTGTTCCAACACCCACGTTACCACCAATATGAAAATAACACTTTATGCTAGCTGCATGGGGCGAAATTTAACATGTTGAAGAAAGAACTGGAGTTGGTGCGATAGAAAAGTTAAGCAAACGATATTTTACTCCGTGTGATACGAGAAAAAGACAATCTGCGCAACTGAGTCACATCGCTAAAAGAACGGTAGTACATCGTCAGGACATCAAACTATGTGAAACAAATGTGCTCATTTAATGTATATCTCATATTTTTTGGTACTGATTATTATTATTATTATTTTCTCCAAGCAAGAGTGTTATTAACAATCCACACTTCTCTTTACGCATCATGTAAATTCACACAATTTCATACATAATTATGTTATATAGTTGTTACATGTTAATGTAATATTTTAAATATAATAATTACCCTTCCTGCACATTTCATATTACATGATTAACCCTCGTTCTCCTGAGACGGTTTTGTCACACTGTTAACTAAGGGGAGGAAATGATGTTTCTAACATACGGTATGCTATAAGATGCAGGACAATACAATTAAGATAATTTTCAAAATGCTAATTAAAAAAAAAATGGAATGTAGCAACCAGCCCTCCCCTACCCTCGGGCTTTGACGGCTTACCCTACTCCGGGTAAGGTAGTACCCTCATTTATTTTCCGGTCATGTAAAATGTTTAAAAAAAAAGGTAATTACCTAGACGCCCTATGTCACTGTCCGTTTTAGCGCAATCGACAAACATTCTAGGGGGATGGATGTTCATTGTTACAGATGTTCATTGTTACAAATGCAATTGAAAATGAGATGTAGAAAAGATCGACTGCAAATAAATACAATGTGATATTTTTTCGTTTATGTCAACTCAACCGAATAAAGGATTCCAGTCAACCTCGAAGCACGTGGCCTGGAACTTTTTGTGTTATTTGTATATGTTAGCCTATAAGCATGCACTGGAAAAATAAACGATTTCAATTGACACTTTTTTGGATGTCCAGGTTTGGGTTCTGCGGCGCTACTAAAGAAGGTGTCAAAGTGACACCTTTAGAGTGTATTGATGACGCCTGATGACGCCTTTGGGGATTCAGATAGTACCCTTCAGGTGTAATTTGACACCAAGAGTGGTGTCGGGGACCCATTAAAGGTGTCAATGAACATCTTCAAGGTATCAGGAGAACCATGATATGTGTCATGGGATACCTTTAAGGTGTCTTGTTCTTTGGACGCCTTTAAGATATCTCTTGACACACCCCCAAAAATGTTTTCTGAGGTGCTACCAAAAAGGCGTCGATACCAGTTTGACACTCTAAAGGTGCTATCTGAAACCTCAAGAGAAGTCATAATAAACTCTACAGGTGTAACATTGACACATTTTGGGGAGCGCTACCGAACCCAACACTGGAAACCCCAAAAATGTCTAAAAAAATACTCCTGGACCGAATTGAAACCTAAAAATGATTTCAATGAGATATATTTGGAAAAAGTGAATTTTAGGTCCCAGATACTATAGTATACCAGTATCGTTCAATACTGGAATATAAAAGTTGCCAGTATCGATCGATACTGGTATGATTTTGCTGTTCCAGTATCGATCGATACTGGAACACCAAATGTTGTTCCAGTATCGAGCGATACTGGAACGTTTTTATGTTTTAGTATCACCCGATATGCATGATATATATATCGCAAGGAGGATATTAAATATTAAAGGTAAAGTTCGATTTAAAAACAGATTAAATAGGTTAAATTTCTACAAATTTTCTTTGACAAACATACATTATGGCCATTATAGAAAAAAAATCATTATGGCCATTGGCAACGGGGGAAATGATGGTTTACATAAGGAAATTTATAAGGACGTGTTGTCTAACCAACTAGCAGAACTAATCAATGCCAATGACGTCTTCATGATATAAATCTTGATTTAGTCATTAAGTAAGCATTGACATCCTGTTAAGTCAATATGGTGGCATCGTTAATGGTCAGATTTTGCAATGGTTGGTCAATTGAGCTCAAAGTTACTGAATATACAAAAACAAAATGTATACAGAGATAACAATAAAGGAAGATGAAAGATAATGAAATGTTTATAGAATTTTGCAATGCTATTTTCTCCTGTGTACATGGTGTATACTTCCGTGCCATCTCGAGATTTTATATTTGTAAAATCGTTGACGTTGACAATGAAAAGGACCATGCCATTCTATGGTGATACTGCTCTAAGGCAATTTTTAATCCGACTGCTGATATAATTCGTATTTTTGGTACGAAGGCCTACTATTTAGTAGTACGCAATTCCATGTAGGCTAACCAGTGGTAACACGATGTTCATTGTATAACATTGCACGGGCGTTGGGACTATTAAAAGGACTATGAAAAATGACCGCACGTGCAATGCATGTTATTTCGTGTTAAAAAATAGTGTTAGAAATATTAAAATATTGTTTTGTTGAATATATTTTCCAAAATGTTGAACAACAACAGCATTATTATTAATTTTAAACACTGTATAAAACATTTGTTGCTGCATTAAGCACTAACAATTAAGTTATATTAAATAAATTCACGCATCAACGCAACGTTTAAAAAACACATAAATTCGCTGAATGTGCAATGTATGAATTTACTTACAGCTTTATCATTAATT
Source organism: Ophiura sarsii (assembly GCA_035610835.1). Taxonomy (NCBI): domain Eukaryota; kingdom Metazoa; phylum Echinodermata; class Ophiuroidea; order Amphilepidida; family Ophiuridae; genus Ophiura; species Ophiura sarsii. Next base: position 29,104,253 of record CM069452.1, read on the forward strand.
TCAACATTGTGTAAAACATTTTTTTCTCTATTTAGTACGAAAATATAGGTTTTATTAATACTTTAATGTGTAAATTTCTAAAGCGTGCACATCAATGCAACGTTCTTTTAGGCAAGACAAGGCAAGCAATACAATGGCGACCTACGCTGTGTCTGCCCATCGCGACACTCGGTTTAAAAATGTTACTTGACCGAGTTAGCAGTGTTGCAACTCATTCAACAATATTCAGTGGTATTGGATGTTTACATAACCAACATTGAGAACGTAGGGAACTATAATACAGCGCTTTATCATTAAAGCGTTAAAGTAGCTGAAGAAAAAATGAAGGCCGGGTAGTGACCACGCCGTAGACGAAACTATCACAACACTACAAGACTTTGGACTTCTGAGTTCCCATTGTCTTTGCGTGTTTCGTCCATGATTATAAACACGTTCACTCACAAAACCTTTCCTATTTATACACTAATTTCTTTTACACACGTATGTCTATATCTATTGAAAAAGCATCATTAATAAAGTTTGAGCAATATAATAGATTGAACTCTTTTACCCATTGGAGCGGAAATTGTTATTGTCAGGAATTGCGTTGGGCAACCATGGTTACCATCAACCAATCACGTGCCACTTCCGGGTTGTCTTTTATGCCCGCTCCAATTTGGTGCCCAACATCTCATTCGCATCTCTGTCTTTGTACCGAGAGGATATCAAAAATAAAAGACCTCTCCCACCCACCCATATGAACTGTACATTGTATGTGCCTGATCGATTGCACTTTGTGATTTTAAGGCATGTAATGCCAGTCATAAGCCCACTGGGGTAGATAATCTCCTACCGGTCTAATTATTTATTTAAATTATTTTTTCTAAATTTTTCTTTATTTATTTCTATTTTTGATGTTCCACGTTTTCTTTTTCTAAATTGTCCAATCCTTTAAGTCATTTCAATTTATTCGGTTAATTATTTTTTTATTAAATGACTCATATCAGTCATATATTCAATCTGTTTTTCATTTTTATTTTTTACATTTGTTCCCCGGTGCCATGCTCCTTGATGGTCTTGGCGTAGGCTCCCCGCTGCCATGTTCCTTGATGGTCTTGGCGTAGGTTCCCCGTTGCCATGTTCCTGGATGATCTTGGCGTAGGTTCCCTCTACCGTGTTCCTTGATGATCTCGGTCTGCCCCTCTCCCGTTCGAGACCATGTTCCTGGATGATCTTGGTCTCCCTTTAGTTTCCCTTTTGGGCCTTTGTTCCTTGATGTATCTCAGGCCCTTGATGTATCTCATAATGTGTTCCATTATTTATATAGATATCATGTTAATTAGCTGCGTCAGCTTAAGTTTTGTGCAAGAATATTCATTGTATTTGGGAGTTAATTTGAAAACTCAGGGATTGAAATCCCATTTATTGATTGGTAAATATCAGAAATACTTATTGTTTACCGATAAGTTGAGAAGACGCCACACAGAGAGAACTGGTATATTGGTAGCTATTTGGCACCATGCGAATTTGAAAGTAATTTATTTCAAACACATAATTGACGACTGCAATTTATCCACATCGCATAACATAGCAATAACATTACATTTTTTGCAAAACTTTATAGAAGAAATCATGATAGAAACAATTTGTTTAAGGCCCGCTAATTTATAAATTAACTGTCAGAGATTGAGGTCAGGAGAATAATTTGCCACTCAAAGAATACCGACTGACTCTGCGTCTCACAAGAGTCAGCCATCCAGCATGTAAATGTCTAGCGGACGCGAAACCTAGATTGAGTGTTGAAATCGATTTCTCCTGCCATATCCAAAGAGGGAAAGAAATTTCCAACGAGAACTAAAACCTTGAGCGGATACAAATTAAAAGCAAAGGGGATATTTACCCTTGTAAGCCAGATGATTAGAAGAAAATTAATAAATAATACATTTTGTGACCTTAATTGATCGCGACTTGACGACTATAAGATATTAAACAGAATATATATAATATTATCTGGGCTTAAATGTTTTGATAATCAAGAAACCGCCAACCAAGCTCCCATGAAGGAGGTTGCCAACCCCCCCCCCCCCCCCCCCCGAAGCTAGCACAAAGTAGACCTAGAGCCTGGCGGACGGATTCCTGATAACAAACCCAAGTAATTTGGATAAAGACATGAATGAATACAATACATTCATTTGTTCCAATAAAAAAGGCAGTGCACAAGGGAGGTACGGCACAAACCAAGGAAGGCCAATTTGAAACGAATTTTACTTTATGTATTTATCAAGATAAAATACAATGTACCTGAAATACCCAGCTAAATCTGAAGGCCGATATAGAAAACGAGATCAGTTAAAAGAGACCAGTCTAAATAATGTAATAATATTCTACCTCTGAAAAATGGAGAACCTGAAGTACAACAGGCACATTAAGTGTTTTCATTATTTATCCTTGTGATTGCTCTAGCACAGTAGTGCTAGAGCTATCTACATGTAAATCAATAAATAAGTTATAACCCATTATCCACTTAATTGTTAAAGCAAAGCCCATACATTGTAATGTACCCGTAATGGCAAAGTAGTTCATTCTGAGGGGTTGACACAGTAAACGAGGATAATCAAAAATATTATTAAAGTTAATACTGGAAACGTATGTACCCCATCCTCATACAGTTGGTTGTTATAGACAAACAATTTAGGTTAAGACATGAATAATCCTTGTGATAGACAAAATTTTATTTTGAACTATGATTAAAGTTATCCCTTTAACAATTAAAAGCTAAAACAAATCACTGGGACATATCGATAATGATTAAAAAATCGGGGGGCTGACATACATGTAGTAAATGGGACAAGCCGAAACAATATTTTCGAACAAGGACCCGACAAAAATCACCAGATAATTATACAATACTGAATAAACTGTAGCCTAGGACAAGATAATAAGCAAATAGAGCAAAATGGTCCATGCGACGCAGGACATAACGCCTACATTTCAAACGTTGCATCAACTGGTAAATTTGATATCCAATAAATTAAACAAATCCAAACTTTAATAAACTAAACAAATTAAATAGGTTTGAACATGCATGTTAAGATTCGCCTAGTTATGTATGTACATTTTTCAAGGATTTAGGCAAAGACTATACAAAAGAGTACAGCATTGTAGGTTATTAAATTGATAAGTACACAAACTATGCACAATCAAAGAATAAATAAATAAGACTAGGCTCGCCTAGTAGAGCTGGTCGGATATTTGGTTTATCCTTCATGTAAATTTCAAGATATTTGGTTTATCCTTCATATAAATTTCAGAGGGAGTAAGTTTATTTGATGGAATAGCCTTTTTTATTTCAGAGGGAGAAAGTTTATTTGATGGAATAGCCTTTTTTATTTCAGAGGGAGTAAGTTTATTTGATGGAATAGCCATTTCAGATGGGTAAGTTTAATTGATGGAACAGCCTTTTATTTGATAAACTACGACAATCGAATTATATGAGTACTGATTGGGCTAATTCAGCTACAAAGGCAATACGGAACAAACGGCGGTGAGTGACAGACGGAGTGAGTGAGCCAGGGACATTCGTTAATATAGGCTGATTTTTTCGACCAGCAAAAATAAATAAACATTTTAGCACATATTTTAAATTTGCATACTATATTTCTTACGACGATAGTCATAAACTATGTAATTGTGAGATGCAACAATGCACATTTATAAAGCATACACATGATGACATGACATGTATTATTCAATCAGGATCTGTTATCAATGTTTATTATTGTTCATTATTAAATAACAGAATAAAAGCTGTGTAAACAAGCTAAACAGAAAGGTTTGACGAGTTGCCTGGTTGAATAAATCAAACACATTCAAAAGGAGATTACTGCATAGCCGCATTGCTGACAAGGTTTATATATTTGATGTTTAACGCATGATGAAAGATCCCCAATCCATGCAGTATAGATCATCCCTGACCCGGTGCTAAAAATGGCTAAGAATTGGAACTTGGAGATATGGAAACAGTTGCAACAATAATGGACAAGAATTTGCCTTTTCCACTGTTGGAGACACGGTTTATAATACCAGTCGATTTAACCAGAAAACCATTACGAATACAATTAAACCCAGTTTAACTGCAACTGCAACTGGATGAAGATTTATCGACAGATATTTTCGTAGACAATCTTTTGCTTCAAAGATATGAATGAGGTATAACATTCTCGGAATATGTATGGCTTTGTTAATTAGCTCAAACTACCTCCATTTCCACGAATTGAACTTGAATTTGAATTTAAATATCTCTACCGCTACTGTACGTACGCCCGGTACGTACGGCGCTTGGAGACAACGTTAGACTTCGTAGCTAGTTGAGGAAACGATGGGTGACCCTGGAGATGAAGTCAAGTGGTGTATCGGGGAGGATGTTACAACTGAGGTATATAGAAGTTTTGACGACGGTAAGCATCCCGTATCTAAATTGGAAACAAGCAATACAAACAGAGAGTAAACACAGGGCGGACTAGCGGCATTTATACATAATATAATTAAAATGCAGACTGGGAATGCAATATGACGTAGTATCAGTAGAAAGTGCCGTGTAATCCAAGCTGGTGAAATTAGTTAAAAGCAAATATTCAAAACACTGATAACTATTACCAGCTGCTGCTTTATTTATCTGGTGCTGGGAATGGAAAAGAACGGCAGATTTTATAAATTGTATATTCATTAGACTATCAACTGACCAATTACACGCAAGAAGTATTTGGAAACCATGGGACTGCATCCATGAATATGACAGGATTTATTGACAAATTATAGAAAAAGTTCATCAAAAATGTTTAAAAACGGCAATTAACATTTTAACCATACGATACGAACCGCCCGTGAAATAAATAGCGCCGTCAGTTATTTCACCAGATAGCCAAATCGCCGGCATGAAAACAACATCTTGTACATGTATCTCACCGCTCTGCTGTATGCCGACGGAAAGAAACCCTCATCTGCACTACACCGGGCATTACACTTGCTGACGACCTAACTCAACTGCTGAATTCCGCGGACTAGCAACACTCGACGTAGGCCTACTTCTACCCATTTCCCGCGGTCTGGACGCCATTTTGAGAAAGTGATGAATGTTCACCAACTTCCCGTCATTTTCACCACATTGTTAGTTTCATTTGGCCGGATATTCCCTACGACGCCTCCTCTGTGACCGCTGGATTGTACGACACTGTTTTGTATCGCCGAAACCGCCGCCATTACTGGATTGCGCGATTTCTGAACGTTCAACATGTAATTGTGGTTTGGGATCATTACGTACATTAAATGTCTCGGCCGATACTGAGAATTTGCGGAAATATTTGATGGATATTAGCGGCCCTGAACGCTTAAACTACGAACTTTGATCATTTTGATTATTGTTCAAACTGGAAGCACTGGCAGATTTGTAGTTTGGCGGGCATTCCGCGCACGAAAACATGGTAGAACTGCTGCGTTGGCTGTACGTTTATATGCACCCCGACGACCACATTGGCGATCCATAATGAAAACGTTAACCACTAAATAAACTCAGAAGAATTCCTGAATTGCTGAATCCATCAGCTCGCACTAGTATTTGAATAATTGAACCTATTCGGATGGTACCAAAAAGCATAATGACCAAGAGTGACCGGGTGAACGTAAACCAAAAGGGGCGGTTGAATGCACCTCAACACTGATTGGATGAAAAGGTAACTATGACGCCAACAAAACCCCACATCTCACTTCCGGTCAACAAAGGAGTTTTCGATCGATAAACTCTAGAAAACTTTATTATGTGGTCAAAGAAAATGTATTACTATTATTAAGTCAAACGAGAATTATTAATGTTTAGGTCTAATTGGTATTCTACTATTCTAGTATATAATTATACCAACTATTGCCTGGCGTTGGTTGCCTGCCTCAAATTCCCAGAATTCATTTCAAAAAATTGTTCAATGATAGACCTTTACAATTGATTTAACAATTGATTAACGCATACTATAAAAGTAAACATTGATAAAAATTAGCCCAAGTTCAAAGGTCATGAGTGCCTTCCAAATTGATAGTTTCGTACTTTTTATCGAAAATTAACGTTTTTGTACTATTATCTAGAATGTCCGAATCCCAGGGCATATAGCTTGGCTAAAATAAATGAATAATCAATATTTTTCAATGCAATGTACATGTATTATAAACGTGCCGAATACTGGCCGAATTATTGATTGATCAATTTACATGTATTATAAACGAGCCGAATACTGGCCGAATTATTGATTGATATATTAAAATACTCTTGGTACAAGACTAAGATGCTACTATCCTATTTCTGACTGACGTGCTCTTCAATTTTCGATGTCTAAGGGTAATCAACCTTTATGCTTCCTCACAAAGTGCATAATACCCAAAGGCGTGCACCTGTATCAGTAATGAGCGATTTAGGTCGATAACAAAGCAGATAGATTAGAAAGTCTCTACACAGGTTACATCACGTAACATTTGGAAATACGTGTGTACAAGTTGAATTGTCCTGAGAGGGTTAGAATGTCTATACTTGGGAAGCTTGCTCAATTATGAGATCAAACACAAAATTCTAGTAGGGGAGACCGGGGATGGACGTTACAAAATGTACATTTTGAGCCAAAAAAATCTAATGAAAGAACTCAGATACTCCATCTTGGGTCTGTGGTTAGCCTATTATGTTTGCTAAAAACTGGAGCATACAGAACATGAAAACGTCAAACAACTAATTAACAACTAATTAATTAATGAAGGTACATTTTTGTAACAACTTACCCCGCATACGAGGTAAGTTGTTACACCGTTCGGGGTAATTTGTTACCATTCATTTTGTATGTACAGTAGTAAATACTATATTTTTCTACTTCCATTACATTCAGCATTGTTCAGGGGTGTTTTCCCCCTCTCCGTCTTCCTTTTATAGTATCTTGGCATTGTTAACAGTAAACCATTTATAGCTGTAGGTAAAGCAGAATACACAAAAGACATATAAAAATATTTACACCTGAAACTTGAAACAAAATTTAGTTTAACATATGTAAATGTAATTGGGGTAGGTTGTTACATTGACAAGGGGTAGGTTGTAACAACTTACCCCATAGGGCATTTTACACACCAAACCTACTGTAGCACAACCTGAGGCAGAATTACAGGTCATCGCTAGGTGATATATTAGTGACATACATGTAGTATATTTACAATAACACGCTATCATTATGCACCTCCAGTTGTTAGAGCTATAACAAAATTTGAATTTTGTCAAAGTTGACTTTTTTTTTTTAGTGGAACCTTGGAGAAACCTCACAATTGGTAATATACCCCTGCTATGTGAAGGCAACATGGATGTTAGTTAGCCTGCCCTCTCTTGTTCCAGCTTGTCACACTAGGAGATGTAACAACTTACCCGTGTAACCATCACCGGTCTCCCCTACAGGGCCAGCGATTTTTACTCGAGGCATAGGAATCTACAGGATTATTCCTTGACGTACAGAGCAACTTAGAAGATACATAAAATGTACTGATACAGGCAATTGGAAACAAGGAGACCCAGGAGAAAATTGAAACATATTAGCGTAAAATGAATGTTCCCATAGCAGATGTTTGAAATGGTTTTGTGTAAATCCGGCGACACGATCTCGCTTCGTGTATAAAGTCTTATACAAGTGACATGAATGCATGCACAGTTCATGTTTAGCCTATTTCATCAATTATACTCTCAAGGACACTACTAGTATCAACAACTTTATAACATAACCCCTTAATTCCAGTGAAGACAGTGATGGCACGATACAGTGGAAGGTTATAGGTCATCTCCAGAGAATCATACCTTAAAAAAATGCAAAGAAAACCATCACTACCCACGTGACGATACGCTTTTCAAGATGCATGAAGTTTGAAATTTGATTCCCCCCAAACATTCGTTATTCTTATTCAAGATTACAAGATAACAGTGAACTATTGTACAATCAATGTAAAAAGTGAAATCATCTACAAGCCTTCTTTCCGATGACCGGTCAATAAACAAACAAGTACTTGTCAATTGACAAGGATTTATCAAACAAATTGAATTGAAATGGGGATGCACGACGACCTCCTGTGGAAATGGCTTGCCTGTGGAAATGGATCAACATGATGTTTGTTCTGATCCTTAAACAAATCTCGTACATCCAGACTGAGAGTTGCTGCATAACATGTCAGTTTACAACATGATGAATTAAATAATATATTGGTACATTTAATCCCTTGTAACTATACAGGATGCATTTCATAAGGTACGCTTAATCTAAAAATATATTAAAAGAGCCTCCGTTATTATATTTTTTTACATTTGAGTAGTTTTATCCTTTGCAACTTTAAAATCAAAACGAGAGAAGTGTCTTGTATTTTTTTCTTATGACTACTACTCAATAAGCAAACAATCCTTCACTCAATTGAATCATTACATTCCAGTTGCCTGTAAGGTTTGAGTCCAAGTTTGATAGGTTGAACTGGCCATGACGCTAGTATTAGTAAGTTCCACCCCTGCTGGGGGACCTTGAGTGTGGCAGCGGTGGAACTAGAAACAAGCTTGAGGGGCTGCAGTATTGCCACATGACTTTCCATACGTGGTGATTTTCCGCCCGATTTGGGCTAGTTTTAAAACTAAAATCTGCTCTTTGGATAATATAATGTGATTTTTTTTCGAAATTTGAACATTTGTTTTGATAAAGATATGATATAGCACTAGTTTTTATGACGAATTGAAATTAAAAGTTGGAATTTGTTATCACAAGAACATTTTCAAAAGTAGTATATAGAGCTTCTAGTTACACCAACGCTAAAGAGCCTTGAGCTATGCTTAGGATAGCGGTGGAAATGGTAGCACGCATGCTGGCAAGACACAGTTGGTGTAAAATAAATCAGATAAATGGTGTAGGAGGGGATGATTTATTACCCTGGATATGTCATCAAAGACGTGGTCAAGAAAGTTGGATTTTATACAGGGCACGGAACCGTAATGATGAGATTCACCATTGGATTGAAAGTGGCATTGGGATATGCACTTGTGAATCATCTGTGACTTCCGAATAGACACTAACAAAATGTGTTATATTTGCTTTGGTATAAAAAACGTATATAAACGATGTGAAACAAATATCATGTAAATAGGCTAAGATGTAATGGATTTGATATGACAAAATATGAAGATAGGCAACCTTGGGTTCGGAGAATTCATAGAATGTAGAAAAAACCATACAGATACGTGACTGTGAAAAAAAAGAGACAGTGATGGAGTGATACAGAAGAAGTTTAAGGTAATATTAGAGTAAAAAGGTTTGCACCGAAAAAAGCATATTTGATGCCATGGACACTTGTGTTGCAGTAAAGGAAGAAAAAAAAATTACGTAATTGCATATTCAATTTCCGGCCATCTTTGAATTTTTAGGTATCGGATTTCAAAATAATTAACCTTCCCAACCGAAAATGCTAGGAGATATTTTATTTTTTAAAATAAATATATAATTAATAACGTTATGGGTCGGTATGCACAAGACAATTTAGACCTAGCTTTTGACCCGGTCTATGAATAGTCCTTAATTCTGGAAGGACAATTGTATTCTTTTATTGTATGCTCGCTATTGTATGGTTCATATATATGCCAATATATGGAATTTTACCTACCATTTTTTCGGTGGCCATTTTGGCGGCCATCTTGGATTTAGGTGTGTTAACAAAGCAAAAAATCTGGATTTGAGTGTCTACGTAGTGGTCTAATACATTCATCCCACTATCAAAACTATACTTTCACTATACATCTTGATTGCTATATATGTCATTTTATGAGATTTGACCAGTTTTGGCAGCCATTTTGGACGCCATCTTGAATAACCCCTTACATTATTTTTTGTAACATCCTAAATATGTTTTAGGACCATGAAAGTAAGTTTAAAAAAAGTTGGTTTGGGGGGAGGGGGGTGCACGGTAACCCTCTATATATATACCCGACTAGTAAACTGATGAGCGCATGCTTATAAGTAGTTAAATGTGATTAAATATTACATTATTATATTGCCAATATCACCGCTTATATTTTCCAAGGCATAATAACTCCCTATTTGCATAGGCTAATGGGCCCCTCACATGTATCCGTGTGAGCTGGGCGGCCCCTTACCGTGTGAAAAAATGGCACGGTGGGCCGCTTCCCGTCCGTTGAACACGTTCAGGGGACTTTGCCGGCCACCGGAGTTTTGAACATGCTCAAAACTCCTGGCGGGTGAGTAAAAGCGGCGGCGAACGATGAAAGCCCGGTATGAAGACGGTATAACGACGGCGCACCCGTTCGCACCCGTTTAGCACCCGTTTCGCGCCCATTCGCAGGGCGGTGATGGACGGTGGTGAACGTCGACCATCATAGCGACGGGCTGCGAATGGCCGCATGCAGCCTGGTAACCGTTCGCGAAACGGACTCTCAGCAGGAATGTTGCAACTCTCAAATGTAAAAGAGCTAAAACTCACTCTTTCGAGGCGGTTTGATGATGTAATCAAGACGTTTCGGCCGGCACCCAGGCGTTCCGACCGGTTAGGAACCGGTATGGAGGTGGTATGCACACGGTGATGACACGGTGAGAACGGTAAGCTAGACCTGTATGAGGCCGGTGAGCCCGGTACCAGGCCGGTCAGAACCCGGTACATACCTGGTGTAGAGCGGTATGGACCGAGGACCGGTGATGAGGTGTTCTGCACCCGGTGAGAACGGTAAGCTAGCTACGTATGAGGACGGCGAGCTCGGTACCAGGCCGGTGAGGACCCCGCATAGACCCGGTATATAACGGTATGGACCCGGTGATCGCCAACAAAAATCAATGCGCCCGTTGACATTTTTTTACTGATTGTTTGGACTCTTTGATTTTCTATTAGACGGTATTAGGTGGCCGCCTACCATTACCGCCCTGCGAACGGGCGCGAAACGGGTGTGCCGTCTTTATACCGTCCTCAAACCGGGCTCTCACCGTTTGCCGCCGCTTTTACTCACCCGGCAGGAGTTTTGAGCATGTTCAAACTTCCTGCCGGGCGCGGATGGCCGGCAATATCCCCGGCAACGTGTTCAACGGTAGGGAAACGGCCCACCGTGTGACATCACCGTGTGCCACCGTCTGCACCAATTTGTCACACGGTAATGGGCCGGCCAGCTCACACGGATACATATATGTGAGTACAAAATGTATTTTACAGAGATTCCTGGAATGTAAGCGAAGGGGCGAGCTTGAGCGCTCAGCTTATACAGGGCAGTTTGGTGACGTTATCAAGGCTCTCGCTATTTTTTTCTTCATCAATTGATTTTATGGGTTTTCTGATATATATATTTGATAATTGATCAGAATCTTTGTATCAAAAATGTGATTAAATGTGATTAGATTATATAGTGTCACCCTTTGCTCTGAAACGCCATTCTAATCAAAGTTTGATAAGTTTAATTTTTTTCATTAAGCCTGCATCGCACGTATATATGACTCTCACGTATAAGTGACTTTACGATAGACTATTTGAACCTGCTAGACACTAGTAAACCTAAAGACTAAAGTACATTGATTGAAGCTGAGACAAATATACCTAAAGGGATAAAAAGTACTATGCATTCCTGTTATGTGCAGCGATTCAGGTCTGACGCGGTATTGTTATATAGTTGTTGATGGGCAATCGAATATCATCATTCAGTTTAATTTGTAGCACGACCTCATTAATGTGAGTAATTAACATATGTATATAAAAATATCAAATTTGTGTGTTTCAATTCACATTAAATTTAAACACAAACCATGAACTTTGAATATCATAATACATTATTTGTATGATCAAGCAGGTCACTAGTAGGTTTGAATTGACATAATCTTTCTGATAAGCCATAATCTTGGCAATTTAAATAACCATTTTCGACATTCTTATCGCAGTCTGTATGTCAGAAGAATCCCATACTAAAGTGTGTTCATGTTATTCAAACAATCGTTATACACGTGTGGATACACTGGATTCATAATAGCGCGCTAACTCAAATAATGTGGTCGTGCTACAAATTATACTGAATGGTGAGTATCGATTGGCCATCAACTATAACAATACCGTAGCAGACCTGGATCGCTGCACATGAATGGTATTAACCCTAACCCCCGAGGCACCTTTTCCAATGATTTCTTTTCGCGGCCAAAAAGCGAGGGGAAAAAGGGCCGAACCCGGACCTCTGGGTTCAGAGACTTACCATATTTGGCTCAGTATACTTCGCCAAGTATATAGCCTGGGGCCATCATAGTAATTCGGAGTACTCAAGAGTGTTAGGGTTAATAGGCGCTTCTTATCCCTTTAGGTATCGTCTCAGATTGAAGTGATACAGCTAGCAGAATAAAAGATGTCAACACTGTATTGTTGCATCATTGAAAAACACCTAGTATACTATATTACGACACACAGTTTTATGTTTATGTTATCGTTTATCTTCGATACTATGCACCCCAATAAAATGTCGTGTGCCACCCATTATGCTGTAGCATCACTGCAGCGCGCACGAAACTCATGGGATGAATCATGAGGTTAAAGTAGTATCAGCTTATGTTCATTTGACCTCCACCATTATCAAATTTACGGTTGCGGTCAAGACGTAACCTGAAATATAAATCAAGGAATCGTCTTTAGAGATTGAAAAAAAACCCACTTCTTTTTGGCAGTTGAAAATACTTATCCAATCCCATTTTATTGGAAAGGACTCAAGACTTTTACGTCCTGAGGATAGTATTAAAATATTATCTTCAATAATATTGAGAAACAAAAGAGATACATAATTTATAGTAAACGGAATCATCATCTATAATAACACATGGTTATTTAATATAATGGTAACCGAATACTGCAAAATGCCATATTAATCTTTCTTTAACCTCATATTATTTACTTGTTGTCATATTTACTCATGTGGCCCCAAATGTAACATAATATCGTTAATCTGTGCATATAAAATCCGCCCGCATCTGCCTTACTTAAGGACGCATCATTATAAACGTAATTTCGAACGGTTTATTTAGAATGTCCGCAGTTGAACTTTGAAGACTATTTTGTTAACTCACTGTCAAGCGTCCAAGTTAGCGAAAATATCTGAAAAGGGCAAGCATATCTTTATATTTTAAATAATTACACTACAGGGTGAGTCAAACTATTCAGATCACGTTTTCAAAAAATCAGGAAAAATACTTCTGATAAAATATTGGTCAATTTCTTCATTGTTTACAAGAGTAGAAATACTTCTTCTTACTTATTGATGTTTCCAAGACAGTAACTTATTCCACGCCAGAATTACAATGTATTTACGAAAAAGCGCGAAATCCAAATTGTTCCAAGTTGGTGGTAGTTACCATTACTGCAGTATTAGTTATTCACACAACACAACAAACTGTATATCTATTGAAATTTTATAAATAAAACAAAATGTTGATAGATGTTTTTTTGCTGAATCTATGATAAGTAAAACGCTATTTCATGCAAAGTATAGAGATATATTATGATATTAGGGAGCACGCGGGATTCATAATCATAAGGTTCTAGCCCCGCCGTGGCCAACGTGTTTGTATCCTTGGCCAAGGCACTTAGTCGCAATTGCCTCGTCGATCCAATCGAGATTGGGAAGCTGTTAGGGGATATTACAATCCAAGTGCTGATACATGCGCCGTGTCGGCAGCCAGGTAAATGAAGCGAAGTGATTGTGACGATTTCCTAATGGCAACAAAAAACCCGTGGTTCGGAAGTCACGTAGAAATGGTGGTCCCGTGTATCGGAAGAGCAATACCCGAGCACGTTAAAAGGTTACAGAATCTTTCGTAAAGAGTAGGGGATCATCCCGGTCTTATCTGTTCACACATCTAACGGACCCCAATGGAAACAAGTTAATAGAGGCTTACTGGGTTATCCAGGGTCGTAGGACCCAAATGTAATCAAATCAAATCAAATCATAACAAGCATATTCATAACAATGAATTATGCACTTGGTAAATTATTAAAGAGATGAAGTCGGTTTTTCTCTCAAATTTCTGTCATATCAAGTTCGATTAAAATAATAAGATTTGCCTGTTTCTAATAGTTCATGATTTTGGAGCTATCATTATCAAATTATGACAAATCTACTCAGGCATGTAAAATGCAGCTTTCGCTACTTTATGTGCAGAGAACTCTTTTATTACACTAGCAACCAAAAGTATTAGGACACTTGGTAATGGTGTCAAAACCATCCCGGATATTATTTTTGGACTATAATATAGCATTTTATATCCTTCATCAATATATTTCTGTTCATTAATTGGTTAAAAGTGTGTCACATGATCAAAAATAGTCTCACCATTAGGCAAGAAGACCAAAAATGCTATTGACGAGGGAGAGAGGTACTATTTGGAGAATGAAATAGTCTACTATTACCCTATGACCTCGATTTACGTGTCAAAGTTCTCTTTATGTTAATATTATGACAGTTGACTTTAGGATTGACAAGCCTTAAAACGTAAACAGACGACAACAGTAACAATGGCGGCTGCTGGTGAAACTCCACGGTTTCGGCGTGTAAATGAGGATCAATTGACTCAATTTATCGCACAGACAGCGAGAACACTAAAAAACAAATAAAATATGGGATGTCAGTTTTTCGCGAATTTTGCAAGGAAACCAACGCCGATTACACTTTAATGGAAAACGCCTGTGGACTTCACTATCAAAATCATAAATGGTAGTGTGTATACGTTGAGATACCATTGGAAACCGAATAAAATTTGAATTGAACAGTTCGTGAGTTGAAACTTTTTGAAACTTTTGAACAGTTAGCTTTTGATTTTGAAAAATATTGCAGCTACTCTAGTACTAGTGCCAGGTGGTGAGTAATTTTTTAATTTTTTTTATATTTATCGTTGCTATAGGCCCTAGGCTTAGGCTAAAATTTACAAAGCTTAGTCTTAGGCCTAATAAGGCCTAGGCTTAGCTCAGTCTTGAGAATCTACTTTTAACAAATTAATGAACAAGAAATATATTGATGACGGATATAAAACAAATATTTTCTGCTCTTTATTCGGGATCTGGTGGAATCTATTGGGCCCCTCGGTGAACTGGAGACCGCGGGGTACTATTTTCCCTCGACCTTCGGTCTCGGGAAAATAGTACCCCACGGTCTCCAGTTCACCTCGGGGTCCAATAGATTCCCCCAGATCCCTCAAGAGCAGTAAATATTTGTATAATGAGTTGAACAAATATGTTGCTGAATCTCTTCTCATTAATGAATCCAGGTTTCCTGCAACATCTGCTCATTTGAAGAAAATACAGGGTGTGTCAAAAAGTGTCCCATGAGTTAGAAAATTAATTAAAAATACTTACCGTGTTCTTTTAAAAAATAGACCGTTACGTTGGTATACCCTCTCAGTCTTCTATACAATACACTTGATCCCATTGAATTTCACTACCGAGCTGCCAAGATACCGCTCAATTCGGTAACTAGAGTGCGAATCCCACTTTGGCCACTTTTGAACAAGAAAATGAATTTCAACTGAGCAAAATGTCTTTTGTGATTCCGATGATGAATACAGGATATGTCAATATACACCGAAAACTTAAACTAGTCAGGCACAGGCTGGACACACTTTAAACTAGTCAAGCAGGCTAGTCAAGTCTGTTGGATAGGTTATGGCCGACTTGACTAGCTGAAGGTTAGTCCGGCTCAGCCTGACTAGCTTGATTTGTTCTGCTGGACTAGTCTGTGACTGGACTAGCTTATGTTAGTCAAGCTTTAGCCTAGTCCAGCATACGTTAGTCGCTCGACTAGCTTGATGTTAGTCCGTCCTAAGCTGGACTAGTTTAGGCTAGTCGCTCGACTAGCTTTAAGTTAGTCCAGATGGTGCCCAGCTTGACTAGCTTTAGCCGCTGGACTAGCTTTACGTTAATAAAAATTGCTTCGAAAGCTACATGTGAGTACATTTTGCACATCGTAATTCGCAATGTTATGACACGAATAATTGTGTAATTATTCGATATCTAAAAACATGTTTGGCTTTTTTCAGATAGTTTCGCTGGTGTGATAGAAATCCACTGTTTGGACGCTAGTCTGAACAGTCAGTAAACAAACAGTGTTCAAAGTTCAACTGCGGGTAATCCATACATCCTTTGAAATGATGTATTAATGCGTTCTTGTAATGCCAGGCAGATGTGGACGTATATCGTATGCACTGATTAACGATATTATGTTACACGATACATGTATACCGTATATAAACAAGGTTATAAGAGGTAGAGATAGATTAATGGGACCTTTTATAATATTCGGTTACCCTATATATAGATTTGTGTAGACTTTATGTATCTTTTGTGTCAGAATGTTATTGAAGATAATATTAATCAGAGACTTTCACACCAGGATTGGATAAGCATTTCAACTGTTGATGTATGGCACTAATATGGGAATTTTGAAAAAGAATATTCATGTCCTTTCACTTTGGGGCGGATTTATCTTTTGTTTACCTCTCTGTGTTTTATTTTTCTACATTCACTGAACCAGTGGGTGCCTATCTTCAAATCTATAAAATCCACCACATTTTAATAGCCTATTTGTATGAGATTTGCTTCACCTCGTTATTATACGTTAGATAGCAAATTGAAAATGACACAGTCAGCACGCAGGTATCGCTTTCAATGAGTGACATTGCCGATTTCTAACCCACGCAAAGATCGATTTCAGGATGTCAACCTTCCTTGCGCTAAAACCTTACGAGAAGTTTGTTTTCCCTGAATTAATTGAGGTAGGGTTAGCTGGCAGCCATGATGGCGAAGTAGGGGCATTGTTCGTAATTTTCTCTATAATATAATGCCAAATCTGACATATTTGGTCCACAAACAGTGATTTATCGCTAATTTTAGAATTTAACAACCTTCGTGACTTTGCTTCTTGTAACCATTCACTTGACCGGACTAAAATTCGTACGATATTTTAAGAGCAATTTCCGTACTAACGGAATTTTAAGCTTTTATTTCATATCAAAAACATTGATGCCCGACTTCTTTTTTGATAAGAAAACCGAGTCTGATTTTCACCGATCTTCGGTCAGAAAACGAAACTTACGATCCCCCGTTAGGCCTCGCCAACTTGATTTTTAGTTTCCCGTAACCCGCCCGCGCTTCATTTTCATGCCCGCGTTTGAATTGAATTCATTATTGAAATTTTGGAGAAAAAAAATACCGTTTTTGCAATGAAAACGTCCGAATTCATGCATTTTGTGTGATGAAATTGTGAAATGTTTATTCATTTTGACCAGAATAGCCTTTCTGTAACTTACATATCTAAATTGACCCATTTCATTCTACATGTTCTATGATGGTGTGCAGCGGTATATAACAATACGTCTGACATCCACATTTTGTATATAATAATGAAAGTCGTAAAAATAATGAATAATGAATAATGAAATGGTTGCCTCCCCTGTTTTGAAAAAAAAAATGTTACGGGAAACTAAAGATCAAGTTGGCGAGGCCTTACCGTGATATGTATCATAGCTTACAAAATCAAATAATGCAATGGCTTCATTCATGACTTTATAATAGCTTCGTCTATCCTCTTACTCTTCGTATAGCCTAAGCAGGCCCGTAACTATAGGGGGCGTCCGGGAAGGGGGTGGGGGCAATCTGAAAAAGTCCTTTTTTGTATCAATGTATACCTTTTCTGTGTACAAATGTATCTTTTTTTACTAATGTACTTTTTTGTGTGAAAACGCCCCCCCACCCCTATTTCCGAAAAAGCCTCTCTTTTCTCTTTTCCATTGTGTACAGCATTTATTCGGGCCGTTTTGGACTAAAATATGTCCTATACACCCCCCGTTCCAGAAAAGACACCCCCCTAAAAACAAATCCTGCTTACGGACCTGAGCCTAAGCCCTAGTAGGCTAGTAATAGTAATTTAACTTAAAAGTAGAGTATTTCACTCTCACCTTTCCTGGTTTGTTGCTTTGGGATTATTTATACTACAAAGGTGGGGAACCAAACATTCATAAATAAATCACACCAAAAAATTGATTTTGACGAGAAAAAAATATCATATGACATTGTGCAGAGCACGGGAACCCACGGGAACCTACTTCAAAACAGACCAGAGACGTTTTTAGTTACAAAAGACTATGAATATTATGATACCATGGATAAAATTGGTGCCTGATTCTTCAGAAGTGACTTTTTTTACCGTGGATTTGGCTTTAGTTTCGTCAAGTTTTTCTTGAATTCGGATCTGTGTGATGGTAATAATTTGCACCGAAAATACAACATGTCATGAAGTTCGCAGATAATATTAGATATATTATTTGCATCACATGCCTTTTTATTTTACAATTTTATGGCAAATGTTTTTGAAATGTGTGATTATAATCATGAAAAGAGCTCATTTACATCGTGCTATCGTGAGGTCAACTGTAACTACGAAGCGGTATCGCTACGGGTGAGTACTTCCGGGTCGCTGTGAGTGGGTTAGAAAAACAACGGCTTTGAGCGCGGCTGCATACTGACTGTATACTATAGTACGAACACGACCCATTTCTACTCGGCAGTATATGCAGCAACTTGTGTAAGGATCAG
This sequence comes from Ophiura sarsii, assembly GCA_035610835.1. Lineage (NCBI taxonomy): Eukaryota > Metazoa > Echinodermata > Ophiuroidea > Amphilepidida > Ophiuridae > Ophiura > Ophiura sarsii. The sequence goes on from CM069452.1 coordinate 29,122,877, forward strand.
AGCCACTAGCATTTGATATTGGGAATAACAGGTAGAGAATGTTATGTATCCTCATTCCACTTTCAATTCAGTGGTACGTCTTAGAGCGTGTTTGTGTTTCTACTGGGGAACTTAACGGTAAATACCGCTAAGTTGTCCAGTAAAAACAGCCATATAACGTTAATTAACGGTACATTTTGTAACCGCAAAAACCTTCACAAACCAGGTTTGTTACCGTTAACTAACAGTAACTTTCCCAGGAGAAACAACTACTTTTTGATGTTCCATTATATTGTTTACTTACATATCATTAGTTTGTTTTATATTAATATTTTATAACTATTTTTGTTCCGTGAACATAGTTACCATGGCAACCAGAGTAATGTTAAGTCAATGTTGTAAGTTTGCGATATGGGCTCTATTATGGTATAAAACACTTACGGGTCAAGTTTTGGGAAAGTTGTTAAAATTGACATCCTATATACGGGCTTTTGACCCCAGACCGCCCACCCTCCCTCAATGCAATCATGTTAATAAGATGTGCTCTCTATTTGTAATATGTATACATATTTCTGTATTTGATACTTGATTGTAAGCTAACTAAACATACAAAATATAGCCTACTTGCAGTCTCTTCTTATACTTATAGTTACAAAGGATATATCTTCCTGTATGAAAGGACAACACAAGCATGACATTCTAAAATTGAAGGGCTAAAATATCATTTGAATATTAACAATTCCAATTATTTTATGCAACTGTTGCTTCACTATCACTCAATCCCAACACGTGCACCTAAAATCTGCATGACAGGTTAAAATAGGTAGTTTAAATGACTCCTTGTCAACTTTGCACCGACTGCAAAAAGGGTTAACTTTTAAGTGTGTAGGTCCCAACAAATAGCTGCAGATCAATTCTTTATTCATCCATTAATATATCACAATTTTCTACTACTATTATATTCTTCCAACTTTTAATTACGCATTATTAAGTACATCTATGTATGTCCACTACAACTGTCTAAACGACGATTGTCTTAGCGTCATACTGAGAAGAAAACATTGGGTGACAAGGTATCAAAGCAACAATCATTTATTATAGGAAATAACGGGTAGGATACATGTATGTATGTATCCTCATTCCACTTTCAATTCAATGGTAAGTCTTAGTCAATTGAGTGAATAAGTGTTTGTCTATTATAAAGTGGCCATTAGGAATGATCAGATGTTGCAGACAAATAATTTCTTACATATTTTCAAAATGTACTTCAATTTGTACATTATATATTTCGTGTCTATATATATATATATTTAAAATGCCTGATGATTATCATCACACCTGGTGTTTGTCTAGTATTTTGTACGTCAAAGTACATGTATAAGCGTTTTTCTTTTCGAATGCAAACGGTGGGCATGGTGGGTTCTGGTGGTGATTATTGGTGATTGATGGTGATATTGGTGGCGATGGACTGAATAGAATCACTCGATCACCACCTTTTTCACCATCTCCATAACCATCAAAATAACCCAGTATATGTTGATTATTGGTGGTGATTTTAGTGGTGATCTTGAGTTGAAACAGAAGGCGATTATTTTAGTGGTGCTTGCTGGTGCTTGCTTGCTACTTGCGCGCCCGGCGTGAAAACATTTTCGCGGTGCGCCCACGCACGGTTTACTGTGGTGGTCGCGTAGCGTGATGGTTCCTTCGATACGCTTGTTTGCGCGTATGTTGGTGAACTTCTGGCATCACCACCTTTTGGTGCTGAACAGAAACAATAATTTAGTGGTTATTGGTGGTTATTGGTAGTGATTCATACACTCTGACTGGTACGAACCAATCAGAAAGCGGGAAATCAAAATACGCGGAGTGCATTGAAAATGTCAATGCACTCCGCGTTTCGCGCCTTACAAGTGCGCATTGCGCGCTTTGTTTTGATTCGTTCTTGCAGAAAGCATGGGTTCGCCGATTTTTGCTGCGGGTATTAGTAAAGTTGTTTATATGCTTTCTATTCGTTTGAAATTACTCAAAGAAAGTAAAAAATATAAAAATGTGATGATTAGTATCGTCGTGTATGAATTAGGTCAATACATGCGTATGTCTTGTTTCTCGAGAATTCAGAAAAATCAATGTACTTGCGCTGGGTGTTGATATGCTCACAATGCCGCTCCCCCTTCGGGGTCGTGACATTATTCGCATCAACACCCAGCGCGGCGTGCATTGATTTTTCTAATTTCTCCCGTAAAAAGACATACGCGTTAATTGATCTATAATCATTATCATGGTGGAATAGAAACAAACTTTGTGTCTCACTGGGGATGTCCTTTAATATTCTGCTGTACCACTCCATCGCAGGGTTTCACTGTCTTTCAAGCAGTCTTCCTTGTCCTACCTTTTTTCGTGACCACTTTGTCGTTGAGTTATACAAATTTGCGTACGGAACATGGCAAAACTTTGTGTCCTATGTCATTTCAATTCGTTTGATAAATCCCTGTCAATTGATGGATTATGTTTGTTTATAGTCCGTTTTGAAAGACAGGTTGAATATGATTTCGGATTTCGCAAAAACTATATTTTAAATTGATTGTAGAATTGCTCAATATAAATACTATAGTATTGCATAAGAATAATGAATACTTGGATTTTTTATTTATTTATTTATTAATTTCAAACTTTTTAAGAAAGCTTGTACTATGTTTCTCCAGTGATATGCACTGCTTTTCAATCTTCTGCTCAATCGCTCCATCTCTCTTTCCCAGATTTTTTTCTTCTTTTTCATAGTATTCGTCCCGGTCTATTTTTTCATGACAGTATACAATGATTAGTCTACATTCCCATAAATCTCTGAGCCCTAGGGTGCCTATCTCCATATTTAGCTATACAATCGACTCCATCTTAGCCTATTTAATCCGTTCTCTCTTATTGGTAGCAAAATGAATACTTAATGCAAATATCACCCATTTCCACATTGATTGATGCCATCCATCATTATCACGTCTTGTAGTTTTCTTCTTTGTTTTGATTTGAATATTGAGTTGATATGAAGAAAAAAATGGTAATATCTTTCCCGATCCTGAAAAAAGTCATGTAGTTCGTCGACGTATACATATAAGCGTCCACCTTGCAAACAAATTTGCATCGTAAAGTTATCCTCTAACTGTGCCCTAATAGAGGTAAAATGAACTTTACCTGTGTGCTTACATTCCATTGTAGGGAATGAGATTGACTAGAGGTCTTTATTGAGATGCACCTGGGTGTCCATTTGTTATGCCTATAATTAGGCTCCACTCAGGTGTTGGTTTTTTTTCCATTCGGGAAGATCACAATCGTTTTTGAGTCACTACATGAAGCATTCTGAACATCTCATATAGAAGCCAGTCATATTATTTGGTGTGTCACGACCAGGGGATTCGTACTTTAATCTTCATAATTTCACAAAGCATGGGTCGAATTCTTTATAGAATGCCCATCTAAGCCGAGTGCCCGGTGCTTCATTTTATGGAATACAATCACTTTTGGCAAGACATATTGTGTGTGGAGAGATTTTTGAACCAGGAAACGTCAAGTTTCTTTTGATATTGACAAGGGCAGCAATTCGCAGGCGTGGTCACCATAGGTTCACGAAAATGAAGCTGTAATGACGATATCGGTCAGTGGCAGAGGAAGAAACTATATACTATGGGGTTTGATGGAAGACCAGATGCAAGGACCGGTAAGTAATAGACCTTATGGAACTCTGAGTTTCATGCTTTCACAAAGTTAGAATACATATTGCAACGTGAATTATTTTATATGTGAGAACAACAGGAAAACTGCACTTAATAACTTATTTAATGTTATAATACTTGTGAGACCTTGTGAATCACTTGACTGGTAATAATTCGTCGCTGTTCTGACATACCGGCACATCACAACAGAAATAAGTAAAGAGATGTGCCGGTATGTCAGAACAGCGACGAATTTATTGTAACATTTTAGGATAGTACTAGGCTAACTAAGCTAAATTGTTAAAGACCTTGTACTTTAACCTAGTAGCTATACCCAGCTGATTGCTCTCTCGAAAATTATGACTTAACTCCTCACTTCTAGCGGGTATCACAATTCCTCCTGCTGTTGGTGCAATCGGCCGTATCACCGTCTATGGCCGTATGCAGCAACTTGTGTAAAGATCCATAAGATCAGAGCAAATGTCATTTTAACCTATTTTCGCAGAGTGTCGATTACAAATAACAGGTAGAAAGGTTATGTATCCCCATTCAACTTCAATCTGTGTGATAAATCTTTGTCAATTGACAGGGGCTGACTGGCCACTGTGGCGTTGTGGCGATCGCCACATGGGCCGCTTGGTTTTGGGCCTCTCAGGGCCGGTTACTCATATTTTGCGGCCGTGCGAAAATTTGTGACTGTGCGAAATTTTGTGACCGTGCGAAATTTTGTGAACGTGCGAAAAATTCTGACTGTGCGAAATTTTGTGACCGTGCGAATTTTTTTGACCCTACAACCCCCCCCCCCCCCCCCCCCCCCCCCCTCTCTTACGTGAAATTCACGAGGTGACTGACTGGGAAAAAAATTGGGGCAACCTTTTACGAACATTTACTACCGGGACGACATACTTCTGCCTGACATGGTCAAAAAGGGCCGCTTTAATAATTGGTTTCTTTAACATTTACCGGTCATCGGAAAGAAAGGTTGTATAGACCTTTTCTCAGAAAGTCTCTTTTCAAATTGCCGTTTTCCGTCGTCATTCCTACTTCCTCCCCCTTTGTTTTGTTTCTACAGGCTGACTCCCGCGTTGCTTCATTGTCACGGCGCCCGCTGCATTGCGCATTGCGTTCCGTACAATGGCCTGTGTATAACCTTGGTCCCTGACAGTGGGAGTTGTCCTTTCATTCAAATTAAAGTCAGATTGAATAAAGAACCGATTGTCCTTTCCTGCGATAATTTACATTCAATTCACGAGTACTAAATAACCTTCGACGTGTTTGTTGGGAATCTCCTCATTTTTAATTATCTTCTATATCAAATCCTTTTGTATGAATTATAAATGTAAAATGCATTCAATGGGATGAATTTAACGCCGTATCAAAGGATCTTTCATGGAAGTCCATTTAAATTCAATGAACATGTAAACCTTTGATCTCAAATCCCTATAGGCATGATAGGCGTGCCTTTCAAATGCAAACTGGAGTTTGGACCTGAATGGCAAGGTTTGTAAACTCTTAATCTGTAAGACTACCCGGCTCTTTCCTTTTGCCAAGGGTTCTTCTTCGAAAGTACCAAGCCGGGAAGTGGAAAGCCCTGGATTTCCCGACAATGCTAAGATATACCTCTGTTTATTAGAGATCACTATTATATTTGGCATACTGTTTCATCATTATTCTAGAGCTGTCTAGGTAGATACATATTATACGACTTACCATGTTGTACACACCAGCCACATGTGTAACAATGTTGGATTGTACTTTAAATTTGTACCCAAGATGAAACGTTGTTATTATGGTACGATTTTATTCAGAATGATGATCTCTCAATGACTTATATTACATATGCATTTGGGAATTAGTCAAATCAACCCCGGCGTCACATTGCCTACAGCTATATACCGCCAGTATAGTATAGTAACTCGACATACTAGTGTTTGATCTCATTAAAAGTCCCATTAAATGGACGGAAGTATTCAGTTTCATCTCAGGGAAATAGGCATTTGTACATACATCACTGTTTCCAATCTTCATCCTCATCGTCATCGTCATCAAGCATTAATGGCTGCAGAAAGTCAAATACAATGCACAATTAAAGTTAAATGAGGGGATACTTTCGTCAAGGGAGTGTCGACTTAGTATAGGATTAAGCTTGCTATTAAAGTATGGCGTTATGTGATAGCTCAAAAGTGATCGCTTTCGATATCGGATGCGGGTCAAGTAAATTTACTCTCATTTGTCTTCTAAATTACACATTTCGTGCAAATATAAATGTATTTGACAAGCACTAAATACGAATGAATTGAAACGTGAATGAATTTCAATATACCATTAATTACGTTGAACATCATTGTTCATCATTCTTCGGTCGTGACCAAATTCGTCTCACTTATTACGTTAACGTGTCAACATCAGATTAGTATTTACACATGTGCCTTATTTTGTATAAATTGTGATCTATGTACTTATTCTATATAATTTGAAGTACAATCAGAAATAAAGAAGTCATGTAAATAGGGACTCCTAGAAGGTTTCAATACGCTTTGCGCCTTTTGGTGTGAGTTCATGATCAGTCATCCCAAGGGGAAGTTACGGAATAGACGGATGTTTCACTGTAATGCTAGTACCAATGTGGCAGGATATATTATAGTTCCCTGTAGTCATTGTCCGTAGATTCTAAGTCCTAGGATTATTATTCCGGGTGGTGCGCACAACTAGGAGGGAGCTATAGTCTACCGGAGTATTTTCTAGAAATATAAGTCCTCCAAGTAGGGATATCAGTCTGAGGTGGACTATCATTCCTTGGAATTATTGTCCAGTCCGAGGTGAACCATTTACAGATATTGTTAATTTCAGATTTCAAATTAGATTTCCATCAATAATGAAAATGTTACCAATAATTAGTATCAGACACACGATTTAGTTTGCAGCCATCAGACTGAAGGGAAAATATTGTTTTAAAAATATTAGTTCGGCGAGTTAAGGGACCATTGAAAGTGTTCCTTAACTATTATCGTATTCAAAGTCTTAAATGAGATTTGAAAATGAGACATTTTAATTGAATTACATTAACATAAACTCGTTAATTTCTTTGAAAATAAATACGTTTATATTGTAATTTGAAATAATATTTGGACAGTTTAAACTCTACTTGGAATCATTGACATTTTCTGTTTGAGTTAAAACAAAAGTATGACGAAAACCATGGAAAAATAAACATAAGGGGTAGATTTTGTCGGTTAAGTAGGGAAAAATGTTTTCTGAGATATGAATGTCTTTCCTTTTTCTGCTCGTTGTTGCATTTAACGCTTCGGTCATTATTGCACAATATGCAAGATAGCATTGAAAGCATTCACCGCCTTTCGACGTTCCTCCTCCGGTATCCAATTCTCCATCCTATTCCGACGCTCCTCGTCCTCTCTCATCCTTCTCTCTCTTCCTATTTCTCGCCTCTCCACCGCCGCTCTCATAGCAAGCCACCCACCTCTCATTCCTCTCCTGTAGTATCGGACACTCTCTTTTCCAATGCCCCGCCTCCTTACAGTACCAGCAACCGTTAACTTCCAGTTGCTGCACATTGTCCTGTTGAAAACTCGTACAACCACCCAGTCGGCGATAACTCGGCGAATAACCAGTATTGCCCCACCCCCCCCCCCCCCCAACCTGGTCACTGCTCATCTGCGCCGTCGATCCGCGCTTCACCACCGGTGACCATATAGCCACTCCTCTAGCATCACCTCTACCACCTTCTCCACCGACAACAACGGGACTTCTAACTCCAGTTGTCGGCTCCATACACCCCATGACAACATTCATTTTATCCACCACTTGCCCAAGCAACGCAATACTTTTCATCTCCCACTGCCACAGTCAACCTTGTGCTCACCTCTTCGCATAGCCGTTCATACTTCTGTTTCTGCTAACTCTCTGTATCTACTACTAGTTGAAACTTTTGTTCAACTTCTACCTGCTTCTTCTCATATTTACGCTTCTTCGATGTCAATTCCTCATACATCTTCTCCCCCTCCTTTACGACGTTCTCACGATCGGACAAGTTCCTTTTTTTACCAATATGTTCCTGGTTGCTCGAATCATCCACCCCTCGTCGTATCTTCTCTTCTTTACTCCCCACCAAACTCACCCGTTGTTCCCAATCAAGCTCAAGTTCTCTGACCGCCAATTCTCTCCGTTCCAATCCCTCTCTCAATTGCTGCAATTCTACCTTCAGTGATTTTTCTGCATCTTCCTGTCGTTTCAAATCCTTCTCTCATTGTTTCACCTCATCCTTCCTTCGCCTCAACTCTTTATGACCATCCACAAGCTCGTCACTATATTCCCTCAACTCCTTTCCCCAAGACTTAATAAAATCACGCCACCACTTAAATCGCCTTTCATGATTGACTAGCAACCATCCGTTCATCTTGGTTTTCATTTCCATGTTGGTGTCCAACATCTCACATAACGACTCAAAACTCAGCTCTTTCCCCTTCAAAGATCCTGCCTTCTGAGTGTTTGTCTTCTTCCCCTCTTCATCTTCACCCCCGTTACCCTACTCCGAGACTGCGGTTCGTGATCCTACACCAGAATCATCGCTGCGATTACTATCCACGTCATCCGCATACCAGCGATTGTAACCACCCCATCCATATCCACCATCACTGTCAGCCTCCTCAAAGCTGCCCCTCTTTATCACTACCTCTACCGTTCGCGTGCGACCACCACATCATCACCGTAATCCCATCGACTCACCCGCATACCCGGCCTACTACCGTCCATCCCCTGTCTCGTATACTCCCCTGTCATAATCGGTTTACTACACTGAAAACCTAAACTGGTTAGCCTGACTAACTTAAAGCTAGTCCGGATGGTGCCCATCTTATCTATAGCTTTAGCCTAGTTCAGCATCGCTGGACTAACTGTACGTTAGCTTGCTTGATGTTAGTCCTTCCTAAGCTGGAGTAGTTTAGACTATTCGCTCGACTAGCTTTAAGTTAGTCCAGATGGTGCCTATCTAGATCTTGACTAGCTTTAGCCTAGTCCAGCATTGCTGGCTTGCTTTACGTTTAGTCGCTCGACTCGACAAAACTTGAAGTTAGTCCGTCCTAAGCTGGACTAGTTTAGGCTGCTCGCTCGACTAGCTTTAAGTCTAGCTTTACGTAAGTTTTTTTTAAAATTTTTACGTAAGTCGCTTGACTAGCTTTTATTCTTTGACCATTACCTCGTAGCAATGGTTGTATGTAATGTTAGCAGAATATAATATAACAGAGGTGTTTTTCCGATAAATGCAATTTTGCGATGGACAGAGAATATTAATCTATGAATCGGAGTGAATAATTAATTTATTCTTGTTTACATTTCATCACTCGGTGAATGAGTGACATGAGAATTGGATAAATCACTTTCTATAGAGTAATTTCACTCCTGTGTTAGTGTATTTTTTGTTCTCACTCTTTTACATTTAGAGAGTATAGTCAGCATGAAGAAGATTTAAACAATTGAGTGGGGTTAGTGATAAGTCCACCTGTATTATATAAAAATTAAAGCTGATATAAAGAACATTAAATTGCATCTCAGTGCCTTGACTACGTTAAGCTAGTCCAGCAATGCGACAAGCCTTATCTAGTCCAGCCTGACTAGCTTGATTTGTTCTGCTGGACTAGCTTATATTAGTCAAGCTGGAGCATTGCTGGACTAGCTTTACGTTAGTCGCCCGACGTGAGTCCGTCCTTGGTCCTTTCTTCTCGTGCTGTGTATTGGAAATGAGACTTTTGAAAATAGGATTTATTTCTTTAAATGGTGCTAATCATGGTTTATCTTTGTTGTTAGGGGGCAAATTTGGTATCAAATTATGCCTAAAAGATTCATCTAAATGCCTATTTAGCCTGTTTGGTCAAGAAAAAAATTGAATGTTACTCAAAATGACATAAACAATGGTATACTTTCTTTTGTTGAACCCTTTAGTATAGAGGTGTTCGAAGTATAATCACTCCACAGTCATAGCTGGTAAATTAACGTTCTGTCCAGAGTTTCTCTAAATCAGCCTTTTTATATTTGTGTTACTTAACATTCTGGTAGATTCCACCATGTTCCAGAATTAAGTAAAAGTTAGAGATGTCATGCCACTACTATCAAATGTGGATGTCCCCATTGCTCCAATGCACTGGGCTATGTAGCCTATTGAATAACCACAACATCACTACACACAGTGACCTTGGAGATTGGCAACTTGCCAAGTTTCAATGCACTGAGCAACTGCGATCGAAATTAAGTCGCTTGAACACGTTTGTTGTGAATAGAGGTATGGATGTCTTATATTTTTAAAATCAATAAGTGGTTTTAGCGGTATGTCTAGAGGGTCAAGTGAGAGCCATACATTGCATAGCAACAGTTTCTTATAGTCAAAGCTTCAATCCATATTTTTCTGCCGAACAAAAATCTGTAATTTCATTATTTTTAATCGTTGTGACTTGACTGAATTAAAGGAAAATATTTCACACTTTCACAAGTATGCGCACTCTGAGAGAACTTGCTTTAGAGCTTATGAGACACACTTACATGGCTAGGGGATTCATTAAGAAAAACAAGGTTCTTTTATTTCCAACAGGACTTTATCATTTACGATCGTAATCGGGGTTTTATCGGATTGCAACACTTTCGTGGCTTTGATAGAGGCTTTCCTTTAAGTCTTCATTATAGTCAGGATTATTAAAGTACAATAGCTTGAAACTTGAAGGAAGGCATGGAAAAGTCAAATCTTTACAGTTATTAAAGTACAATAACTTGAAACTTGAAGAAAGGCATGGAAATGTCAAATCCTTACAGTTAGAGGAAGGAAGCTAGTCAATAGAGATTTAAGTGAAATTCTCGAGTATTTCTTGTTCGCTGGGGTTTCACTTACATTTAAAATGTCAACACATTTGTGTCTAAAGTGACGCATTTTGAGGCAATTATTTGCATTTTGACAAACACCCCTCCTCTTAGGCCATTTTTAACCCTCGTCTACCCAGGCTATATTTGTCACACAACTTACCAAGGGGTTGTTGAGGGGGTGGGGGGGGGGGGGGGGGTGGGGGGGGGGGGGGGTGGGGGGGGGGGGTGGGGGGGGGGGTGGGGGGGTGGGGGGTTGGAGTGGGTGCTGTATGGTTGCCTTACCAAGGGGATGGGGTGGAGTGGGTGCTGTGGGGCTGCCTTACCAAGGGGGTGGGGTGGAGTGGGTGCTGTGGGGTTGCCATTGTGTTTGGTAGCTATCCTATTTTCATTTAAAGCAACAGCATTCCCTTTAATAATGACGTCACTATAAGCAAATAAAACGTCCGGGTTGTAATAACCCTCACCATATCACAACTTTTACAGGTCACCATACCCCTGGTAGGTGGGAGGTGAACAAACCGCTGTCAAACATAAGGCCTGAAAAAATGGTTTGATTGGCCTAACATGACAAAAAAAAAGGGCAGGTCTGTCAACCTGTGATTTGACATATCGCCGGTAATAAATCATCTAAGTTTGTCAACCGCTGACTATGTGGTCTACTTTCAGGATTAGGAAGGTTAAAAAAATTGCTCTCGGGCCTCGGGTATCATTATGTCCTTTGCAGTCTTGAAAGTGGACCACATAGTGTGCAAGGGACTTGTTCTTAGATGATTTATTACCGGTGAAATGTCAAATTACGGGTCCAAAAGTATTAAGGAGTAGGAAGATCATTATTTTGTTCAGCAATGTCAAAAGTAAGTTTGGCACGATATATCGGCTTAGGCGGCACTGCGAAACCAGTACGTAAGGCTCATACGTATATTTCCTGTGGTGTAGGTCAATTTTCATTGGTGCTTGTCAATCGTAAAAATAAATCTTACGCAAATAAGGTTACTTACACGTATGAACCATACGGACGGGTTTTGTAATATATAGTATTTGATATACACCTTTAAAAACAGACAACGGACAAGTCGCGGTTGTGCATTTATATCCCATTTGCTGCCGGGATGTCAAGTCAGGCGGGGATAAGAACAGAGTACGACAGTTTATTTCATTGCGATACAGAGATGAATCGCAAATTCGGCTTACAATTATATTTTTATATAGGTAAACTACCGTCTATCGTTATGTGTGACAGCGCCAGCAAATCAAAGGAAATAACGGCTTATGCCCAGTTTAAGAGAAAATGGGTTACCGTTCTGAAATCGAAGAGGATTCATGTATAATGCATTATTCTATGAAAACAAGTATTAACGAGTACAGACGACTTGAGAATATCTATCGCAAAGGCAATTTATAGCCGTGCTTATGCTGGAATCAACCTAAACAAACACACCTTGTAAGGGAATTTCCCGTGCTTATTTACATTAAAAGGAGATTTCTCCTGATACATCTAGAAGGATTGTGTATGCATTTTCGTATAAATTGAGTATTTGTGTGCCTATATACAATTTGAGACCAAGTTATGTAACCACAACCATGGTAAGGAACGTAAGAATTAAGGGCTGTATACACATGCGTACACCCCCACGCTCTTATCGTTGGCCGATTCTGCCATAACGTATATCAATACACGTCTAAATACAAATACTCAATTTTTATGTTTTTTACAATTTCAAAATACTCAAGAAATTTAATGTGTATCGTACATGCATTATTGTTTTTGTGATGAGCAATGGATAATAAGATCTACGAGAGTAGCTCCTCCTTCATTTTACCTTTGATAGTTGATAGGCTGTCTCGAATGTAAAATGAGTTTGCCCTATCCTGTTTTTTTCCATTACTTGGGTTACCTTCATTACATTCCTATACTGTTGTACAGTGAGGGGTTCACTGGAATCTTTCTCTGTATTGTTCACCAAACAAGGTCGACAGAAAGTCACGAATTTACTCGATTAACAGTTCTCCATATATCTGACTGGCGTATGTTGATTACTTTGGGAGACTGTGGTAACAAGTCTTACGTACAAGTTACTTATACTCATGAGCCATTTACGTATTAGTTTTGCAGTGAGGCCTAAGGTGAGAAGCCCGCGGTACGGTACGGTTTTTGACCAAAATATGTTTATGTAAATGGTTATCAACTCTATTCTCGCCATATGTTTTTGAGTTGTAGATAATGCTCAGTGGGGTAGTTAAAAATGTTATTGTAAGGAGAGAACGTCAACTACTTTATCGTCGACAATTTAGTGAAATAAGCGTTTAATTATAAACCGATCATCACTCTAACATCCGTTCGATTCGATTGAAAGAGCGTAATTTGTAAAGCTGGAACATCCCTGAGTTTAAGATAAGATACTAGTAATGGGGATGGAATGTTAAACATTGACATTTACTCTGTTAGTTCACATTATAGACTCATTCTCTACACTAACCGGAAAATGTCATGTATTATTGTATGGTCCTCTATGCGACAACCTTTTCCGAGGTTAAATAGGTACTTATGGTTACTGACCATGAATCGGATTGGAGTGTCCTATTAAGAGGGCTCTTTTTCACCTCAAGATGACATAGACCTACTTCGATGTAATACTATGTGTCATCCAAAGTGACAACCAAATTTACTTAATTACATGCTGTATAACGTCATCTTTGGTGGTCTGTTGCTATTTTACAGCGTGTCCCAAAAAACTGTGTTCAAAAGTTTGCGAGCTTATAACGAAATAAGTAGGAATCATGGATAGTTTATATTTAAGGATATCAAACAAAATATACCTGACCTTAATTGGGTAAATTCGGGGACCAATCCAATGTAAACTTTTTAAAATACAAAGATTTGAATAGAGTGTGATCAGAACCCATTTGTCCCGATTTAAGGAATAAAACCATCCATGCGTTGCATGAAACTGTGCGCTATGTGCAGTATTCCCGGTATGGGTTTATTCTCCGAAAGAACTTAACAATATCTAATAAACTCGGACTATAACAAAGAACATTTTTTAATGTTTACGTAAATAATGAACTTGTATAATTTATTGCAATATGACCAAGATAATTTTGTTCACTGCCCAAGTCTTTGTGAAGAATTAATGCAAAGGCAAAACTTGGATGAAGTCACAACAATACGCAATTGCAACACATCGGGTGTTCCTTGAAAAGTGGGACAAATGGGTTTTGACCACGCTCTATTAAAATCTTTGTATTTCAACAAGTTTATATTGGACTAATTACAGAGTTTAACCAATTAAGGTCAAGTATATTTTGTTTAATATCTCTAAATATAAACTATCCATGTTTCTTACTTTTTTAGTTATAAGTTCGCAAAATTTTGAACCCAGATTTTTTGGACACGCTGTATAACACGCCGGGTCAGAAACCTTGAAGTATTGTGATGTGTGTAATGGTCTTTGTTCACGGTATTAGCATTTTGTTATGATGGCCATGTGTTTTGAACACACCACCCAAAAAAAGAGTATTTTTGAATTCCTCTATTTGAGAGCTTTTCAAAAATGTATAATTTTGCTATCATCGGTTGAATACTTTTTGTTGTTGTTATAGTCATGTATGTAAAACCGACGAATTAGGACAAGTTCACTGTGTAGTGAATAGAGAGAAAGCCAAGGACAATGCAATCGATTCATGATTACAATTGCTACATGTGGCTTAGTGGGTGGAACGACGGTACGACGTGCCTAAAAATGAATGAGTAGTATATCAACGATTCATGCCCTCAGATAACATCACCTAGTTACCTCTTTTCTAAAATATTATTTCGTCATTTGTTGACGAAAATTAGTCAAACGGATAAATAAAAATTGTAATGCAGGAAACTTGTCATGCTACGATTCTGTTACTGTGGCCAACGAATCTAACAAGATACGAATCATTGGAATTGCAATGCAAAACTAATTCGATTGATTTGACAACCCATACCATCGCTTACTTGACAAATAAATATCATCAGTAAGACTAAAAGTGCCGACGTATTGCTTGCATTAAAAAATTGCATGACAACTTAATTTGAGCAGTACGAATTAAAATGCAATAAACGATGTAAGTTTGCAATACAACCACGGTTTGCGGGGTTTCCTGATTATTGTAATTTTTCTTGTGGTATGTAAAATAAAGTGCATATAAAAAAGATGAATCATTCAGGGCGCCTGGCCGAGATGATTTATGTTACATTTGAAATGTGACTTTTGAAAAGTGACTAATTTTCTTTAAATGGCGCTAATCATGGTTTATCTTTATTGTTAGGTGTTATGTTTGGTATCAAAGTGTGACTAAAAGATTCATTCAAATGTCTATCTAGCCTGTTTGGTAAAAAAAAAATCAAAAGTTACTTTAATTGACCTAAACAAAGTGTACGACTTTCTTCTGTTGAGCACTTTATGACAAATTAAATATTTGTCTTTCCAACTAAATAATTTGTCATGCAGCATGAAATGACAAATTATAGTTTGTCATGAAAAGGTGTAAGACAGTCTGCATGACAAATTCGTTTTTGTCAAATGACTAAGTAATGTTTTCAGTGTATTGTTAGAATTAAAACTATAAAAGTTGTAAAATCATGGCAGAATACCAGTATACAATTCTTTCGGGGAATTCACAACATATTATTTGACCATCCGCATGTAATTACAAAATTCATAGAATCAATAAAGTGTTTGAATCAGTCATGTCAGTGCGGGTGATGAGCACATTTGTAATTAATAGAAACGTCTCCTTTATGTTACAATTTACAAATTTCCGCTTTTCGCCATCGGCGAAATCCTAATCTCACAATAGAGATACGTATACTCCTTTTGGAGCATATGTTGTATTATGTCTGGTTTTAGTATCGTGCTGGCGTTAAAATACTTGTCAGGTTTCTTGTGTGTTGTTTGGTAATTTGCCTTTATGCTCACCTGTCTCATGTTACTATTACTTGTTTTTGTATAATTATAAGTTTGATAATAATATTGTAAGGAGAGCACACACTAGTTTAGGATTGAAGATTTTGTGAAAAAAGGTCGAATTAATGTCGTGACTAATAATCGCATTCAGTACTCTGAACAGTCGATCTGCAGATGTGTAATACTACGGTGGCCCTGAAGGGTCATGACGAGTTAACCAGATGATGACATGACGAGATAAATGACGAGATAATTGCGAGATAATTTACAGATGACGTGATAATTGACGAGATAATTGCGAGATAATTTACAGATGACGTGATAATTGACGAGATGACGAGATAATTTACAGATGACGTGATAGTTGACGAGATAATTGCGAGATAATTTACAGATGACGTGATAATTGACGAGATAATTGCGAGATAATTTACAGATGACGTGATAATTGACGAGATGACGAGATAATTTACAGATGACGTGATAGTTGACGAGATAATTGCGAGATAATTTACAGATGACGTCATAATTGACGAGATAATTGCGAGATAATTTACAGATGACGTGATAATTGACGAGATGACGAGATAATTTACAGATGACGTGATAGTTGACGAGATAATTGCGAGATAATTAACAGATGACGTGATAACTGCCGAGATAATTGCGAGATAATTTACAGATGACGTGATAATTGACGAGATAATTGCGAGATAATTTACAGATGACGTGATAATTGACGAGATGACGAGATAATTTACAGATGACGTGATAGTCGACGAGATAATTGCGAGAAAATTTACAGATGACGTGATAATTGACTACATAATTGCGAGATAATTTACAGATGACGTGATAATTGACTACATAATTGCGAGATAATTTACAGATGACGTGATAATTGTCGAGATGACGAGATAATTTACAGATGACGTGATAATTGACTACATAATTGCGAGATAATTTACAGATGACGTGATAATTGACTACATAATTGCGAGATAATTTACAGATAACAGTTTTGCCAATACCACGATTTCGTCGCCCAATTGGGCTACTTTTGATTTTGACTAGTGTGCCGCGTGTTGAAAAGCTGTGGTGTGGTTTGCTAAAAATTGGGCTACCTTCAACTCGGAGTTATTTCGGGCGGTTCCTAACAGAGTAAATTGCTTCCTTCATTCGATGCCAAGTCTATCAGAATAAGTTGCTATCTATGCTATCTTCAGTAGATAGCAAGTAATCACAGTGAGTTGCTTTATTCAGTCTATCAGAGTAAGCTGCTATCTCAGTAGACACCAAGTATATCAGAGTAAGTTGCTATCTTCAGTACATTAAATAGCAAGTCTATCAGATTAAGTTGCTATCTTCAGTAGATAGCAAGTTTATCAGAGTAAATTGCTTTCTTCAGTAGATAGCAAGTGTATCAGAGTAAATTGCTATCTTCAGTAGATAGCAAATATTATATATCAGAATAAGTTGCTATCTATGCTATCTTCAGTAGATAGCAAGTATATCAGAGTAAGTTGCTATCTTCAGTAGATAGCAAATATATCAGAGTAAATTGTTATCTTCAGTGATAGCAACTTACTCTGATAGACTTGCTATCACTGAAGATAGCAATTTACTCTGATAGATTTGCAATCAACTGAAGATAGCAACTTACTATAGACTTGGTGTCTACTGAAGATAGCAACTTACTCTGATAGACGTGCTATCACTAAAGATAGCAACTTACTCTGATAGATTTGCTATCTACTGAAGATAGCAACTTACTCTAATAGACTTGGTGTCTACTGAAGATAGCAACTTACTCTGATAGACTTGCTATCACTGAAAATAGCAATTTACTTTGATAGATTTGCTATCTACTGAAGATAGCAACTTACTCTATTATATAGCAATGGGTAATTAATTAAACCTGAGACTAATTAGTCTCAGATTAAACATGATGATGGCGAATTATTGAAATACTTTTAAAGCAATATTGGTAGGCTTCGGTACATACTATAATAAACCTGCTTTTATCAGGATGTTCACAATCTTATCGAAATGTCTTTGATAAACATTTGAAATTGACCTTGAAGTATTAATTCATAGGAATGATAAACAACATTCTTTATTATTCGAAGAATCGAATATAATTCCAGTTCTGTAAAGATTTTACGGAATAAAACTGTAATATCTTTCTTTACGATAATTTGATTAAATCTCAGTTACCGCCCGACATAGTTTTTGCCGCGTGGCGCCTATTCTTCAAATTAATCTAATTTATTGAATAAATGTTTTGTTGTTAGATGCTTCATATTTTATACTTTCCCGTTTGAATTTCTAAATTTAAGCAGACTACAATTGGTATTTTAAATATAGCTATTTTATTTAGTCCGCAAGCAGGTACACTTGATACCCTCCAACTGTTTGTAGTGCAAAATGATGTGTTTCAGGCGCGCTAAATTGTCTTCGAATATGCTAACGTAAATATTTGAATTTAACACTTTCTACATGGTTGTAACTATAGTTTTACCATTTACAAAACATTTTTCAAAAACATTTCCCAATTATTCAAAGTCTTATCTAAAAAATTACAGAACCAATACTACTAGGCATGTTAAATTATAGCATTTACTAATCTCATAAGGTGACTATTGGGTCAAATATAAATTGCCAACACTTGGGGGATGTCAATGTTATTACATTGTTAAAATAATTCAAATTATAGTCGTGCGAAGATCTTAAACATGAAAATAGTAATTATTTCGTAAACGTTTTGAACTTTGACCTCTACTTTTACACAGACGATGACATGGTTACAATTTCGTTTTATATACTATGTGTCTAATACTTCTCCAAATCTGAAGGCAATTGGTTGTATATTACGCCGTATATGGCAATATGGTCTGGCAAAGTTTCAGACGACAACAAATAACCAACCTAAAGCCGTTTAACACTTTCCACGCGGCAAGCATCTGTAGACGACATTCCAAAACTTTACAAAATGTTTCAAAAATGTTGAATTAAATTACCATTTTTGCATCACGAAGAGAAATGTATGGAAATAAGTACAAACATGCCTGGTATTGGTTCTGTAATCCTTGAGATAGACATGGAAAGTTGGGAAAGGTTTCTGAAAAATCTGTTTTATACAATAAAACCAATAGCCGCGTGGAAAATGTTAATATTATGTCAAATTTAAAATAGCCAACACTTTGAGGATGCGATTCAGATTCACAGTATTACCTTTGTTAAAAACAAGTCTATTATGGTTTATGGGCGAGCAGAGTTCATCCTGGAGTTCATCAACTTGCCACAACATAGTAATTATTTAGTAAAAAATACAGCTTTAAACATTATTAGTTAATTTATTCATTTTATTTACCTTTCGAACATACATCTTACAAGGAATGATGAACAATAAATTATTAAAAATAATGTAACATTAACAATTTGGAGAAATTATTCTGGTATGAATAATTATAGAAACAACAGGGGAACTATTCTGCTAATTAATAAAACAGTAATTACCGTCCCTACATGTATACAATCATGTACATGCAAGTTGGGGTTTATGACCTCTCCACAACAATAGCTAGTGTCTGACGCGTGCTCTGTTTCGACGCCACGCCTTACTCTGTTAGGAACAGCCCGGACTCAGGGTTGAGAATAGCCCAATTTTTAGCAAACCACAGCACACTTTTTCAACACGCGGCACACAAGTCAAAATCAGAGGGAGCCCAATTGGGCGACGAAATAGCGGTATTGGCAAAACTGTTATCTGTAAATTATCTCGCAATTATGTAGTCAATTATCACGTCATCTGTAAATTATCTCGCAATTATGTAGTCAATTATCACGTCATCTGTAAATTATCTCGCAATTATGTAGTCAATTATCACGTCATCTGTAAATTATCTCGCAATTATGTAGTCAATTATCACGTCATCTGTAAATTATCTCGTCATCTCGTCAATTATCACGTCATCTGTAAATTATGTCGCAATTATCTCGTCAATTATCACGTCATCTGCAAATTATCTCGCAATTATGTAGTCAATTATCACGTCATCTGTAAATTATCTCGTCATCTCGTCAATTATCACGTCATCTGTAAATTATCTCGCAATTATCTCGTCAATTATCACGTCATCTGTAAATTATCTCGCAATTATCTCGTCAGTTATCACGTCATCTGTAAATTATCTCGCAATTATCTCGTCAACTATCACGTCATCTGTAAATTATCTCGTCATCTCGTCAATTATCACGTCATCTGTAAATTATCTCGCAATTTTCTCGTCAATTATCACGTCATCTGTAAATTATCTCGCAATTATCTCGTCAGTTATCACGTCATCTGTAATTTATCTCGTCATCTCGTCAATTATCACGTCATCTGTAAATCATCTTGCAATTATCTCGTCAATTATCACGTCATCTGTAAATTATGTCGCAATTATCTCGTCATTTATCTCGTCATGTCATCATCTGGTTAACTCGTCATGACCCTTCAGGGCCACCGTAGTAATACAGTATGAGCTGTCGTATTGCACGTTAAGTTATATATGCATCATTTTACTGAACAACGCAATACTTAAACGTGTAAAAGTACCCCTGTAGTAATATTGATGATTAAACATGGAGCGATAGAGCGATATTTTTTCTGTTCAATCTTATTTTACTCCAATTCTCGACAAACAGGAAAATGGCGTGTGTTATTGCGTATGCCCCTCAACCAGGTTAATAATAGATGCGTACGGTTACTGAGCAAATAGACTTGATTGTAGAGTCATATTAAGATATTACTTAAACACTTATGTCAGATACGAGGAAAATCTCTTCTCTAGTTAACATACTCTAATGTCAGTTCAAAGTCATCTTGTTCACTCATAGTGACAACGAAACCCACTTAATCAAGTGTTTGTGTAAATTTGCTCGAATTAGCGTTGTTTGGTATTGTGCGATGAGCTGGTTAAAAACATTTTTAAAATACTAGTACACTTTATATCTCCTGGTGTTTAGCACTAGGCAGTTTACATTCATACGATTCCTTTCAACAATTTCGTGCTTTTCTGTGGTTTATTGTTGTTTTTAGTTTTGTTGGGATAAATTATATTGTCGTGATTTTCAGATACGACTGCTTTAGGTTTTATGCAAGAAATTATGTGCTAAAAGTCCCCGTTTCAAATTATATGATGCTGTTGTCAAATCTTTAAACGATTACATAAAGGGTTCAACAAAAGAAAGTATACCAATTTGTTTATGTCATTTTGAGTAACATTCATTTTGTTTGACCAAACAGGCTAGATAGGCATTTAAATGAATCTTGTAGGCATAATATGATACCAAATTTGCCCCCTAACAACAAAGATAAACCATGATTAGCACCATTTAAAGAAAATTTTCCTATTTTCAAAAGTCTCATTTCCAATACACAGCACGAGAAAGAAAGGACCAATTGGGGTCTCTCTCTGTGTGTGTATAGCCAGGATTAACGGGGCTATCGATCGCACAGTGCAAATGCGTTGGGTCGTACGACATTGTGCGGGATATTTAATTCTGACAGTACAGTGCATGGCAGTAAATACGGCATATGTGTGTGTTAACAATTGGTCCTTTTTTCTCGTGCTGTGGATTGGAAATGAGACTTTTGAAAATAGGATTTTTCTTCTTTAAATGGTGCTAATCATGGTTTATCTTTGTTGTTAGGGGGGCAAATTTGGTATCAAATTATGCCTAAAAGATTCATCTAAATGCCTATCTAGACTGTTGGTCAAACAAAATTGAATGTTACTCAAAATGACATAAAAAAGGGGTATACTTTCTTTTGTTGAACCCTTTAGTTCTCCTGATGGGTGTGTAGTTTAGGACAAAACTTTTTTTTGTCCACGTCCGACCGACCGTGTACCCAGGTGCCGACCGTATAATTTTTTTTATTTTCAATAATTTTTTTAAAACAACTTCTTGAGCAATTTAAATGACCAAACGGAACGTTTTTATTCCTTATTTAGGTAAATAACACCACTCCCAATGCGAAATCCCGTGTAACATGTTGTTTAATGCATGAACTTGGCACCCGCGGGGACTATTAAAAGGACTAAATGAAAATTGATTGCACGTGCAAGTGATGTCATTTTATACTAAAAACGCAGTGTGAGAAAATATGAAAAATCTAGTTATGGTTAATATTTGTTCCCAAAATGTTGCTCATTGGCATGAATATTAATTTCAACATAGTATAAAACAATCTTTGGGGTAGTTAGTACAGGACAAAATAGGTTTAGCAATACTGTCACGTATATATTTCTAACAAAACTTCAACACAACGTTTTTCGGTTTCTGCAACATTCACTTAAAACCTAAACAGGTCGCCTGACTAACTTAAAGCTACATTTGTCCAGATGGTGTCCATTTTGACTAGCTTTAAGCTCGACTAGCTTGATGTTAGTCCTAAGCTGGACTAGGTTTAAGTTAGTCCAGATGGTGTCCATTCTGACTAACGTAAGATTAGTTAAGCTAGCTTGACTAACGTAAGGTTAGTCCGACTTGGCTCGACTAACGTAAGGTTAGTCCAGCTCAAACCATATAAAGTGTTCAACAAAAGAAAGTCGTACACTTTGTTTAGGTCATTTAAAGTAACTTTAGATTATGTTTTTACCAAACAGGATAGACATTTACATGAATCTTTTAGGCACATTTTGATACCAAACATAACACATAGCAACAGAAAATTAATCACTTTTCAAAAGTCACATTTGCGGCCTTAGGCCTAAAATAGTCGGGATTTTTTATTTATTTTTTAAATCACCAGATTTGGGGACTTAAAATAGCCAAAAATGAAAGCAAACAGTCACAAACTTTAATACTTTGTTCAATTGTTATATATATTTTTTAATTAAAAAATAAAAAATAAATAAAAAAAATCCTGCCTCAAAATAATAAAAAATATTCATGGTCGGCGATGTATTTAGGGTCGGTCGGGTTAGGCCAATCAAACTTTTTTTTAGGCCTTACCCATGAGCTAATAGCGTACATTTTTGAACTTGTTTCCAAGTCTGTACCGATATGTAAATAGTGAAAATGGGGTAGGATTTAGTCAAATCAAAGCCTCGGGAAAGTAGCGTTCTGGATGACTCAATGTAAGCATTCCATTCCGTTTCATTTGCAAAGAAGTAGGACGACAACGTTTTCGTAATAATAGCGCGAGAGGCGTTCTTATCATTGAGAACCTCACAAACAGGGAATATTCATATAAAGTATTTTGTTCCCTAAAGGGACGTGTATGTATTCAATTTGCAAGTAACGACTCTCATGAGCTAACAGGTGATACATTATGTCCGCGAGATCCCCCTACACTTACATTCTTCTAGATATCACTATTGTTGTTAATTGACGCGTTCAGCATTATGTGTCGATTTAGAAATTCGTTGAGAGTAAAATTGAAATACATCAGCCAAATGGAATGTGAAGGTATCACTTATGCCCGCTACTCGCGAAAAGTTACCGCTAAGTTTATAAGCGTCCTAATCGATGGGCCACGACATTTGACCTTTTCATTACATTCCAGTTGCCTGTAAGGTTTGAGCCCAAGTTTGACAGGTTGAACTGGCCATGACGCTAGTATTAGTAAGTTCCACCCAAGAATTACATCCATCCAACACCATTGACCGCATGCTGGGGACCTTGAGTGTGGCAGCGGTTGAACTAGTAACAAGCCTGAGGCGCTGCAGTCCTGTCACATGACTTGACACACGTGGTGACTTTCCGCCAGATTTTGGCTAGTTTTAAAACTAAAATCTGCTCTTTGGATAATATAATGTGATTTTTTTTCTTCAAAATTTTAACTTGTGTTTTTATAAAATATGATATAGCACTATTTTTTATGACAAATTGAAATTAAAAGTTGGAATTTCTTAACACAAGAACATTTTCAAAAGTAGTATTTAGGGCTTCTAGTTACACCCAGACTAAAGAGCCCTAAGCTATGCTTCGGACAGCGGTGGAAATGGTAGCATGCACGCTGGCAAGACACAGTTGGTGTAAAATAAATCAGATAAATGGTGTAGGAGGGGATGATTTATTAATCTGGATATGTCATCAAAGACGTGGTCAAAAAAGTTGGATTTTATACAGGGAACGGAACCGTAATGTGTTATACCAAAAATGCCGCCCAACTTGAAAAAGACTGCCGTCGCAATTCCTTGTCTCTTAATATTGCATGTTAATAACACAAACAACATAGACAACATGAAATTCGTAGTAAACTCAGAGTCACA
Source organism: Ophiura sarsii (assembly GCA_035610835.1). Classification (NCBI taxonomy): domain Eukaryota; kingdom Metazoa; phylum Echinodermata; class Ophiuroidea; order Amphilepidida; family Ophiuridae; genus Ophiura; species Ophiura sarsii. The sequence continues at coordinate 29,146,628 of CM069452.1, forward strand.
ATGCGTAGAATCCAGCAAGTACGTGTATACTTCCGAGTCACAAGAACTTAGCGTTAAGATTTAACGAGTGGCTGTTTCTACTGGGAAAGTTAGCGTTACTTACCGTTAACAAACCTGGTATGTGCAGGTTTTTGCCGATAGAAAAGTTAACGGTAATTAGGCTGTTTCTACTGGGCAACTTAACAGTAATGTGACGAATTATCGCGGTCGAAGAGATAGTTTAGAACTATGATGATTAGCTTCGAGTCTATAAAAAAAAGCATTTCCACTGCGTAATCACACACTAAGCCATGATATCCCATACACAGGGTGAGTCAAAATAGTCAGGTCACGATTTCACCGATTTCTAAAATCAGTTCAAAGACAAAAATGAATACGTTATTAAATGTAACAGTTAGAACATAATTATTGTTAGCTATAAGGTAAATTCATTTTATTCAAATTGGTTATTCTAAACGCGAGATATTCGCTTTTCCACAAATTCTATGAAATTTAATCTATTCCAACTTCCACGTTACCACCGATATGAAAGGAACACTTTATGCTAGCTGCATGGGGCGCAATTGACTAACATGTTGAAGGAAGATCTGGAGTTGGTTCGATAAAAAAGTTATGCAAACGATATTTTACTCCATTTGATACGAGCAAAAGACAATCTGCACTTTTTTAAAGGCGCTGTCACACCTAGCTGATTTGGATCGCCGTAGCTATACCGAAGGACAAATTTGGCGATTCTCGGGGATCGGTACTTGTACAGTTATGTAGCGCAACGGTATCACATCGCTACAACAATAGTATATACATGTACATCGTTAGTACATCGGCAGGACTACGGTCAGGGATTCTATTAAAGTGCTCTCAGACCTAGCCGATTTAGCTCGCCCGAGCTACACCGGAGCACATCACGGCCACAGTGAATGATTGAACAACGCATGTAGGGCATTCCTGACTTTTACTCAATCCACCGGCGAGTGGAACAGAAAAACACAATTTCTAGTAAATTCTACATCTTATCACCGTGAAAAGTGTTGAAAATGCTCTCGGATGTACACTGGGCTGACTGACGCATGCATTTTGGTGTGTCAGTGGTGCTGGCATCTGGTCGTTTTCGGTCAGGAGTTTCTCCACGTTTTCCCCCCAGACGTACACCGCACATAGTCGCAAAAGAAAGAGTGCGTCGTGGCAACATCGTAAAAGAATCAGATTGGATCACGTGCACGCATCACGATAATCTGGTTTAAAATGTAAGTCCTTTAAAAGATTTAAACTTAAACCGAGTCTGTGATTACATATTCGTAAAATTACTCTTTCCAGGTTAAAATTAATTAGATTTTTAAAATTTATTATCTGATTGAGATTTAAAAATTAAATCCCTGACATTTAGAGTGTATAAGAACGGAAGTACATCGTCAGAACATCGTCAGATCATCGGGGAAAAAATTAGCAACTGCAGGCGACGGTAGAAATGAACATTTCAGCCGTTGCGCTGCCGAAGCGAGCAACGGGAATACAACGGCAGTACAATGGCAGTACTCCGGTATGGCTTCGTTGAGTGTCGGTAGAGCACCGGTAGCGCCCCGTAATGGATCGGCGGCTCTCCGGTGGCCTCATAGTAGCAGGGGTGTGCCACTCAACTTGCCGATCTGAAGCTACTTTTGTTTAATCAGTGACGTCACTGGTGAGTGCCCGGTTGTTGGTGGCGCTGTTTGTGTCGTCTGCTTTAGGTATTAGACGTAATTGAAGTTTACACGGAATTGTTGGGGTTTTGAAAGTTATGATAAAACGTACGTGCTGGACTGTTTTCACAAGCCTGAAATATATGATACTTCACGTTTCATTTATTGTTTTAGGTATTTGAATTCATTCTCTCACTTTACACCATACCGTTATTGTTACGGACTTGCTTCAAGTCTATGTTCTGACGATGTCCTGACGATGTACTACCGTTCTTAGCGACGTGATACCGTTGCCGTACCGTACTAGTACCGATCCTCGAAAATCGCCAAATTTGTGCTTCGGTATAGCCACGGCGAGCCAAATCTGCTAGGTGTGACGGCGCCTTAAGGGGGGACTCAAGGAAGTCACTTTATGAGTTTTGTGAGTGCTGTAATTATTGAACTATGACTTAAATGTATATAAAAGTATACATTTTTGGAAAGGAAATAGGTCAGAGAATCCAACTCTTGCGTCAATTTTGACTTAAATGTGTCCCTTGACACACCCAAAAATGGGTTCTGAGGCGCTACCAAAAAGGTGTCGATACCAGTTTGACACTCTAAAGGTGCTATCTGAAACCTCAAGAGTAGTCATAATACACTCTAAAGGTGTAACATTGACACCTTGTTGGGAGCACTACCGAACCCAACACTGGAAACCCAAAAAGTGTCTAAAACAATACTCTCAGACCGAATTGAAAGCTATAGTAGGAGCCCCAGGCCTCAGATTTAGGAGTTGACCCCTGACCTCAGAACATACTCTTAAATTTACATTTTTATGACAGATACATATCTTATACAAGAATAAAGTGTCCTGCTCTTACGGAATTAGGCTATGGCAAAAATTATATTCCCCATGTATTCACATAGCAGAAATGAAGTAATAGCACCTCTTGTAAGGGTTTGAGTAGTATATTGACTATAACATTGAAAGGAAATGTCAAAACTACATATAATTATGTTTATGAATATAAAAAAAGAACTACTTGTCACATTATATTAGCTTTTCTCATTTTAATGTCATGGATATCAGTCCAAAATGTCATGGAACAATTGAAAAGTTACAAAAATAATTTTACCCTTTTGTGACTTTTTCCAATGCTCAATTTATCTATTTTACCTGTAACATTGACATTATAACTATACATAACTAACTCAACTTGTGAAGCAGTTCTTCCCCATATATATGATGTATAGTTATACATACTTTGACAGTTATTTCAACTTTTTATGGCTATAATACTACCCCCGCCCCTAACACGAGTTGTTTTATGTGATTTTGTCTATGTGAATATATAGGGGAATACAGGTATTGCCAATAACCAGAATTCGCAAGAGAATAATAAGAGCAGGACACTTTATTCTTGTAGACAAGATATGAATCTATCATGAAAGTATTCCTTTTGGAGTATGTTCGGAGGTCAGGGGTCAAACCATTTTAAAGCCGAATTTAGAGCTCTGGGGGCTCCTACTACTATACATGAATACAAGTATGAGATAATTTGAAAAAAGTGTACTTTAGGTCTCAGATAACCAGTATCGTTCAATACTGGAATATAAAGGTTGCCGGTATTGATCGATACTGGTACGACATGACATAAATTGCCCGCTTAGGAGCGCTATTAATTCGGTCTGGTAAACCTATTGTTATCAATTACTACGAGAGGATTGCCCAGGCAATCATATTTAAATTCGGGGCGTGTACGAGCGGTACTACTTGCTAACTGCATGGGTGAGTTTCCATTAGTTGGTTGCACACGAGAATTATGTCATATAGCAACCAGCTTTGATGGAAGGCGAATATTTAAATTTGGTGACGGTTTTTAGGGCACCAATTTACATGTTTGCTGTTCTAGGAACACCAAATTTGTTCCAGTATCGAGCGATACTGGAACGGTTATCTCGCCTTATCGCAAGGAGGATATGAAGTGTTTTATGAGTCTCTGAGCACATGGGTAAAGTTAGATTTAAAAAAACAAAAACAGATTAAATAGGTTAGATTTCTACACCTTTAAGATTTGTTATTGTTCACTGCACATTTCCCATGCTCGGGCAAATTCAAACTCAAACTGTCATGCATGGGTAGTGTAGCATGTGTGATCGGTCGGTCATCCAGGCCATAGAATACATTTTCTCCCCGCGTATTGTGTTGAAATGCGAATTTCGAAATGTCACGGATTTTCTTTAATCTGGCGTAGCATGACCAATCATTGTTGTTTTGTGGCAAGTTTTGTACCAAATTGTGCCTATAAGACTCATCCAAATCTTCATTTAGCCTGTTTGGTCACAACATCATTATAAATTAAATTATTAATGACTCTATAGGACATAAACTAAGTGTATGACTTTCTTTTGTTGAGCACTTTATATACAACTGACATTCACTTTGGGAATACTTTGACAAACATGCATTATGACCATTATATTGAAAGAAACCCATTATGGCCATTATAGCATCGGGGGAAAGGATGGTTTACATAAGGACATTTATAAGGACGTGTTGTCAACTAACTAGCATAACTAATCAATGACAATGACGTCTTCATGATATGAAATCTTCATTTAATCATTAAGTAAGCATTGACATCCTGTTAAGTCGATTTGGTGGCATCGTCAAGCGTCAGATTTTGCAATGGTGGGTTAATTGAGCTCAAAGTTGTACTGAATATACAAAAAAAATGTAAACAGAGCAGGGTGTGTGTTAAGGATTTTTTTGTGTGTAGCAAAACTGCCATGCAATTATTTTTGTGTATAGCAATTTACACATTTTGCATAGCAGTTTTGATTTGCTTTTTAAAATTCCAATTTGCTGTTGATCCGTTAAATCTATTTTCAATTAGTACAACAATTTTACATACGTTTATGTAAGGTAAAGTGCAGGATTGATTAAATGAGTTTCAATTTTCAAGTAAAATGTTAGGTTTTCAAATAATGATGTAAGTTGTGAAATGTTTCAGCAATCAGCATAAATACAGCAAATGTTTTATGACAATGCAAATTTAACTAATAAGTACTCACTTGCTTGCTTGCTTATGTAATTGTTAAAAATAATAAAGAAAATCGAACAATAATAAGACTATGCCGCGGTACTGCCAGAAACTGTTAATATAATTAAGTCGATTTAAAAAAAAAGGGGGGGGGGGGGAGCTTGGGTACAATTTTAAACATGTGCGATTTCTGAGTAATTTGTTTCTAGAATAGGAAGAAGACTGATGAAATCAGATATTTACAATATATATTTCACTGATTAGCTGACCGCTGACCCGTTCAGAAGCAAACAATAATTAAAACCATTCATTATTTACTATACGGATTACTCGCCCCTCCATGCCCTCTCTCTCACCCTTTTATTTATTGGAAAATGGTCAGGCCCGGGTCGAAAGTTAGGTCGAAGTTTACGGCATAATTAATTGCGTACATGTTAATCTGAGCTGTTAGTACATGTAATGGGAATTCCCGTGTTTATCGTACACTGTTACAAAGTGTAAATGTATGATGTTATTTGTCTGGAACGTGTCATGTGGCGAGTAAACTCGACGAATGAAGTGGAATTTTGTCAATTTAAACTTCGGAAGGAAATAATAGTGTCCCCAGTCAAAAAATGTTGTGTAGCAAGTTTGCTATGCATGTACAAATGTGCGTCGCAGTTGTGCTTGATTGTGGCGCAAACTGCTATGCGATACCGGTTAACACACACCCTGAAACAGAGATAACAATAAAAGGAAGATGAAAGATAAATGAAATTTATCTAGAATTTTGCAATCCTATTCTCCTGTGTATACTTCCGTGCCATCTCGAGATTTTATATTTGTAAAATCGTTGACGTTGTCAATGAAAAGGACCATGCCACTCTGTTTTGATACTGCTCTGGTTTCATATTGAACACTGAGACTTATTTTCTCGACGCGCTGCTCTGACACCTTATATCAGGGGTTCTCAACCTGGGGTCGGTTGGGGTTTTCCAGGGGGTCATGAAGGGCTCATAAATATAGGGTTTGGGGGAACCGTGTTACATTTCGCTTTAAAAAAAGCTTAGAAACACCCAAAAGAAACATTCTAATATGCAAAATTTCCTGCTCGCTACGCTTGCATCCAAACTAAGCAGTTTCATTTGTGATATCCGGCTGGTGTTTTTATTCAATTTTTGTTTTGGGGTCACGGTACTGACCAGGAACGTCAAAAGGGGTCGTGGGGCAAAAAGGTTGAGAACCACTGCCTTATATGCTGCTTCGTGTTTTAAGGCATTGTTTATCCGACTGAATATATAAATCGTATTTCTGGTTAGCACTGTTATCGGGCTCGCTTTTTTCCTCATTTACTGATATTCCATTTAAAATGAAGCTCACTTGCGATATATTTCCCCGTGTTCGGGCAGTTACTTTTCTTGCCACTGCCTTATATGCTGCATTTTCATGTATTGGAAATGCGACTTTTGAAAATGGAATATTTCCTTTAAATGGTGCTAATCATGGTTTATCTTTGTTGTTAGGGGGGAAATTTGGTATCAAATTATGCCTAAAAGATTTATCTAAATGCCTATCTAGCCTGTTTGGTCAAGAACGAATTGAAAGTTACTCAAAATGACATAAACAAAGTGGTATACTTTCTTTTGTTGAACCCTTTATTTCCACGATATTGGTTTTAAAGCAATTTTATATGAAACCTGTCAACAGAAAACGTAATACCTTTGGAAAGATTGATCGTATAGAAAATCAATATGAATATTATTTTGAAAAACCAAAAGAAAATTAACTGACGTTGGACAGTTTCGAATGATATTATTATCTAAACAAGATATTTACACAAAATTGGTCAACGTCTAGAATGAAATTAACAGAGGACAAATGAAATATGAAAAAGAAGATTTAGACAGTGTATATGATATAATGTTAACAAACATACTTTAATTAAACCATATGTAATATATCATTTAGAAAAAAGTAAGTTTTTGGTAAAAAATTGCGAAATTGCACCAACCAAACTTAAAAAAATAAGAATGTTTTAAGGATATAAGTCTGGGTTGATTATATTAAAAACTGGTCAAAGTCGGAGAAAGAAATGGAGAGAGGATACAGGTAAATAAGAGCATAGACTTTTTGAACAAGGTTTAAGCATACAAGTAATGTTTCATTTATATTAAATATAGAGATGATATTGGAATGTTCGGAATGTGTCATATTCAGATCAATATTAACGTGATTGTAGTAAAATATTGTTTCAATTTTTATACATTTGTAAAACATTTTGACTGTTGAAACCGTGAAAGGGTTTTGCTTTAATTATCATAATTCGCAGGAAAAAAAATGATTTGTACACTTTTACCACCATTAATGTTAAACTAAATGAAAATTGTAATCTATGACAAATTTTATAGGAAAACAAGAAAAGATGACGATTCGGGCCGGGCTCGAACTCCCGTAAATGTTTCTAAGAAGAGATCAAGACCAGACTCTTAACCACTCGGCCACGTAAAGTTGATAGTTTTGAATTACTTATATAGCAAACTGAATACAGTAAACACCACGAATGTCGCAGACTTTGCAAAATTCTATCATTTGTTTTATATTATTTAAAACATTTCTCCACAATTGTAACAACATCTGTGTTCATATTTTCAGACCAAGATCTCATATACATTTTTAAGACATCTGGGTACAAATACTGATTTAAAAAACATGAAAGCAATTCATAGACTCCAACACAAAGCCTGAATCTGAATTCAAATGTCAACGTCTAAGGACGTTGAAACAAGGTCTTCTAAAAAACTGGGTGGACAAGTGTTTTTAGTGTCAAAAGGATGAGAAGACTTGGAATGGATCTGTTGAATTTTGTGGAAGTCGGCAAGAGGATCACTAGTGTGTTGTTTCTGGAAGGAAATCACCGAGACGTTATGTGAGCGATAGGCCCTATGTGGTGAAGTTTATGGAGAGAAAAAAAATTGAAAGAAAAAATATCATAATTTTTATAATTTAATTTAAATTCCAATGTTGATTAATTACGAGAAAAACGTAATTTATGACAAATTCAAAAATGCAACAAAATAACTTGGATTTCCCGGGGCGCCAGGATAATTATTAAAATACTAATAGTCAATCGTTTTGTAACAAGGTCTTCTAAAAAACGGGGGGGGGGGGGGGGGGGGTGGGGGGGGGGGGGGGGGGGGGTACGAGTGTTTAAGGAGGCAAACGGATGAGAAGACTTGGAATGGATCTGTTGAATTTTGTGGAAGTTGGCAAGAGGATCACAGTGTGTTGTTTCTGCATTACATTCCAGATGCCTGTAAGGTTTGAGCCAAGTTTGATAGGTTAAACTGGCCATGATGCTAGTATTAGTAAGTTCCATCCAAGAATGACATCCACCCAACACCAGTGACCGCATGCTGGGTGACCTTGAGTGTGGCAGCGGTGGAAACTAGAAACAAGCCTGAGGGGCTGCAGCATTGCCACATGACTTTCCACACCTGGTGTTTTCCCGTCCGATTTGGGCTAGTTTTAAAACTAAAATCTGCTCTTTGGGTAATATAATGTGATTTTTTTTCTCGAAATTTGAACATGTGTTTTTTATAAAATATGATATAGCACTAGTTTTGATGACAAATTGAAATTAAAGTTGGAATTTGTTATCACAAGAAAAATTTCAAAAGTAGTGTATAGAGCTTCTAGTTACACCAACACTAAAGAGCCTTGAGCTATGCTTAGGATAGCGGTGGAAATGGTAGCACGCATGCTGGCACGACACAGTTGGTATAAAATAAATCAGATAAATGGTGTAGGAGGGGATGATTTATTCCCCTGGATATGTCATCAAAGACGTGGTCAAGAAAGTTGGACTTTATACAGGGCACGGAACCGTAATGTGGAAGGAAATCACCGAGACGTTTGTGAGCTAGGCCTATATCATTATGGTGAAGTTAAGAAAAAGAATTGAAAGAAAAAATATCATTATTTATAATTTAATTTTAAATTCCAATGACAAATTTAAAAGTGCACAAAATAACTTGGATTTCCCGGGGCGCGAACTTGGGACCGCCAGGATAATTTGTAGTCAATCGTTTTGTAAACATAAATCACGAATACACTGTTACTGTATCATGAAGTTCATAACAACAGCCGAATAAAAAAAAGAAAATCGTGATATTCATGACATAGGTTCATTGAACCAAAAAAGTAAAAAATAATAATAGATAAAAAAAAGAGTCTCATTATTAAACAAACTAATGATATTGTAAGTAATTAATATAATGGAACATCAAAAAGTACCAATATTATACAAAAATATATGTGGTCCCCAGCAGAATTGAACCCAGGTTTAATGCACGACAGGCGGAGGAAACAACCGCTTATACACCACCGTGGTGTTGTTATATATTCGGAAGTCATAAGTTAAAGTAATATTGAGACTGTCTGGTTTATCCACTCAATAAACTATTAAAATGTGATATTTAAACTACATGTCCATCAAAACACCATTTTATTTATTGTAATAGACACATATATTATAAAATATCATTAAAATACTAATTTTGCACTGAAAATCTGAATTTGGCGGCGATTGGCGATATTGTTTAGCATTTTAATTTTATACCAAAGTCTATACTGCCGGCTGTATTAAAAAGCTCAAATTGCATGAAACCACAGATAAGATTCGTTTTTATATCAATACTTCTTCCTTTATGTATAATACAATTTACATTATTTAGTAAACACAATAATTGTAACGTTTAACGTCACCACTAGCTATAATTGAAACAATAATAATGACCAATGACCTTTCATTTGAAAACTAAGGTGTCCAAGTTAACTTGTCCACCACCAAAAAAATGGTGGTCATGGCATATCACATTTGATCTAACTTTAACTTCAATGCAAACATCGTTTACGTGTTCGATAACCAGTCAGTATCGTATATAATGTATACGTTAACAGTCGATACGTGATTTTCTTCGCGTTCAGAGTCACTATACCCAAATAATGCCACGTGACTTTGTTCATCTTATTTGAATTGGATTGCGCAACCCAAGCAACTTGTCACATTTTCTGCGGTGACAACGTATTGTATGCCTAGTCAAACGTGCGGAAGCTGTCGGAACCCGATTCAATACGCTATACAATTATGTTTAGTGATTTAATATGCTATATTGTTTACACAAACAAAACCTAATATTTTCAATTTTAAAATAGGTCAACCTACGACCGGCTTCTCCTCACCTGATGAAAATAAGTATGTTTATCATTTTGCGCTGCCCTCTGATTTTAATAAGAAAATTGAATATTATTTTGAAACGATTTTGTTCCCCCCCTTTTCAATCATCTTTCTAACCACGTCGAATATTTCCACATATTACTTTATAGTTATTCTTATTACATTTTGAGGTTTATACTTATGTTTTATGACCCCAAACACCAGGAGGAAAATAAAAACAAAGGCTTTGTTGTCATACCATATGTCAAAGGGATTTCCGAAAGAGTATCGCGGGTAATGAAGAACTACAACATATCAACAGCTATGAGACCGCACTGTACCATCCGGAATCAACTTGTCCACCCGAAAGATAAACGTGATCAACTCAACACCACGCATGCTGTATACAACATCCCGTGTAAAAACTGCAACTTAAGTTATGTCGGTGAAACGGGCAGAAAATTCGGCACTCGTCTGGAGGAGCACAAGACTGAAGCAGAGAAATTCAGCAAGAGCGTTGCCACCCGGGCCAGCCGTAAGTCGTCACAATCGACTATACATAAGTCGGCCATTACGGATCATGTTGTGGACAGGAACCATGTGATTGGATGGAAAGAGGCTAAGGTCATAGGCACGGAACAAGATCGCTACAAGAGATGGATTAAAGAAGCAGTGGAGATAAGAAAGAAAGGGGGCACCACCATGAACCGAGACGAAGGGCAGTATCACCTTTCACACGTTTTTGACGAACTTTTACTGTCTGGAGTCAAGAAACGAACTGGCAACTCCAAAACCGCCGCTGAGAAAACTCCCTCTAGCGTCGGTGACAGTAAATAACTCACCACAATCTACCAAGTGTTGAGAAAGGCAACAGTGTTGCCGAAACGTCCACAGTTGTGAGTATACTATTTGGATCAGTATAAGAACCTTATCTTATCAGTTATGTCTACCGATCCTGATGAATCTATTCAATAATACTTATGTTTTGATTTATAAATAATCTAATGTTTCGCACTGATTGTATAATGTCCATTACAGTGAAATGCATTGTTATTTCACCATTTCTTGCAATACAGGGCGCGTCAAAAAGTGTACCATGTAAAATATGTTTTTTTTAGGTCATGAACAATATAAAAATTATGTTTAGCAATCGTCAATGTGTCATAAGAATTTCTTCTATCCATTTTGGACCTTTCGGTATCAAATTAAGGCCAATCTACTAAGGCATGTCGAATTCAGGTTTGGCCAAATTTCATGCACACATAACACTTTTATCAGAATCATAATTTAGTGTGTAATTGAATATACATGTATTCAATCAAATCAATAATTATATACCTACTATATGTTGATAGTAAGTTCCTGTTGAGCAGAACAACATTTTTGCATCTATCCAAATATTTAAGTAAGATATATTTCGCACAATAAATTGACGTATCCTATAAATCATCATTGAAATCTCAAAGGCAGTTTTTTTCAGTTGAAAATCCAATTTGTTTAAAAGTGGCCGAAGTGGGATTCGCACTCTTATTACTGAATTGTCGTATCTCGGGAGTTAAGGTTTGAAAGTGAATGGGATAAAGTGTAATTGATAGAAGACTAATAAGGCTTACCACAGATAGTAAATCTTTGAAAACATGGGATGTATTTTTGATTACATTTTTCCTCATGAGACACACACTGTATTATATAATATACAAGGCAACGAATGGTTGTGTTGGTGCATTTTAATCTCCAGTTATTATTTTATCTTTTTCTCCAATTGTTTTCCAATTGGAATGTTTGTTTTTGCGTGTTTCGTCCATGATTATAGACACGTTCACTAACAAAACCTTCCCTATTTTAGTATTTATACATTAATTTCTTTTACACACGTATGAAAAAGCATACAAGGTGACATTAATCAATTGTTATGCTTTTTCACAAAGTGCATAATACCCATATATGCGTGCAACGTGTATCAGCAAAGCGCGATTTATGTCGATAACAAATCGGATATATTAAAAAGACTTTACACAGGTTACATCAAGTAGCATTTGGAAATACGTGTGTACAAGTTGAATTGTCCTGAGAGGGTTAAAATGTCTATACTTTAGAAGCTTGCTCAATTATGAGATCAAACACAAAATACTCGTACAAGGCCAGCGATTTTACCTCGCGGCATAGGAATCTATAGGATTATTCCTTGACAGAGCAACCTAGAAGATATAAATGTACTAATACAGGCAATCGAAAAAAAGGAGACCCAGGAGAAAATTGAAAGCTATTAGCGTAAAATGAATGTTTCCCATTGTAGATGTTTGAAACTGCTCTGTGTAAATCCGACGATACGATCTCGATTCGTGTATAATGTCTTATACAAGTGACATTGTCATAGTTGATAGCGAGTTTGCTCTCTTGGCGTATAATAAATATCCCATATTACGAATGTGTATTCAAGCCACAGGATCCATGTCACACCCAACCAAATTCTATCTATGCATGGTGATGATGTGCCTAAAGGTGCGTTCATACTTAGACCAGGCTAAAAATGAGCTAGGTATCACTTGGAGGCGTTCTTTATCTCATGTGATTTTTCTAGACCAGAATTTCATGAGGAATAAGAATATCTTTGGTAATCAGCCCAAATCCTGAACGCGCCCCCAGGAGACAGCAAAATCCAAAATGGCCGCCATACAGGGGCCCCAAAATTCAAATGGCTTCAATTAAGATAAAAAACATACCAAATTGTTCGGCTGAGCACAAGAATTCCAAAAATGTATAGTTTGTCCCACTTCCGATGTTTGGTTAACGAGTTGTCGGGCAAAACGTTAAAAGGTCGTTGACCTTTGCATATGGGGTCAAAATTTAAACGTGCTCCGATTTTGAAAAACAATATCTCAAATTGCTCGTATGATCACAAGGATTCCAAAAATGGTAGTTTTTACCATCTAGCGTGTCTGTGGTACCTTATAAAGGGGTCAAAAGGTCAGGTTACATATTGACCTATACGGAACCTGACCTTCTGACCCCTTGATAAGGTACCACAGACACTCTAGATGGTAAAAACTACCATTTTTGGAATCCTTGTGATCATACGAGCTATTTGAGATATTGTTTTTCAAAATCGGAGCACGTTTAAGTTTTGACCCCATATGCAAAGGTCAACGACCTTTTTACGTTTTGCCCGATAACTCTTTAACCAAACATCGGAAGTGAGGCAAATTATACATTTTCGGAATCCTTGTGCTCAGCCGAACAATTTGGTATGCCTTTTAACTTAATTGAAGCCATTTGAATTTTGGGGCCCCTGTATGGCGGCCATTTTGGATTTTGCTGTCTCCTGGGGGCGCGTTCAGGATTTGGGCTGATTACCAAAGATATTCTTATTCCTCATGAAATTCTTGTCTAGAAAAACCACATGAGATAAAGAACGCCTCCAAGTGATACCTAGCTCATTTTTAGCCTGGTCTAACTCGCGTCGTTGCGTATCGGTCGACAACGACGGACAAAAGTTGACATTGCTTCAACTCGCCCACCGATATCCATCGACGTCGGCCGATGCGCAACGACGTGAGTATGAACGCACCTTAACCAAGACATATGTATGATATGTCGTCCATGATTGGCTGATCGTATTGTATAGCTTTACATTAAGCACACTAAAAAATTGAATCAGACCATTTTAGTTCGGCTTGATAATATATATATCAATTGCAATCAATATTACGATTGAGATGTTTTATTATTTTATTTGGGAGTACTTTTTTATCAACCGATTTTGCGGAGTGTCTCTCGTTCAACTTGTTCGCCTGATTTAAGAGGATCCAAATATGGCTTGTTTTATCGCCTAAAGCATTTGCTGTGCTGTATACCGGGTTAATGTCAATAGGTGCCTAATGGAGCCTGACCGTTTGAGCCATGACAACTACATTACAAATATTTACGAAGTAAAAATTGAAATCCTGTGTTTAGACGAATAATTTGAGATATAACTCGTTCAATCGGAGCCAGTTTAAATTTGGAAAAAGTGTACTTTAAGTCCCATGCATAAAGGTTGCCAGTATCGCTCGATACTGGTACATTTTTATGTTCCAGTATCGGGCGATACTGGTACATATGATACCAGTATAGTGATTGTCAGAGTATTGAACATTTTTAATAGGTGCCAGTATAGTCCGATACTGGAACACCGCCTTTGTGCCAATATCGAACGATACTAGTACAGTCAAGTATCTGGGACCTAAAGTACACTTTTCCAACTATCCATTTTGGAATCCTTTTGCCCAGACCTATTACAAGAATACCCCTCTAAATCCACTAAGTAATACACTTTCCTCTCACTCTCAGCGAGTCACTGGAGATGACCCTGCTAATTACAGTTTTGTGTCATCTGTAAAAGGAAACGCTGTTAACGGATGTTCACAAGTATAATCATGTAATTTGTATTTGCCTTAGTTTTTATTATTATTTTGACCTTTGGATCACCTTGCTCTTCTTTAATTATCATTTGTGCCAGGTGTGAGGCTCGAGAAAGTCCCTAACAATATATATTTTGAAAGTCGGCTTTCATAAAACTCTTAATTAGGCAATTGCTGTTGGCCAATTGCTGTTGGATTCACTTGGGTAATTCATTTATTTTGTTTGCGTAGGCAAATAATAAACACTTATGCCAAAAAAGGCAAAGTGAGACCAACGGCTCTTGACTCGGAACAATTGTTGTATGTCTCTTGGCATTTGAACCAATATAAACAACAGTGTCAGTCGCAGTTTGTCAATGAAAGTTGTTCCTATTTTGAGTTTGTTTTTCATGTCAGTGAAATACAGCTTTTCGTTTTATTTATCGTAGTCCCAAGTTTATATGGATAGGTCATTTTCCTTTTTTTCTTCTTCTAATGTCGTGTGTTACACGTGGTACCGGACACGGTTGGCCAGATTTTGTATTTTCCATTTGATTAGAATACATCCCTCTCTTGAAAATCAATGATTTACATTGTGTATCATACGCTTATTTTTATTTCTATTTACACAAACACATGATTCACCAAGATCAAAGGGAACATCTCGTATATGGTCATGTGTTATAAGCTCGCCTCCATTCACGTTACACACGGATTTTTGTTTTCGCGACATTATTTTAACTTTACACATTAATATTTGCTTGTATACTCCACCTGAGGTAATAAAAGTATTTTTTTTCTGAAGGGCAATTGCAGTGAGGAAACCAATTATAGTACGACCAATGACTAAAATGTTATGATTCAAAATGTTCGGACAAATATCAGAATTTTTAAATTTTAATTTGAGATCCATATGATTTTTATAGCTACCCCTATCATTAATATTTACTTTACATATTTAAATTTCTCATGAAATTACCCATCAGATGATATATAATTGTTAAAGTTTACCACGTCGGAAAGGTAATTATACCGGCTAGTGAATATCTCCAATTTTTATTTTATATATTTTTAGAATTATCAGAAGTATTTTTAAGGATGTATCCTTCCATGATTTAAACTGCATTTCTAAATTCCTCTAGTTCCAAGCCTTCCAAAAATGTATACTTTTGCAATCATAGGTTAAACACTTTTTCTGTTATAGTCAATTTTATAAATCCGGTAAATTAAGGCTGATATTTCATGTTGACTGTGTAGCGAATAGCAAGAAAGTCGATGATCATTGTCTTAACCATAATTAATTAAGTAAGTAACTTTATTGTGATTTGTATATATGTTTTTGAGCGAAATAAAAACAGAAAAGAGAATTTTTAAAAAGTAATTGTTACAAATAGTTGACAAGTCTGTTAAACCACATACTTAGACTACTACTAAATATCCTTTAAAATGGGACCAGAGTGGTGTTTGTAACATTGAAGGTAACCCAATGATATACCAAAATCAGAGAACACAAATGTATACTGTCTGTATTTATAAAAAAACACATTACTCTTTTTGATACAAAATCACACATTTTTTCATTTTCGTTACAATATATCATCGTTTGACCTTTTCACCTCCACGGGGTCGAAACGTTTAGTGGTGAACTATCGAGTTATTCGATCAAACAAAATAGTCATTTGGGGGCACACACTGGAAGCTAACACTCAAGGTAATATTGTCTAAACCTGTCAGAACTGTTGGAACTTTTATGTCAAGCGTTCTGGGCTCTATCAATTCGATAATTATTCACTAATGTCAACGGACCCCACAATTTCGATCTCAGAATGAACTATGAATGCTACGAGAATCTACGAGATCCACATAAAAGAGTATATGGTCAACTCTCATGAAAATAGTGCAAATGAGATTTCAGAAGTTGAAGAAAAAAATTGTCTCCAATTTTATTTATTACACTATTTTTGAATAGTAGACATGTACTGGATACTAGATTTAAAATTTTGTGAACAACACTCATTGCATTTTTGTACAATATAACGTTGAATTTATATTATAATATCACTTGTTTGCAGCTTTTGCTCCATGTTTATTACGTTATATACTTCCTATCAGCTCTAAATCAGAACGAGTTTACAAACTGTGATGCCAAAAACACAAAATTATAGTTACGAAAGCATACTTCTACCAATTACAGCGAACAAAATGCAATGTAATTTTGTAAATTGCAAGTATTATGAATTGTTTTTGGTCTTCACATCACTGTTTGAACCTCAGCTTTAAAACTAAAAAATTGCACGGTTTTCCAAAATGAATATCTTTGTGCAAAGTATAAAATATATCTTTAATCGTATCTTTTTCCAAGCGTTATAATGTGTTTTTAAAAGTTAGCTCAGAAACAATAAATATTATGCTTTACCAAAACGCTGGCATTGGTATTCGGACTTTATGGGGTGGGTAACGTAATAAACATATACAAACACATGTAAACAAATATATTCAACATCGACCAAGTCAGTTTATTTTGTACACAGACATATCTTGTAAATGGTATTTTAGTAAAAGTTAGGTTGCCTAAAGTCCACTAAAAGACAGTTCTATATATTGTCGACTTGCTCTTTTGATGTAGGGTAAATATGGTGAATAACGTAATAAACATGGTCACTAAATCGACAGATGTAACATGGCACTTTACAGATATGTTGTTAGACCATGACATTATTACCTTTATGTAAATTTTAATAGCACTAAATATTGAATAGCCTTTTATCTCTTAAAATTAGTAAGATATTGATTTGTTTTATTTAAAATGATGGTAGTAGAATTGTTAATAAGATTGTACTCTGATGACCTTTTTGTCTCCACTGTTGCATTTGGTTCTGCCGGTATCGCCATTGGTTTTTTGCACTGTGTGGCACATATTTCTGTATAATAAAGATAACAAAAACAAAACAAAGTTAATGACATATATTGCAGCTGTTTCAGCTAGGTATACCGTATTTATTCACACAATTATACGAATTGGTTTATTACGTTATCCAATAGCCATAGAACTATGCATCATTGAAGCATGCAAACAAATGAGATTGTGTCAGTATGTGAGACAATATGTATGTACACGAATAAGTTAACATTCATAAACACATAATAAATGTTGAATCACTATGAACAGGGTGCAATTATATTTATCAAATGATGGAAAGTTTATTACGTTGTCCATTATAAGGTGGTTTCAGTCCTCACATAGAATAGTCCACATATTACAATTATAACATTGGATACAATGTATGATACTCAAGTACATCAATCATGAAAGTTACTGAATTGACGCCAACATTGACATGAGACTAGACAATGAGGTTGGTTACGTTATCCCGTTTATTACGTTATTGGCAACTGCAACAGTGCCTAATGCTGGCTTATAACGTATATACAAAGCAATCAATGAAGATGTTAACGATACCTACTGCATTTCTTCACATTATTAACCCCATTCTGATATCATAGGTCCATTTTCAATGTGCTTAAGAGATCTATAATGACTTCAACTGTCATTCAGCTTAATGTTCATATTACTTACAAGAAAAAATGAGGAATTCTTACCATTCGTCGTGGTTTTTTTGCATTGTACTTTCATCGAGTATCCCCCATGCATGCCTGCGAAAAGGGCCTGCCACGTATCTTTGTTTAATACAGTCGTAGAGAGCAGCTGTCTCTCTGTCGATTTATTCGACAACGTAATAAACGATAACGTAGTAAACGTTTTTCGTACTCAAAGTACCATGTAGACGATCTGGAAAGAGCTAGCGAGTGTTCCAAGTAACCACATAGTCTATGTATATGTATCAAATTGGTTTTTAACCAAAAGTGTGTTTTGATACATAGTTCGGGAGAAATCTCAACAACGTAATAAACATCCTTAACAAGGTCGCGTGCTTTGCAGCATTTTGATTTCTTCTCAAGGTCAGACATGCTGCTATAGATTTTTGATAATATTATTTTCCAACACCCATGTTCTTTTAGATTCAGAATATGTACATTTAAATGTTTAAATGTTAATTTTGAACAATGTTGATCCTCAATATGTCGCAGGTAACGTAATAAACATCAACATCTCGGACAACATATATGAAACTGAAACAGGTAAACATCGTAAAAGATGTGCATTTTTTTTCTATCCATGGAATATCGCTATATGTTCCCTACAAATTATGACATATCTTGTAGAAAATGGTGCCCTATTTGTATTGTAATTAATAAAGGCAAAATATACATTTATGCTGCGGACATGGAAATTTCGCTAATTTGGGGTATATGAGGGCATTTTCTTGAGTGAAAACACGTTCAGAAGTATATCAAAGTATATAGATCCAAGTAGAAAACATCAATATCTATCTAGAAAAGAAGTTTTTCAAGCAAGAAAACATTGCATAACACAGAAATGGACCAAAGACATCAAAAAGTTCATTTTGCACTGTTTTCATGAGAGTTAACCATATCTCCTTCATTAGTAATCGCGCTCACAATTGTTTCTAATTTAATCAATCTACACAAGAATTAGGGTTTAGAAATGATGATCAATACATGTATGTCAGTTGTTACGATAGCGCGTTTGCAGCGCGCTAGCTTGGGTAGCTTGGGTAGCTTGGGCGCATGATGAGTGTAGCTTGGGTAGCTTGGGTAGCATGGGCGCATGATGAGTGTTGCTTCAACGCTTTGAAGTCTATTAAATTTTATTACACCTCATAAATATTCATGAACTTATCATGCCAATTCATTGGCCAATTCCTATCACAAGTACTATTTCCCTAGAGAAATAGTTTTGAAATAGTTTTGACTATTTCCCTACAACCTCATCCCCAGAGTCACAGTGAGGTGTATAATAACAAATACTACATGGTATGATCGGGGCAAATAGGGCACACTATTTTCCCACGGTACTGGCTACGGGCCTATCACCCCTCACCCTTCGGGTTCGGGGTGATAGGCCCGTAGCCAGTACCTCGGGAAAATAGTTTGCTCTATTTCCCCCCTACCATGTAGTATTTGTATAATATCGCAGCGTAACCAATAGTCTCTAAACGATGCCGATATCGTCGTGGAAATTATTCATTTAATCTATATAAAAGTATTCATTTTTTCCAGAAAAGGTTCAATGAATATGAAATTGACCATTTTGGAGAATATTATGATTGTTTTTTATATAATTTTCTCCATAATGGTCAAATTTCATGATCATGGTTGGATTCATTGAACTCTTTTCTGCAAACAAATCTATACTTTTATATAGATTAAATGAATGTAGAAGTTATGACAGTTTTACGGAGACTATACCTAAGGAGCCACACCCCCTTAATGGAATAGATCAAAATAAATAAATGATCGGCCAATATTATTTATGATTCTACTATAGTGGGACATATGGCGAGACATCCTTTTAATTGAACATGTTGAAGGGTCTCTCAAATCAGTTTCACGTATCCGGCCGCAATATCGTGTTGTCATATTCCGTTCGTAACGACATTAGCCTTATATTCTCACATGCTTTAACGGAATATCCCAACGGTATATGTGACACTTACATTTTTAAATGGTTCCTTCTGGCAAAACAACATCAGTTTTGTTACGCGGCAATGATAGCACCTTCCGTTAACCTTGAAGATGACACACGAGACATCCGTTGGAGAACCTCTAAAGTACTACTGTCGAGACACGTAGCATTCTCATTTGTGTCAACTTAACACTTTCCACGCGGCTATTGGTTTAACTACGGTACAAAACAGATTTTTCAGAAACCTTCCTAACTGTTATGTCTATCTCAAGGATAATGAACAAATAATTGGCACGTTTGTAGTTATCTGGATGCATTTCACATGGTGATTCCAAATATAGTAAATGACATTCAATAATGTTGGCATTTTTTTAAACATTTTGTGCAATTTTGGATTGTCGTCTGCAGACGCCTGCCGCGTGGAAAGTGTTAAGAAATAATTTGATCTTGTTAGAATTGAGGGCAGGAGGCCTGTTATAAATGAATAGATTGTTCCCGACAATTTTAATCTTATAATGACGATAAGAAATCAAGTGTATTTGAAATGTAATCTAAAACGTTGTAGAGCGTAGACTAGAGCATAGAGAGTATTTCATAACCAGAGGTGCATGTCTATTTTTTGTGACTGGACTAAGTGTTTTGTCTCCATAGTGTATCCATCCTTGCATTCCAATGAATTCCGGTTCCCGTTAACATTAGTATAGCCTACAGCAATTGAAACGTACCTTATTACCAATGCTGCAAGATCAAAGAGAAAGAGAGAAAGCGAAACAAATGTAAACAGAGACAGATTCAGAGACGGAAATTAACGCTGAACAAGAATTGTATGACGTTGTAAAGTAAAAAGAAAGTATCTTATTTTTATTACCCTTATCTTACCCCTAATTTTCGCCCGTGGCATCAGAATGCAACAGACAGTGACCTAGGGCATCTATGTAATATATTATACTTCATTGGCGCTCATTTGCAGAAGATAATAAAAAATGCCATTTAAATGTAATGGGGGCGATCCAAAAGAAAGAAGCATGTTTTGTAACCATTTTCTGAAGCATCTGTTGCAAACTAAAATACCAGGGAAATGGTGTATGTATTTTCCATGATTCAAACCAAAAAACCAAATAAAAACACCGCAGTCTAAGAATAGTACAGGAAACACGTTGATTTGTTTGCATGGAAGGTGGGGGGGGGGGGGGGGGGGGGGGGGGGGGGGGGGGGGAGGGGGGGGGGGGAGGGGGGGGGGGGGGAGGGGGATACCATCTGAAGAACAATCTAGGTATGACATTGTACTTGGTCTAAACTCAAACATCCACAAATAACCACTTATTAGACAACCCCACAACAATTGGGAGGTTTCCCCTAGCAGTCACACAAGATAAGCTATTATGTCTTGTGGGGAGTCTAATAAACATTTCTCTGAAGGAATCATCAACCGTCTATGCATCAACTAAACAAATATAGCTTTGACTCCATCACAGACTGCAGGACTTTTAAAAAAACCTGCATAGGAACATGTAATTTACAAAGATTACAAACATGGCTGCCCCCACTTATGTCTAGAAAGACCTAAATGTGGAAGTGTTTGCAATCACATGCTAATAGGATGGCTTCGCCCCCTCCCCCCCAAAAATGAGGGTACTACATTACCCGGGGTAGAGTAAGCCGTCGAAGTATAAGTAATAAGGGGGGTGGTGGTTGCCACCTTACAATATTTAAAAATCGCCCTTTTGAAGAACAAAAATATCTTTATAGTATAGTCTTGAATCTTATTAGTAAACATAGAATTAGAAACATGGCATATAAAAATAATTTCCCTCACTTGTAAGCCAAACACCTGGTGAAATTCCGATATTTGGAACTTTATTTAGTGAGGGGCCGGTCTTGTCTTAGATGTTATTGTGACGTCATGCGTGAGATGTTTGTACAAAAGACCTCTAGTTAAACCATGGTACCAAAATAAACATACTATGCATCTCTGTTTGGATTTATTTTAACCACACCCTCCATAGTAATGTTACAAAAAGGTTCAGTAGAATGTCGAGGGTTAAAAGGATGATAATCACAGAGACATGTCATTTATAAACGCAATAATAACCTCCACTAGCCATACGTTCCTTATCTCTTAAATTTCAATCAACCGTTTGATCTCACGACCTGTTTCTTTATAACAGAAAAAGACTCGCGTGATAAGTCACTTGAGTGTCACTTCAATAATGCTCGTAATCATCCATCTTGTCGTCCGTGGAGTGATGTTACCTTGGGTACAACACGTTATATTTGCTTAAAGTGAGTCTCCAATTTGTCTATTTCAATCTCACGATTGTTCTGATCTGCGAAGTATATCTTCTGTATCCAGCCTTTCCATTGGGACCCGATTCAATAACAATTGAGATACGATCAGTTGTTTGATAACCACTGATTTTATGGGTAGACATTAGAATAATGCAACAGCCTTTAAAATAACTCCTCGATTATCCTTTTTTTTTAATTTAATAGAAAAAGGAATGGCTTTTGCTTTCTTCAAAAGAATAAGTACAAACACATGTTGGCGTATATCTTCAAAATTGTAAGTATTGCAAGAAAGATCATTCATTTTTAACTTTAAATTGAAATCAAAATGTTCAAAATCGACAATATAGCTTTTTGATTTGAGTAGCTCTACCTTGGAGCAAATCAATGACGTTGCAATAACCATGATTATTATAATGGTTGGCATGGGTGGCGGATTAAATGGAATTGCGCCTTGCAATTTGCTGCCTTTGATAAAAATGACGTGGTAACTGCTACCAAGTGGATCAAGGCCATCCGCCTTTTTTCAGATTGACCCGATTTGTATGAACATTAATATACCCACACACTCCTCACTCACTTGCAAATTATGCCTGACCTCCATATTGATCATGGATTGCATGTTATCTATATATTTTCAAGTGTTAATTTCCTGAATATTTGAAACAGGGTTTACTAGTATCCACAAGATAACTGGCAGGCCCTAAAATAAATGTGCAGCTGAGATTGGCAAATGTGAAGTTGAAATTTAAAAATAAATTGCAGTTCAAATGTTGGCACTGGACTTAATTTTTAAACAAATTTGTGATACTATATGTTAAAACCCGTCGGATGTCGCAAAATGTGAACTAGGGATTTATGGGTAAAATAAAATGAATAAAAAAATAAAAATGAAATAAAACCATTTTTTTTAAAGATATTTTTAAAGAAGATTAGTTTCCAATACTTTGTGTCATCATCTTTCATGAAAATTCACCTTCAAAAATCTACTTCAGTCACTTTCATTTTTAACCTTTTTTTGGCCTGTTTTCATGATTTCTTGTTTTGTAGCTTTTGATGACATCACCATCATCATTCAGTCATATCTTTTTTTGTAGTGATCGTAGAAAAATGATCAAAACAGTTCTGTAATCAGCACGGTTTTAGCTTTCTTATGATATAAATATCTCTAATATATTTAAAATGCCACCATGTGGCGGGTTTTCACGGATCGCATCACATTTTTCTATTTGTAAATACATACACCAACATTACCAACAAAAGTACAAAAATGTTTCAAAATTATCATTGATTTAAATGAGATATCAAGAAAATGTTTGTTTAATAATTAAAAAGGGCCTGTAATTGGAAAGAAAAAAATTAAATAATGAAAACACAGCTAAAAATTGTGTTTTTAGGGAACTAGTTTTCTTACCCCTTGTAACCCCGCTGTTGCCCATCAAATAAAGTTGGACTACATTTTGAAACAATAATTAAAACGAAAAAACAAACAACAACGTTTTGTTCTTCTTTCTGTTTATAACTACATACGATAAAACTACCAAACAAAAGTACAAGAATGTGTCAAAATGATCACTTTCTATTTTGAGTGTTATTGATGTTATCTTGTTTTAGCGGACTAAATTCGAAAGAGTTCCCATAGCAGAGGGGCTCAGCTCAAAGAGTATCTAAATTCAAAATTTTCGCACGCCGAACTATGTTTACTCAGTACTCAAACGCCATGGGACTGCATAGGGGAAAACCCTCTTGACACCCAGCTATATTTAAGCAAAGAAGGGAATAATTTCAGAAACAATCCTGGAATGTAAAGGAAAATATAAAGTTTGCGAGCCTTGAAAAGTATACAAAATGCCCTCGGCGAGCACCTATATTCAAACATGTTTCGGGGCCTTAAATTTGCCCCAAAATACAAACCACTACCTCTTGATTACCCACCTGAACTCAATTGCAAGCGGTCATTATAGCAAAATAAATTTAACATGTGTGAAAAAATCCTGAAATGTAAATGAAAATACATAATAATGAGGTCTGAAATGACTTAGAAATGCCCTCAGGAGCGTCTAAATGGATTCTTTTCTCGGGGCCCTTAAGCGAATCCGACCATATGCCGCAATATACTACGCTCACTGCGCTTACATGGTGGTATTTAAGTGCTCCACCCCGCCCCTACACTTACTTTTTCAAATATTTTATTTGCCGCAAACTTTAAAAATAAATTGAAAATTGTATCATGTAAGTTATGACTTAGTAATTGGTTAGCTTATATATAGGGATCAAGTAAAGTTGGTGTAACAATAAAACGCAATGGTATATGGAACATAGGTAAAACCACCTTTTGGCACCCAGCTATATATTTAAGCAAAGAAGGGAACAATTTTATAAACATCCTGGAATGTAAAGGAAAATATAAACTTTGTGAACCTTGAAACGTATAGAAATGCCCTCGGCGAGCACTTATATTCAAACAAAATTCGGGGCCCTAACTGTGCCCAACACCACAAACCACTACCTCTTAATCACCCACCTGAACGCAATTGCAAGCGGTCATTATAGCAAAATAAATTTAACATATCTGAAACAAATCCTTAAATGTAAAGGAAAAACATAATACTGAGGTCTGAAATGACCTTTTTTGAAAAATCCTGCGACCGCGCCTGCCCGTCAGTATTTTTTTGTTTATCATGTATCATGCCTTGTACACACATAATACATTAGTACTATACAGTAATTAAACAATGTATCATGTAACTTGTGACTTTACGTATTGGTTACCTGTATATTTAGGGATCTAGTAAAGTTAGTGTAACAATCACACGCAATGGTATCATATGAACAAAATATTGAACTATATAAAACTTAATATCTTTGAAGCAATTTGATTGGTTTTGAATATATGCATCAAAAAATGTCCGTGGTACTTCTGTATTCACCTAGGAACATGCTTGAGAGACTAATTGGTCACTCACAAATCTAAAAGAAGCTTATACGTATTCTATACGTATTCTATAAATGTGTGAATTCTTCAAAAAGAGACAGCTCTCATTTTGTCTGTCATGAAATCAGACTAGGAAATAGTAATGGAAATCATACTATGTGAGCAATTGTCCGCACACCTCATTCCCCTGACGAGATCTTCAGATTTATAGCTCTTCGTTCGTATTCCTGTTATTGGTTAATGTGGACAACTACATATACCGACCTTGTGCCGCATCTGTATTGCCAAGCGATTTGCTGTTAATACGACGCATTTAGATCCAGTTTCATATTTTGCCGAAACAATGCTCATTTGCAACAGGATAGGTGCAGCAATCCATATAGCTAAATATTGCACGTTTCCATCTCATTTAATGTATGATCACTTAATCTTTTAACCATACACGGTACATCTAATATGTCGGTTACATGGCTAATGTGGATTATTTGGGATTTAATGGGTTAAATTTGACTACGATGATTTGTATATTAAACAACATGTAATATCAAATCATTAAACAAAGGGTAACAACTGTCTTTTTCATTATGCGTGATGATGTAATCTTGTTTTTCAAATTCACGGAAATGTACTGTCAGATCCCGCGCACGTCATTTACTAAATGTTAAAAGTTCACTGTTTTAAATTTGAAGAAAAACATTGCCTGATATTGCAATTACAATTTGTATATCATTACTCATGTCTAAAATAAATATTTAAACATATTTTATAAATAATAAGTGTATACGACTCAGGAAAATGTTGCCAGTCATCTGATTGTCACATTTAAACAAAAGTGCCACTGGATTTTGAATACCACTAATCTGTTTACATATATCAGTTGAATTACACGAAGTATTACAGTTTGCCTTTACGACGGTATCAGGATTATTTGTGTCATATTGGATTAAGAACGGATCTGGTTTGACACTGAATGTCACGTCACTAGGAGCGTCTTGAATATCATTAATCTGTTTGCATAAATATCTATTTAATTAATACTTCATTACAGGTTCCCTTTATGTTTTTGTTCAGCGACGTATCAGTATCTGGATTATCTGTGTCATATTGGATTAGGTACGGATCAACGGATACTGCTGGTTTGACACTGAATGACAACGTTACTTGGAGCGTTTCTTAAAGCTCTGCATAAAGATTCAATGAATATAAAACCGCAGTAGCAGTTCAAAAACAATAAGTGCACACAGTCTATAAATAGTGGCCGTCTGAGGATCATGCAACAAAGACGTTCGGCTGCGAAGGTCCTTTTCTCGTAAAATAATATACTGGTGCCTATAATTTTGTTCCGGCTCGAGGTGGCGCTGTGGTGGCGCTGTGGTAACGATCACTCTCACGATAATCCCTGCGACGTTGAGAGGTTTATGTAGTAGATCGTTATATCTTTGGTTCGAGGAACAGTTGTTCGAGGAGTCAAGCACAAGCCATAATCAGTTTACTAATCTTGTGTGTCTTCATTTTGCAACTGTATGGTAAAACCTCAATTTAAGTATATTATTACTTATATGTAAATTATAAATTGCATTTTCAGGTTGGCCTTCCGATGGGGATTCCGTGTATCAGAGGAGCTAAAACCTTAGCACGTTTACCTCTCCGGGTACATTTTAAAAGCTGTCAATACTCCTTCGCACACACAACCGGTTATCCCGGATTTGCACACACGTTACAGGGACCTTAGTGCGATATCAATACAAAATAAATTGCAGATAAATATGGAATGTTATACGAATAAGAACCAAATCGTAGATGTACATACACATTGTCCTACTGCAAGTGATGCTGAATAGTTCATGTATTAGTTGCAAGCGTTTAAAACCGAAGATCTCATCATTCTTCGGATGTAATCTTTAAGAGTAAATCGGAGTCATTCGGTTCACTCTTTCTGATGACACATTTGCTTATGTTATGACAATCAACCGCCTGGTTTTAAATGTGGAATGTGCTTATTATCAACAGTGAGTAATTTGTTTATGTGCAATTCAAAGTGTTGGAAAAATAAATCAAAATAAGGCACATGAGGTGACCAACATTTTATCATATGAACTGTTTTGATTATCTTATCACACTCATACATACATGTAGGTAGTTTTTAATTTATTTATTTAGAATAAAACAGGTTTTTGTTCAATCTTTTTTTGTTTGTTATGCGCGGTCATTTAAATCGCCATAACTTTAAACGTATCCATTCGATTTTGTTGAATGAGGTATCAAACTGTGGAGAAGAAATTTGCTCATTTAATGTTTATCTCAGATTTCTGGTACCAATTATCTATTTTGAATTAGCCAACCTCAAAGCACCTGGCGCGGGACTTTACGTGCTAGGTGCATTTCAAAATTGTGATTAAAAAAGAAATATGAGTGTAAAGGGTGGTTTGGGGATATCCCACAATATCAAATGTCCAACATTTATTTGTTAACTTGATATCACTTTCAGAAAAACAATCTATCGAGATAAGTCCCGCTCAATTAATTTGATTGCGTGTCCTGCTAAAGACGTATCGGATATCAATTATATAACGACTGTTGCTTACGAATGTGTGTGACGTAGTTCAATGTCGATCTGGAGAAATGGTATCTTGCAATGAATAATTTATAAACAACCTTGTTGGTGGTATTTAAACAAAATTAAAAGTAACAGTAGTCTCCGCATTGAAATTACTTGCTTTCCAGATTGATTATACTTGATAATGTCAATATATTTATATTGAATGTTGGTGATGACGCAATCAAATCCGTAATTGTTTCTGTTTATATATAGTTTAGAACTAGTTCATACGTGTTAAATACACGTACCCTATTTGATCTGTTACCTTTCGGAGACGCAAACAAATACACCTTCGAAGACGTTTCATTCGGTATTTCGTATTCCGTTACCGTAAGTGGATAACAACTGTAATTGCTTATTTTAAATATGGGGATCCTTTATAATAATATGATAGGTTGTGTGCATTAAAATAGGGACAACCCTCTGCCAAAAATTCTTAAAAGGTGGAGTAAAAGAAAGGTGAACATTTAAATTTATAAATCAAACAACATTACTTTATTGTACCATTATCCACTACATTTTCAATTACCTTATTTTAGTTGGTTTCCTTTCTGACGGAGGAACATTTACATTTTCCCCCTCCATTTTTACTCAATCAATCTTTATTCAACAATTAAAAGACCGTACAGAAATGTATTGGTATATTAACGTTTTTCTTTTGGTTTCAAATTGTATATGAATGCGTACAGATGCTTAAAACGTGTACTTTCAAATTAATTAAGTAAAGTAACTTTATATTTGCTCATGTAAAATAAAGCAACATTATACGAAACTCAAATATTAGCTATGTCTAGACAAGTGTCTCTATCAATTTCATTTCCATCGTCTGCTATATATCCATCCAGGTGCAAGTCGCTCCGGGGAATAGATATCAATACACCAGTGTTTAATATTCTAAGAAAAATGTTAGCGATCAAAAGCATTCCTCATTTTAGTCATAACGTGACCAGTATTCTGTCTTCTGGTATGTACATTACAAGAACAGAGTGCCAATTTAGCTGATTGTATAGATTAATTTTTGAAATGAGTTCATTGGTTTCCTAGAAAGATATTTATATGAATACAAGGCAGTGCTAAAATAAATACCCAGTGTGTGTTTGTAAATTGTGACACATTTGGAACCGAAACCGTCAACCGAGTTCAAGATGAAAAGAGTTCCTCGTTATTATTTTTTGTCTTCTGGTTACAGGATGACAAAATAAGCGTGTGACACTTTCGTCCGGGGGGGGGGGGGGGGGGGGGGAGATATGTCACAGTAATTCTTAAAGGTATTTTGTTCGTAACTGTTCCCCATACATTTTAAATGTTTTATTTTCATATCGCTATAAATGATGTGTATGTAGAGTTTGTGGCACGAGATTCACTTCAATTTAATTGTGGCTTTAAAATTAAATATTGACAAGCTCTGCAACAGAAATGATATATTCATTTGAGATATAGCTATGTTCATGTATGTCCCGATTGCTGTTTGTTATCTTACAAACTCGCACCATAAAACGTTCTAAAATAGGCGACACTACCGAGTAAAGACCCATTTGCCTTATAATATCACTATTTTATAGGGATTCGGGTGAGGAGGTGTATACCTGATGTAGTACATACGTTTCGTTACATAACTTAGACCCTTTATATTTATTGCATTATGTCTTTGATATTCATAATTTGCTTTAAAGAATAACTCATTTTCGTTTTTACACAAAAATATTGTATCATATCACTATTCTATTAGGAGAATGGTGTGGGAGGGGTGGATGTGAGTGTTGTATCTGGTGTTATTCAGTAAACATATAAAATAAAATTCATGTTTACATTCTTCTGATCCTTTTAATATATTACCATGACTTTGACAGTCAATAGTTGTCTATAAAGAAATCTTTGCATTTTGCTTTGTGCGCGTATAGATTGCTTTGAAACGACAGAAGAGCTACTGCAAAAATCAGTGTAGGTGACACTTTCGCCTGCTGTTATACAACTTGTGTTATGTTTATCAACATGTGGACGAGGGATGAAGTCACACGCTCTCGTAATGTAGTCGTAAATTTGCTGCACTGTGGCTTCTTCCAAACGGGTTCAGACATTAAATAAATATTTAGAAAGGATTTACTTTACGTTTGAACAACGCGTTTTCATCATCAGTATGCCATTTCTCTTATAGCCTAACATTTGGTATATGATATAACCTCAATAATATGCATATTTCATTAGGGTGTGTTTACTTTATAACGTATATACTCTGCCTGATGTCCCGATTATATCCTGAGACTCAGATTATATCAATAATTCTTACGAGATCATTACGTGAGTTGGTTTGAATTTTAGAGATGACGGTAAATCTTACAATTAAATCTGTTGTTGTAGTCAATATTTTATCCTTGAAAAAATAACCCAGCAAAATCCAAATGTATTTGAATTAAAATATGCTTACATACTAGTTCACGTACGTACTGCAGTTATATGAAATGGGATAGACACTCATCAGTTTCAACATATTATGATCATTATTCCCATTACAAGTTGTACAACATCCGTTGAGGCAGAGGGATACACCCAGCCAGACGACCTTTTTGCCACTATCTACATGTATATTCCATGGCGGGATAAATGGCTCTCTGCATTGATTGCGAATCTTGTGCGAGGATGTTTCTCTAGCAAACAACGAATTGGTGGTTACAGATGTAAGATTAGAATATAATAATATAAAAAGAATGCGTGATCTGGACATTGCTCCAAAAATAGTGGATATCATATGTAGTTCTTGAGCCAAGTGCCGATTTGGGCTGATTCGTTACCATGTGTAGAGGCAAAGCCACCACAGTGGTACACAATTCTTCCTAAACATCTATATACTTAAATACAATATTTTTTCTTCTTCAATCGTGCAGCTTAAGGCTATCATAGTTTAAAGGGGTCAAAATGTTCGGACTATACTATATGCGTCAACCTGTTCCTGAGAACAAAAGGAGCCAAATGCTATATGACCTTTAACCTCTGATGGCAGTCTGCTCAATTGAAAATTGGAAAAAGTGTACTTTAGGTCCCGGATACTGGTATACCGGTATCGGTAAATACTGGAACACAAAATTTGCCAGTATCGCTCGATACGGGTACGATATTACTGTTCCAGTATTGGTCGATACTGGATCACCAAATTGTGTTCCAGTATCGATACTGGAACGTTTTTAAGTTCCAGTATCGTTCGATACTGGTACACATGGTACCAGTAGTAATTTGTCCCAGTATTGAACGATACTGGTACATAATTGTGTTCAAGTATCGTCCTACACTCTTAGAAAAAATGGTTCGTTTAAGAACCCTTTTTTGTCCCGCGGGGAGCACCTTTTGGCCTAAAAGGTTCTAAAAAGAACCTTAGAATGGTTCTTTGAAGAACTTTCAAATTTTAAATAAGACATAAAGGTATATTTACTTTTTTGTTTTTATGTAATATGCAAATTCAAGAGAAATGTAAACAAATTTAGTCCTTTTCAACTGTTAAAAATCATTTCTTCTTGGCTAAAAACATTTTTTACCGTTTTACCAAGAACCATTGAGGGTTCTCCATAATTTTTCCCCAAAAGGTTCTTGAAGCTTGAGGAACCATTTTCTTGGCTAAAGAACCCTTTTAGAACCTTTTTTGGTTCTAGAAGGAACCCAATGAAATTTCTATAGGGTTCCTTTTAGAACCAAAAAAGGTTCTAAAAGGGTTCTTTAGCCAAGAAAATGGTTCCTCAAGCTTCAAGAACCTTTTGGGAAAAAATTATGGAGAACCCTCAATGGTTCTTGGTAAAACGGTAAAAAATGTTTTTAGCCAAGAAGAAATGATTTTTAACAGTTGAAAAGGATTAAATTTGTTTACATTTCTCTTGAATTTGCATATTACATAAAAACAAAAAAGTAAATATACCTTTAGGTCTTATTTAAAATTTGAAAGTTCTTCAAAGAACCATTCTAAGGTTCTTTTTAGAACCTTTTAGGCCAAAAGGTGCTTCCCGCGGGACAAAAAAGGGTTCTTAAACGAACCATTTTTTCTAAGAGTGTATACTTATACTGGAACACTGACTTTGTACCAGTTTCGTCTGATACCGGGTGTTCCAGTATCGGACGATTTTAGTACTGTTTAGAATCTGGGACCTAAAGTACACTTTTCCGAAAAATGTATAGGCCTAAGCAATATATATTAAGTAGAAGTTAAAAAACAATCAGGTTCCACTCTAGCTTTGCCCCTACACCTATACCAAAATCCACCACTTGTTTTAAGGACTAAGATATTTCAAACCAAGAATACACAGCATAGCGCATTTGAAAAAAAATAGAAGTACCTCATAACTTTTCGTTTTAATCATGTGGATGAATACTTGTGCCAGTTATGTATATAATAATACTAACATAACTGAAAGGTCAATAGACATCTTTAGGAAGCGGAAATATTGTCTCCATTATATATAGTTTCAAATACATGTATCATTCTGTTGCGTCCTACAGTAATCAAATGTCCTGTGCATTTCGTGATCACACTATTCAAATATCATTTGACTTACTTCGACAATGATATAAACAAGAACATCCGCCTTAACTGCATTGAAGAGATTAATGGCTGCCGAATGACCTACTTCTTGTAAATCCTTCATGAAGAAATACCGAACGGTGAAAACACATCAACCTGATGCATGTTATATTGAAGTACATGTACTGTGATAATAAAGTAGAATCATACAAAAAGAAAACGATCGCAGAGTAACGCAATTCCGTTTGAATCAAAACGAGCTGTTTGCGTATTTCAGATTCGGGGAAATCCCGTTACTAGCTGCCAATCAAAGTTGTTTTGAATTTTATGTAATATGGAAACTCAGGCTACGGTTCATATCGCCGTCGCTAGCTATTTATTATTACTGGCCAGTTATAGCGTAGATAATAAGATGTGGACGTGACTTCTGGGAGAGGGTGTATATTAACTCAACTCCAAAATAAATTTGAGTGTTCTACCCTTACCTTAGGCTTGTTATCACCAACCATCTCCATTGATATTCATTAAAACTTTGATGCGTTTATATTTTAAAGGAACAGCGATTACACGAGGATGCAACTGTGTACTCATTCATTTTAGAGGACCTTCTCCAAACAACATCGTATACAGTAAAAAGTTAATATAATATTATTCGAATCTTTAGTTTTATCTAGATGTTTTTTCAGATGATTCGATTTGGAAAATGACCAAATCATGTTAAATATTTATCCATTTCCTCTGCGAGGCAGAACATCACCTTTGAGGCCCTTAATTGTACCTATGCGTAGATCTTATGTCTCTAGCGCTGTGCGCGAGCTTGTATTCACAGGCCAATACCAAAACAATTCAAGGATCCGAAAAGTCTTAAACAGACAGTGTCTCGTGCAAATGAACGATTGTATAGCAATTTATGTGAGCTGAGGTTATTGAATGAGAATCAATGCACACTGTTTTAATTTTGCAGCTATTGAGTATCTTTATTGTGCACTATTCCGTGTAAGCATTCCTAAGAGGGTTTGGTATCAGCGCCGCCTGTGTTAATTGGGTGAATCACATGTATCATTTACAGGGTCTTTCTTCAAATTGTGCCATTCATATGGCAGAGTTCTTACGAGACAATACAGAAATGCAACATGTATGGAATCGATTGCAATTATGATATTTTTTCTCACAACAAAATTTGAACCACCCGGAGTTATTTTCATATGTATGGGTAAGGGGCAGTCCCAGATGTTTGAGAAGCCCACCATTTCAGCCTTGCTTTCAACCAAAAACCTTATTTTGACAAAAATCTGTGAATGTTCACAGACTCCTCCCTGTTGTATGAATGTGCCAGCCTTACACTCATATGCATATTTAACAGATCTAGGATGTTGATGATCGTCTGTTTACCACCTGATGGGCACAGCATCTCGGGACCAATCGAGGGTACCGGTAATCCCTTTCTTGCGGATAGACTATTGTCATCGTTTCTTATAGCCTTAAGCCTTCTCTGATTTCTAAAAAGAACACAACATTACTTAAGTATCATTATGATTTGGCAACATCGGTTGAAATGTGATTTTCCGAAGTTATAAGCTAACAACCAGAATACGATATCTTATTCGACACAATGACATTATAGATATATATATTATGTATATGTTACCGATATCACATTTATTGGTTTGCGGGGAATTTTTCAATTATTCATTTCACACACATTTTAAATTAGAATCCAAATAACAAAGTATTAAGTTAGTATGTCCTGAAGCTTCTGTGCGTTATGCTATCGAGAGGGAAGACAATTTTCAATGTTATTGCAGGGAGAAAACAAATCTTCCAATCTGCTCTATGGTTGGTTATCCTAATCCTTGGATAACTTGAGTTTTCAATAACAATTCGCTTGACAACAAATAAAACATTAATATTTTCATTTCGCACTCGATTTTTTATCTTCCATCAAGGGATTTGAAACAATTTTCTTGAACCATATAATAAGTCTGGGAAACAAATATTTATTTGGAGTGAAATCACGAGAGTCTTCGGAATTAAATATTCTTTGTAATACTTGTCATTGTGTTTCATTTTTTACGAGGGTCATTCAATAAGCCTACCCCCTACCTTATAAAGTTGCTATCATATATGCCAGTCTTATGAAATATTCCACACTTGTAGCTTTGAATCTCAAATATATAGTAAATATGTAAGTATGTAGCTAGCTATAAGCAGAGATGGAAATGCTCATACACTTTTCGACTTCAGGTTACCTAACCTCAGGTTACCTACCCTCAGGTAACCTAACCTCAGGTAACCTAACCTCAGGTTACTTAACCTAAGGTTACCTAACCTTAGGTTACTTAATCTTAGGTTACCTAACCTCAGGTTACCTAACCTCAGGTAACCTAACCTCAGGTTACCTAACCTCAGGTTTCCTAACCTCAGGTTACCTAACCTCAGATTACCTAACCTCAGGTTACATAACCTCAGGTTACCTAACCTCAGGTTACCTAACCTCAGGTTACCTAACCTTAGGTTGTATTCACTTTTGGACTTAAACATTTTGGTACCCAAGGATATTGGAAAAATGTAAATCAATTAGAATACTGCAATAAATAAACCTGAGGCTGAGAACATATTCAATAAAACAAACCCATGTTGAAAATAAATCCAATTAAACAACCTCAGGTTGTCAAGATATTCAATGTAAAAACCTCAGGCTGATTTTGATTGAAACGTGGTAAATTATGGCCCCAAATAAATCAGTAGTTTACCCAAGGTGATAATATAAAAATCAAACACGTCTAAATTCAAATATGTATTCAATATAATCAGATTAAAGGTCTGTTAAAAAAGGCCAAGGAGAAAAATGTCAATAAATCAACCTCAGGTTGAAAATAAATCCGATTTGAAAACCTGATGTCGATAAGATATTAACTGTGAAACCTGCGGTTGATTTT
Organism: Ophiura sarsii; assembly: GCA_035610835.1. Taxonomy (NCBI): domain Eukaryota; kingdom Metazoa; phylum Echinodermata; class Ophiuroidea; order Amphilepidida; family Ophiuridae; genus Ophiura; species Ophiura sarsii. Next base: position 29,181,711 of record CM069452.1, read on the forward strand.
GACTAAAACTTGATAAATTATAGGCCTAAAACATCACAGTATTAACCCAAGGTAATAATACAAAAATCAGACATGGCTACAATCAAAAATGTGTATTTAATATAAGCAGAGTAAAGGTCTATCTAAAAAGGCCAAGAACACAGGAAAATAATGATACTAAATTAGAATACTGTAAACCTGAGGTTGATATCATTTTAAATAAAACAGCCTTAGGTTGAAAATAAATCCAATCAGACAACCTCATGTCGTATAATGATTGAACGTATGCAGGCCTGCACACTTTGTGAACAAATGAATTCGACCTGAGGTTAGGTAACCAGAGATTAGGTAACCTGAGGTCGAAAGGTGTATAGCTTTTCTACATTACGGTTCCGTGCCCTGTATAAAATCCAACTTTCTTGACCACGTCTTTGATGACATATCCAGGGTAATAAATTATCCCCTCCTACACCATTTATCTGATTTATTTTACACCAACTGTGTCTTGCCAGCATGCGTGCTACCATTTCCACCGCTATCCTAAGCATAGCTCAAGGCTCTTTGGTGTTGGTGTAACTAGAAGCCATATATACTACTTTTGAAAATGTTCTTGTGATAACAAATTCCAACTTTTAATTTCAATTTGTCATAAAAAACTAGTGCTATATCATATTTTATAAAAACAAATGTTCAAATTTCGAGAAAAAAAATCACATTATATTATCCAAAGAGCAGATTTCAGTTTTAAAACTAGCCCAAATCTGCGGAAAATCACCACGTGTGGAAATAGTCATGTGGCAATACTGCAGCCCCTCAGGCTTGTTTCTAGTTCCACCGCTGCCACACTCAAGGTCCCCCAGCATGCGGTAAATGGTGTTGGATGGATCAAACTTGGGCTCAAACCTTACAGGCAACTGGAATGTAATGATCTCTGCGTATATATAAGAACTGGTTGTACTTATTCAGTGAAAACCGACGGTCCATTTAGTGTGACGGAAACAGATGGAAAATAGCAAAATATCTCCAAAGTGCTTATATTTCACCAATTCCAAGACACAAACGTATCTATCAGTCAAGTATAACCGTTCTAAGGTTCATATATTTATTTGCATACACTTACTATATTTGACATAATACCTTTGGTAAACAGTGTTGTTACGCTTTATTCCGCGGTGCACTTGTTTTAGAATCTAGCTTTGTTTCCATTAATGTATGTCCGATAGGAGATACAATTTCATTCTCGCGTCATCAAAGTTAATTCTCAGGAAAATTTCAACTTAAGATATCAGCATATTGATTTTGGTGCAGCGCTTTAGAGACACATGTCATATAATTCCAAAGTGCCCGGTTGCCCCCGAAATTTTGATATAATCAAAGTATCTACTATTTCAGGAGAAAATTTACTTTACTTTAATTATGTTTGAATCATAAGATCGCACATTTTCTTGATTTTGTGTCAATGCCTATCTACATAGATTCTCCAACAAGTACGCTGGCAACAAATGTATCAATAGAATTAACAGCTCCGATGATTCCTCGACCTGCCTTAAAGGCATATTATGTGATCTTCTCCAGAAAGTTAGAAAGTAGATTTAATTGCAGATTTACATTTCTGATCATAAATCATAAATATACTCTGAGTTCTAAAGAGCGATACGATTCCTATTTACTTCAAAATCATGGCATTACATTACAGTTGCCTGTAAGGTTTGAGCCCAAGTTTGACAGGTTGAACTGGCCATGATGCTAGTATTAATAGTAAGTTACACTCAATAATTACATCCATTCAACACCATTGACCGCATGGTGGGGGACCTTGAGTGTGGCAGCGGTGGAACTGGTAGATTAAGATCGACTACATTTTGAATCAATAATTAAAAAGAAAACACAAAAAATAACGTGTTGCCCTTCTTTCTATTTATAACATTATTATTTTGAGTCTTATTGAATTATGTGAGGTTTCAAAAAATTGCTTGTAAAAAGGCCTGATGAGACTCAGTTATTTAGGACTGCATAGGGAAAACCACCTTTTTGCACCCAGCTATATATTTAAGCAAAGAAGGGAACAATTTCATACACAATCCTGGAATGTAAAGGAAAATATAAACTTTGTGAACCTTGAAACGTATAGAAATGCCCTCGGCGAGCACTTATATTCAAACAAAATTCGGGGCCCTAAGTGTGCCCAACACCACAAACCACTACCTCTTAATCACCCACCTGAACGCAATTGCAAGCGGTCAATATAGCAAAATAAATTTAACATGTCTGAAAAAAATCCTGAAATGTAAAGGAAAAACATAATACTGAGGTCTGAAATGACCTTTTTTTAAAAATCATGCGAACGCGCCTGCTCGTCAGTATTTTTTTAAAATCATGTATCATGCCTTGTACACACATATACATTAGTACTATACAGTAATTAAACAATGTATCATGTAACTTATGACTTTAGTTATTGGTTACCTTTATATTTAGGAATCTAGTAAAGTTAGTGTAACAATAACACGCAATGGTATCATATGAACACAATATTGAACTATATAAAACTTAATATCTTTGAAGCAATTTGATTGGTTTTGAATATGCATCAGCAAATGTCCGTGGTACTTCTGTATATTCACCTAGGAACATGCTTGAGAGACTAATTGGTTCACTCACAAATCTAAAAGAAGATTATACGTATTCTATAAATGTGTGAATTCTTCAAAAAGAAACAGCTCTCATTTTGTCTGTCATGAAATCAGACTAGGAAATATAAATGGAGATATAAATGGATATATGTCAGCAATATTGTCCGCACACCTCATTCCTCTGACGAGATCTTCAGATGTATAGCTTTTCGTTCGTATTTCTGTTATTGGTTAATTATGTGGAAAACTACATACCGAGGGCGTACAGGTTATGGACTAACCTTGTGCCACATCTGTATTGCCAAAAGATTTGCTGATGATACGACGCATATAGATCCAGTTACATATTTGTAGAAACAATGCTCATAGCAACATGATAGGTGCAGCAAGCCATATAGATAAATATTGCACGTTTCCATATCATTTAATGTATGATCTCTTAATCTTATAACCATACACGGTACATCTAGTATGTCGATGATTTGTATATTAAACAACATGAAATATCAAATCATTAAAACAATAATATTAATAATAATAATAATAATAATAATAATAATAATAATAATAATAATAATAATAATAATAATAATAATAATAATAATAATAATAATAATAATAATAATAATAATAATAATAATAATAATAATAATAATAATAATAATAATAATAATAATAATAATAATAATAAGGTGTTTGTTAAGCGCCCTATGACAGTAAACTGTCCTCAAGGCGCTTTACAAAAAATACATAAAAACAACAGTATGAGAACAAAAAAAGATTAAAATGGAAAATACTATACAAAACCTTAAAAACTACTAGTATGCAATAAATATTACACATTATAAAAGCACGCAGTAATATTATAAAACATCAAATGTAGCGTTCCAGTCCAGCTGGTGTAGACACAGAATTAATCTATAAAAAGTCCGCGTATGTACACACTGCATGCAAATATTACACTATCAATCAAAGATATAACTGGGTAAAAGGTTAACAACTGGCCTTTTCATTATGCGTGATGATGTAATCTTATTTTTCAAATTCAGGGAAATGTATTGTTCAGATCCCGCGCACGTCATTTACTAATGATAAAAGTTCATTGTTTTTAATATGTAGAAAAACATTTCCTGATATTGCAATTACAATTTGTATAATGTCTAAAATAAATATTCAAACATGTTTTATAAATAATAAATGTATCCGACTCAGGAAAATGTTGCCAGTCATCTGATTGTCACATTTAAACAAAAGTGCCACCGGATTTTGAATACCACTAATCTGTTTACATATATCAGTTGAATTACACGAAGTATAACAGTTTGCCTTTACGACGGTATCAGGATTATTTGTGTCATATTGGATTAAGAAAGGACCTGGTTTGACGCTGAATGTCACGCCATTCGGAGCGTCTTGAATAGCACTAATCTGTTTCCATAAATATCTATTTAATTAATACTTCATTACAGATTCCCTTTATGTTTACGTTTTTGTTCTGGATGATCTGTGTCATATTGGAGTAGGTACGGATCAACGGATACTGCTGGTTTGACACTGAATGACAACGTTACTTGGAGCGTTCCTTAAAGCTCTGCCGGTAAGGATAACATCGTTTGCTCCGATGGTATATGCATGTGTATCGCATATACAATTATTAGTATGACTTATAGCACGAGGCAGCGTAGCTGCCGAGTGCTATAAGGAATTAATAGCACTCATCGACAGTGACTATTTTAGTGATGATTTATATGGCAGAGCTCTACCCTACACACCAGATACACCCCACTTGCACACCCCGACACCTCTCACTCACCCAGACTTAGACAATCATCTACTATTAAACACACACACCCAAGTTGGGTGATAATTACAGTGCTGTAATTAATCAGGTTATTTACGATGTCAAATTTACAGTATTCTGAAGCTGTACAATAAGTGAAATTTGTGGAATTCTGGATTGGCTGTGTATGTGCTATTATCTGATTAACAATTCAATGAATATAAAACCGCGATAGCAGCTCAAAAACAATGATTACACACAGTCTATAAATAGTGGTCGTCTGAGGATCATGCAACAACGCTCGGCTGCGAAGGTCCCTTTCTCGTAAAATAATATACTGGTGCCTATAATTGTCTTACGGGTCGAGGTGGCGCTGTGGTAACGAACGCTCTCACGATAATCCCTGCGACGTTGTGAGGTTTGTGTAGTAGATCGTTATATCTTTGGTTTGATGAAACAGTTGGTTCCAGGAGCCAAGCACCCACCATAATCAGTTTACTAATCTTGTGTGTCTTCATTTTGCAACTGTATGGTAAAACCTCAATTTAAGTATATTATTACTTATATGTAAATTATGAATTGCATTTTCAGGTTTGCCTTCCGATGGGGATTCCATGTATCAGAGGAGCTAAAACCTTAGCACGTTTACCTCTCCGGGTACATTTTAAAAGATGTCAATACTCCTTCGCACACACGGATTTGCACACACGTTACAGGGATCTTAGTGCGATATCAATACAAAAGAAATTGCAGATAAATATGGAATATTATACGAATAAGAACCGAATCGTACACTCTTAATTCTTCGTGGTTATTTTTGCCGTGGTCATTTTTAATCAACTATATACGTGGTCGATTTGACTGCATTCGTGGTTGAATTGACTACGGATGACCAGTTATTTTGACAACGGCGACAATAGTCAAATCAATTTGACCACGGAAAGTGTAGAATTAGCCACTAGATCGCTAATTTGCATATTTTACTTGGCCTTATATGAGCCGAGTAAATTGTGCAAATAGCTCATTAGCATAATTGCAATGGTACAAAAATTGGCACCGGTGCTCGTGTGTACCATTTCAATTATGCTAATGAGCTAATATGCACTTTGTATCTATTTAAACCTATTATTTTATCTTAATTAAGTCGATGTATTAATTTAACACCATTGAATGTATATTGATATGCATGCATATATCGTCTCACTTGCTTTAAGAAAGTGAAAAGTTTTTGTACACAAAGTAAGTGCAAATACATTGTGCAAAAACATAAACACCAAAGATTTGCAGCCCCTGCAGCCTCACCCCCACCTCACACCACCACTATTCCCTCAAGCAACCACGGCATATTGTTACTTTTTTCGACCCCGTATTGTGGTTACATTTTCAACCACATTACGTGGTCATTTTGTTGGTCATTTTGTCTACAAAACAACCCCGAAGGTAACCACGAAAAAGCAACAACGTCATAGGTGTTACTTGAATTCGACCCCGTATCGTGGTTACATTTTCAACCGCATTACGTGGTCATTTTGTCTTACCACGGATGGTGTGGTCAATTTGACACCTAACGTGGTAAGGTGCATAGTTAACTACCAAACGTGGTTAAAAAATGACCACGTCGTGGTCATTTTTTAACCACGCAAGTTTAAGAGTGTAGATGTACATACACATTGTCCTAGTTCATGTATTAGTTGCAAGCGTTTAAAAAAAAAATCTCATCATTCTTCGGATGTGATCTTTAGGAGTAAATCGGAGTCATTCGGTTCACTCTTTCTGATGACACATTTTCTTATGTTATGACAATCAACCGCCTGGTTTTAAATGTGGAATGTGCTTATCAACAGTGAGTAAATTTGTTTATGTGCAATTCAAAGTGTTGAAAAAATTAATAAGGCACATTAGGTGACCAACATTTTATCATATGAACTGTTTTAATTATCTTAGCACACTCATACATATAGGTAGTGTTTAATTTATTTATTTATAATAAAAACAGTGTTTTGTTATTTTTTAAATTTTTTTTGTTATGCGCGGTCATTTAAATCGCCATAACTTTAAACGTATCCATTCGATTTTGTTGAATTTGTAACATTTATCTCAGATTTTTGGTACCAATTATCTATTTTGAATTAGCCAACTTCAAAGCACCTGGCCCGGGACTTTACGTGCTAGGTGTATTTCAAAATTGTGATTAAAAATGAAATATGAGTGTAAAGGGTGGTTTGGGGATATCCCACAATATCAAATGTCCAACATTTATTTGTTAACTTGATATCACTTTCAGAAAAACAATCTATCGAGATAAGTCCCCCACTCAATTAATTTGATTGCGTGTCCTGCTACAGACGTATCGGATATCAATTATATAACGACTGTTGCTTACGAATGTGTGTGACGTAGTTCAATGTCGATCTGGAGAAATGGTATCTTGCAATGAATAATTTATAAACAACCTTGCCCGGCAACCTTGTTGGTGGTATTTAAACAAAATTAAAAGTAACAGTAGTCTCCGCATTGAAATTACTTGCTTTCCAGATTGATTATACTTGATAATGTCAACATATTTATATTGAATGTTGGTGATGACGCAATCAAATCCGTAATTGTTTCTGTTTATATATAGTTTAGAACTAGTTCGTACGTGTTAAATACACGTACCCTATTTGATCTGTTACCTTTCGGAGACGCAAACAAATACACCTTCGAAGATTTTTCATTCGGTATTTCGTATTCCGTTATCGTAAGTAGATACTAACTGTATTGCTTATTTTAAATATGGGGATTCTTTATAATGATATGATAGGTTGTGTGCATTAAAATAGGGACAACCCTCTGCCAAAAATTCTTAAAAGGTGGAGTAAAAGAAAGGTGAACATTTAAATTTATAAATCAAACAACATTACTTTATTGTACCATTATCCACTACATTTTCAATTACCTTATTTTAGTTGGTTTCCTTTCTGACGGAGGAACATTTACATTTTCCCCCTCCATTTTTACTCAATCAATCTTTATTCAACAATTAAAAGACCGTACAGAAATGTATTGGTATATTAACGTTTTTCTTTTGGTTTCAAATTGTATATGAATGCGTACAGATGCTTAAAACGTGTACTTTCAAATTAATTAAGTAAAGTAACTTTATATTTGCTCATGTAAAATAAAGCAACATTATACGAAACTCAAATATTAGCTATGTCTAGACAAGTGTCTCTATCAATTTCATTTCCATCGTCTGCTATATATCCATCCAGGTGCAAGTCGCTCCGGGGAATAGATATCAATACACCAGTGTTTAATATTCTAAGAAAAATGTTAGCGATCAAAAGCATTCCTCATTTTAGTCATAACGTGACCAGTATTCTGTCTTCTGGTATGTACATTACAAGAACAGAGTGCCAATTTAGCTGATTGTATAGATTAATTTTTGAAATGAGTTCATTGGTTTCCTAGAAAGATATTTATATGAATACAAGGCAGTGCTAAAATAAATACCCAGTGTGTGTTTGTAAATTGTGACACATTTGGAACCGAAACCGTCAACCGAGTTCAAGATGAAAAGAGTTCCTCGTTATTATTTTTTGTCTTCTGGTTACAGGATGACAAAATAAGCGTGTGACACTTTCGTCCGGGGGGGGGGGGGGGGGGGGGGGGGGGGGGGGGGGGAGATATGTCACAGTAATTCTTAAAGGTATTTTGTTCGTAACTGTTCCCCATACATTTTAAATGTTTTATTTTCATATCGCTATAAATGATGTGTATGTAGAGTTTGTGGCACGAGATTCACTTCAATTTAATTGTGGCTTTAAAATTAAATATTGACAAGCTCTGCAACAGAAATGATATATTCATTTGAGATATAGCTATGTTCATGTATGTCCCGATTGCTGTTTGTTATCTTACAAACTCGCACCATAAAACGTTCTAAAATAGGCGACACTACCGAGTAAAGACCCATTTGCCTTATAATATCACTATTTTATAGGGATTCGGGTGAGGAGGTGTATACCTGATGTAGTACATACGTTTCGTTACATAACTTAGACCCTTTATATTTATTGCATTATGTCTTTGATATTCATAATTTGCTTTAAAGAATAACTCATTTTCGTTTTTACACAAAAATATTGTATCATATCACTATTCTATTAGGAGAATGGTGTGGGAGGGGTGGATGTGAGTGTTGTATCTGGTGTTATTCAGTAAACATATAAAATAAAATTCATGTTTACATTCTTCTGATCCTTTTAATATATTACCATGACTTTGACAGTCAATAGTTGTCTATAAAGAAATCTTTGCATTTTGCTTTGTGCGCGTATAGATTGCTTTGAAACGACAGAAGAGCTACTGCAAAAATCAGTGTAGGTGACACTTTCGCCTGCTGTTATACAACTTGTGTTATGTTTATCAACATGTGGACGAGGGATGAAGTCACACGCTCTCGTAATGTAGTCGTAAATTTGCTGCACTGTGGCTTCTTCCAAACGGGTTCAGACATTAAATAAATATTTAGAAAGGATTTACTTTACGTTTGAACAACGCGTTTTCATCATCAGTATGCTATTTCTCTTATAGCCTAACATTTGGTATATGATATAACCTCAATAATATGCATATTTCATTAGGGTGTGTTTACTTTATAACGTATATACTCTGCCTGATGTCCCGATTATATCCTGAGACTCAGATTATATCAATAATTCTTACGAGATCATTACGTGAGTTGGTTTGAATTTTAGAGATGACGGTAAATCTTACAATTAAATCTGTTGTTGTAGTCAATATTTTATCCTTGAAAAAATAACCCAGCAAAATCCAAATGTATTTGAATTAAAATATGCTTACATACTAGTTCACGTACGTACTGCAGTTATATGAAATGGGATAGACACTCATCAGTTTCAACATATTATGATCATTATTCCCATTACAAGTTGTACAACATCCGTTGAGGCAGAGGGATACACCCAGCCAGACGACCTTTTTGCCACTATCTACATGTATATTCCATGGCGGGATAAATGGCTCTCTGCATTGATTGCGAATCTTGTGCGAGGATGTTTCTCTAGCAAACAACGAATTGGTGGTTACAGATGTAAGATTAGAATATAATAATATAAAAAGAATGCGTGATCTGGACATTGCTCCAAAAATAGTGGATATCATATGTAGTTCTTGAGCCAAGTGCCGATTTGGGCTGATTCGTTACCATGTGTAGAGGCAAAGCCACCACAGTGGTACACAATTCTTCCTAAACATCTATATACTTAAATACAATATTTTTTCTTCTTCAATCGTGCAGCTTAAGGCTATCATAGTTTAAAGGGGTCAAAATGTTCGGACTATACTATATGCGTCAACCTGTTCCTGAGAACAAAAGGAGCCAAATGCTATATGACCTTTAACCTCTGATGGCAGTCTGCTCAATTGAAAATTGGAAAAAGTGTACTTTAGGTCCCGGATACTGGTATACCGGTATCGGTAAATACTGGAACACAAAATTTGCCAGTATCGCTCGATACGGGTACGATATTACTGTTCCAGTATTGGTCGATACTGGATCACCAAATTGTGTTCCAGTATCGATACTGGAACGTTTTTAAGTTCCAGTATCGTTCGATACTGGTACACATGGTACCAGTAGTAATTTGTCCCAGTATTGAACGATACTGGTACATAATTGTGTTCAAGTATCGTCCTACACTCTTAGAAAAAATGGTTCGTTTAAGAACCCTTTTTTGTCCCGCGGGGAGCACCTTTTGGCCTAAAAGGTTCTAAAAAGAACCTTAGAATGGTTCTTTGAAGAACTTTCAAATTTTAAATAAGACATAAAGGTATATTTACTTTTTTGTTTTTATGTAATATGCAAATTCAAGAGAAATGTAAACAAATTTAGTCCTTTTCAACTGTTAAAAATCATTTCTTCTTGGCTAAAAACATTTTTTACCGTTTTACCAAGAACCATTGAGGGTTCTCCATAATTTTTCCCCAAAAGGTTCTTGAAGCTTGAGGAACCATTTTCTTGGCTAAAGAACCCTTTTAGAACCTTTTTTGGTTCTAGAAGGAACCCAATGAAATTTCTATAGGGTTCCTTTTAGAACCAAAAAAGGTTCTAAAAGGGTTCTTTAGCCAAGAAAATGGTTCCTCAAGCTTCAAGAACCTTTTGGGAAAAAATTATGGAGAACCCTCAATGGTTCTTGGTAAAACGGTAAAAAATGTTTTTAGCCAAGAAGAAATGATTTTTAACAGTTGAAAAGGATTAAATTTGTTTACATTTCTCTTGAATTTGCATATTACATAAAAACAAAAAAGTAAATATACCTTTAGGTCTTATTTAAAATTTGAAAGTTCTTCAAAGAACCATTCTGAGGTTCTTTTTAGAACCTTTTAGGCCAAAAGGTGCTTCCCGCGGGACAAAAAAGGGTTCTTAAACGAACCATTTTTTCTAAGAGTGTATACTTATACTGGAACACTGACTTTGTACCAGTTTCGTCTGATACCGGGTGTTCCAGTATCGGACGATTTTAGTACTGTTTAGAATCTGGGACCTAAAGTACACTTTTCCGAAAAATGTATAGGCCTAAGCAATATATATTAAGTAGAAGTTAAAAAACAATCAGGTTCCACTCTAGCTTTGCCCCTACACCTATACCAAAATCCACCACTTGTTTTAAGGACTAAGATATTTAAAACCAAGAATACACAGCATAGCGCATTTGAAAAAAAATAGAAGTACCTCATAACTTTTCGTTTTAATCATGTGGATGAATACTTGTGCCAGTTATGTATATAATAATACTAACATAACTGAAAGGTCAATAGACATCTTTAGGAAGCGGAAATATTGTCTCCATTATATATAGTTTCAAATACATGTATCATTCTGTTGCGTCCTACAGTAATCAAATGTCCTGTGCATTTCGTGATCACACTATTCAAATATCATTTGACTTACTTCGACAATGATATAAACAAGAACATCCGCCTTAACTGCATTGAAGAGATTAATGGCTGCCGAATGACCTACTTCTTGTAAATCCTTCATGAAGAAATACCGAACGGTGAAAACACATCAACCTGATGCATGTTATATTGAAGTACATGTACTGTGATAATAAAGTAGAATCATACAAAAAGAAAACGATCGCAGAGTAACGCAATTCCGTTTGAATCAAAACGAGCTGTTTGCGTATTTCAGATTCGGGGAAATCCCGTTACTAGCTGCCAATCAAAGTTGTTTTGAATTTTATGTAATATGGAAACTCAGGCTACGGTTCATATCGCCGTCGCTAGCTATTTATTATTACTGGCCAGTTATAGCGTAGATAATAAGATGTGGACGTGACTTCTGGGAGAGGGTGTATATTAACTCAACTCCAAAATAAATTTGAGTGTTCTACCCTTACCTTAGGCTTGTTATCACCAACCATCTCCATTGATATTCATTAAAACTTTGATGCGTTTATATTTTAAAGGAACAGCGATTACACGAGGATGCAACTGTGTACTCATTCATTTTAGAGGACCTTCTCCAAACAACATCGTATACAGTAAAAAGTTAATATAATATTATTCAAATCTTTAGTTTTATCTAGATGTTTTTTCAGATGATTCGATTTGGAAAATGACCAAATCATGTTAAATATTTATCCATTTCCTCTGCGAGGCAGAACATCACCTTTGAGGCCCTTAATTGTACCTATGCGTAGATCTTATGTCTCTAGCGCTGTGCGCGAGCTTGTATTCAGGCCAATACCAAAACAATTCAAGGATCCAAAAAGTCTTAAACAGACAGTGTCTCGTGCAAATGAACGATTGTATAGCAATTTATGTGAGCTGAGGTTATTGAATGAGAATAAATGCACACTGTTTTAATTTTGCAGCTATTGAGTATCTTTATTGTGCACTATTCCGTGTAAGCATTCCTAAGAGGGTTTGGTATCAGCGCCGCCTGTGTTAATTGGGTGAATCACATGTATCATTTACAGGGTCTTTCTTCAAATTGTGCCATTCATATGGCAGAGTTCTTACGAGACAATACAGAAATGCAACATGTATGGAATCGATTGCAATTATGATATTTTTTCTCACAACAAAATTTGAACCACCCGGAGTTATTTTCATATGTATGGGTAAGGGGCAGTCCCAGATGTTTGAGAAGCCCACCATTTCAGCCTTGCTTTCAACCAAAAACCTTATTTTGACAAAAATCTGTGAACGTTCACAGACTCCTCCCTGTTGTATGAATGTGCCAGCCTTACACTCATATGCATATTTAACAGATCTAGGATGTTGACGATCGTCTGTTTACCACCTGATGGGCACAGCATCTCGGGACCAATCGAGGGTACCGGTAATCCCTTTCTTGCGGATAGACTATTGTCATCGTTTCTTATAGCCTTAAGCCTTCTCTGATTTCTAAAAAGAACACAACATTACTTAAGTATCATTATGATTTGGCAACATCGGTTGAAATGTGATTTCCCGAAGTTATAAGCTAACAACCAGAATACGATATCTTATTCGACACAATGACATTATAGATATATATATTATGTATATGTTACCCATATCACATTTATTGGTTTGCGGGGAGTTTTTCAATTATTCATTTCACACACATTTTAAATTAGAATCCAAATAACAAAGTATTAAGTTAGTATGTCCTGAAGCTTCTGTGCGTTATGCTATCGAGAGGGAAGACAATTTTCAATGTTATTGCAGGGAGAAAACAAATCTTCCAATCTGCTCTATGGTTGGTTATCCTAATCCTTGGATAACTTGAATTTTCAATAACAATTCGCTTGACAACAAATAAAACATTAATATTTTCATTTCGCACTCGATTTTTTATCTTCCATCAAGGGATTTGAAACAATTTTCTTGAACCATATAATAAGTCTGGGAAACAAATATTTATTTGGAGTGAAATCACGAGAGTCTTCGGAATTAAATATTCATTGTAATACTTGTCATTGTGTTTCATTTTTTACGAGGGTCATTCAATAAGCCTACCCCCTACCTTATAAAGTTGCTATCATATATGCCAGTCTTATGAAATATTCCACACTTGTAGCTTTGAATCTCAAATATATAGTAAATATGTAAGTATGTAGCTAGCTATAAGCAGAGATGGAAATGCTCATACACTTTTCGACTTCAGATTACCTAACCTCAGGTTACCTACCCTCAGGTTACCTAACCTCAGGTAACCTAACCTCAGGTTACTTAACCTAAGGTTACCTAACCTTAGGTTACTTAACCTCAGGTTACCTAACCTTAGGTTACCTAACCTCAGGTAACCTAACCTCAGGTTACCTAACCTCAGGTTACCTAACCTCAGGTTTCCTAACCTCAGGTTACCTAACCTCAGATTACCTAACCTCAGGTTACATAACCTCAGGTTACCTAACCTCAGGTTACCTAATCTCAGGTTACCTAACCTCAGGTTACCTAACCTTAGGTTGTATTCACTTTTGGACTTAAACATTTTGGTACCCAAGGATATTGGAAAAATGTAAATCAATTAGAATACTGCAATAAATAAACCTGAGGCTGAGAACATATTCAATAAAACAAACCCATGTTGAAAATAAATCCAATTAAACAACCTCAGGTTGTCAAGATATTCAATGTAAAAACCTCAGGCTGATTTTGATTGAAACGTGGTAAATTATGGCCCCAAATAAATCAGTAGTTTACCCAAGGTGATAATACAAAAATCAAACACGTCTAAATTCAAATATGTATTCAATATACTCAGATTAAAGGTCTGTTTAAAAAGGCCAAGGAGAAAAATGTCAATAAATCAACCTCAGGTTGAAAATAAATCCGATTTGACAACCTGATGTTGATAAGATATTAACTGTGAAACCTGCGGTTGATTTTGACTAAAACTTGATAAATTATAGGCCTAAAACATCACAGTATTAACCCAAGGTAATAATACAAAAATCAGACACGGCTACAATCAAAAATGTGTATTTAATATAAGCAGAGTAAAGGTCTGTCTAAAAAGGCCAAGAACACAGGAAAATAATGATACTAAATTAGAATACTGTAAACCTGAGGTTGATATCATTTTAAATAAAACAGCCTTAGGTTGAAAATAAATCCAATCAGACAACCTCATGTCGTATAATGATTGAACGTATGCAGGCCTGCACACTTTGTGAACAAATGAATTCGACCTGAGGTTAGGTAACCAGAGATTAGGTAACCTGAGGTCGAAAGGTGTATAGCATTTCTACATTACGGTTCCGTGCCCTGTATAAAATCCAACTTTCTTGACCACGTCTTTGATGACATATCCAGGGTAATAAATTATCCCCTCCTACACCATTTATCTGATTTATTTTACACCAACTGTGTCTTGCCAGCATGCGTGCTACCATTGCCACCGCTATCCTAAGCATAGCTCAAGGCTCTTTGGTGTTGGTGTAACTAGAAGCCATATATACTACTTTTGAAAATGTTCTTGTGATAACAAATTCCAACTTTTAATTTCAATTTGTCATAAAAAACTAGTGCTATATCATATTTTATAAAAACAAATGTTCAAATTTCGAGAAAAAAAATCACATTATATTATCCAATGAGCAGATTTCAGTTTTAAAACTAGCCCAAATCTGCGGGAAAGCACCACGTGTGGAAATAGTCATGTGGCAATACTGCAGCCCCTCAGGCTTGTTCCACCGCTGCCACACTCAAGGTCCCCCAGCATGCGGTAAATGGTGTTGGATGGATCAAACTTGGGCTCAAACCTTACAGGCAACTGGAATGTAATGATCTCTGCGTATATATAAGAACTGGTTGTACTTATTCAGTGAAAACCGACGGTCCATTTAGTGTGACGGAAACAGATGGAAAATAGCAAAATATCTCCAAAGTGCTTATATTTCACCAATTCCAAGACACAAAACGTATCTATCAGTCAAGTATAACCGTTCTAAGGTGCATATATTTATTTGCATACACTTACTATATTTGACATAATACCTTTGGTAAACAGTGTTGTTACGCTTTATTCCGCGGTGCACTTGTTTTAGAATCTAGCTTTGTTTCCATTAATGTATGTCCGATAGGAGATACAATTTCATTCTCGCGTCATCAAAGTTAATTCTCAGGAAAATTTCAACTTAAGATATCAGCATATTGATTTTGGTGCAGCGCTTTAGAGACACATGTCATATAATTCCAAAGTGCCCGGTTGCCCCCGAAATTTTGATATAATCAAAGTATCTACTATTTCAGGAGAAAATTATTACAAGTTCTTTACTTTAATCATGTTTGAATCATAAGATCGCACATTTTCTTGATTTTGTGTCAATGCCTATCTACATAGATTCTCCAACAAGTACGCTGGCAACAAATGTATCAATAGAATTAACAGCTCCGATGATTCCTCGACCTGCCTTAAAGGCATATTATGTGATCTTCTCCAGAAAGTTAGAAAGTAGATTTAACTGCAGATTTACATTTCTGATCATAAATCATAAATATATTCTGAGTTCTAAAGAGCGATACGATTCCTAATTACTTCAAAATCATGGCATTACATTACAGTTGCCGGTAAGGTTTGAGCCCAAGTTTGACAGGTTGAACTGGCCATGATGCTATATAGTATTAATAGTAAGTTACACTCAATAATTACATCCATTCAACACCATTGACCGCATGGTGGGGGACCTTGAGTGTGGCAGCGGTGGAACTGGTAGATTAAGATCGACTACATTTTGAATCAATAATTAAAAAGAAAACACAAAAAATAACGTGTTGTCCTTCTTTCTATTTATAACATTATTATTTTGAGTCTTATTGAATTATGTGAGGTTTCAAAAAATTGCTTGTAAAAAAAGGCCTGATGAGACTCAGTTATTTAGGACTGCATAGGGAAAACCACCTTTTTGCACCCAGCTATATATTTAAGCAAAGAAGGGAACAATTTCATACACAATCCTGGAATGTAAAGGGAAATATAAACTTTGTGAACCTTGAAACGTATAGAAATGCCCTCGGCGAGCACTTATATTCAAACAAAATTCGGGGCCCTAAGTGTGCCCAACACCACAAACCACTATCTCTTAATCACCCACCTGAACGCAATTGCAAGCGGTCAATATAGCAAAATAAATTTAACATGTCTGAAAAAAATCCTGAAATGTAAAGGAAAAACATAATACTGAGGTCTGAAATGACCTTTTTTTAAAAATCCTGCGAACGCGCCTGCTCGTCAGTATTTTTTAAAATCATGTATCATGCCTTGTACACACATATACATTAGTACTATACAGTAATTAAACAATGTATCATGTAACTTATGACTTTAGTTATTGGTTACCTTTATATTTAGGAATCTAGTAAAGTTAGTGTAACAATAACACGCAATGGTATCATATGAACACAATATTGAACTATATAAAACTTAATATCTTTGAAGCAATTTGATTGGTTTTGAATATGCATCAGAAAATGTCCGTGGTACTTCTGTATATTCACCTAGGAACATGCTTGAGAGACTAATTGGTTCACTCACAAATCTAAAAGAAGATTATACGTATTCTATAAATGTGTGAATTCTTCAAAAAGAAAACAGCTCTCATTTTGTCTGTCATGAAATCAGACTAGGAAATATAAATGGAGATATAAATGGATATATGTCAGCAATTTGTCCGCACACCTCATTCCCCTGACGAGATCTTCAGATGTATAGCTTTTCGTTCGTATTTCTGTTATTGGTTAATTATGTGGAAAACTACATACCGAGGGCGTACAGGTTATGGACTAACCTTGTGCCACATCTGTATTGCCAAGAGATTTGCTGATGATACGACGCATATAGATCCAGTTACATATTTGTAGAAACAATGCTCATAGCAACATGATAGGTGCAGCAAGCCATATAGATAAATATTGCACGTTTCCATATCATTTAATGTATGATCTCTTAATCTTATAACCATACACGGTACATCTAGTATGTCGATGATTTGTATATTAAACAACATGAAATATCAAATCATTAAAACAATAACATTAATAATAATAATATTAATAATAATAATAATAATAATAATAATAATAATAATAATAATAATAATAATAATAATAAGGTGTTTGTTAAGCGCCCTATGACAGTAAACTGTCCTCAAGGCGCTTTACAAAAAATACATAAAAACAACAGTGTGAGAACAAAAAAAGATTAAAATGGAAAATACTATACAAAACCTTAAAAACTACTAGTATGCAATAAATATTACACATTATAAAAGCACGCAGTAATATTATAAAACATCAAATGTAGCGTTCCAGTCCAGCTGGTGTAGACACAGAATTAATCTATAAAAAGTCCGCGTATGTACACACTGCATGCAAATATTACACTATCAATCAAAGATATAACTGGGTAAAAGGTTAACAACTGGCCTTTTCATTATGCGTGATGATGTAATCTTATTTTTCAAATTCAGGGAAATGTATTGTTCAGATCCCGCGCACGTCATTTACTAATGATAAAAGTTCATTGTTTTTAATATGTAGAAAAACATTTCCTGATATTGCAATTACAATTTGTATAATGTCTAAAATAAATATTTAAACATGTTTTATAAATAATAAGTGTATCCGACTCAGGAAAATGTTGCCAGTCATCTGATTGTCACATTTAAACAAAAGTGCCACCGGATTTTGAATACCACTAATCTGTTTACATATATCAGTTGAATAACACGAAGTATAACAGTTTGCCTTTACGACGGTATCAGGATTATTTGTGTCATATTGGATTAAAAGGACCTGGTTTGACGCTGAATGTCACGCCATTCGGAGCGTCTTGAATAGCACTAATCTGTTTCCATAAATATTTATTTAATTAATACTTCATTACAGATTCCCTTTATGTTTACGATTTTGTTCTGGATGATCTGTGTCATATTGGATTAGGTACGGATCAACGGATACTGCTGGTTTGACACTGAATGACAACGTTACTTGGAGCGTTCCTTAAAGCTCTGCCGGTAAGGATAACATCGTTTGCTCCGATGGTATATGCATGTGTATCGCATATACAATTATTAGTATGACTTATAGCACGAGGCAGCGTAGCTGCCGAGTGCTATAAGGAATTAATAGCACTCATCGACAGTGACTATTTTAGTGATGATTTATATGGCAGAGCTCTACCCTACACACCAGATACACACCACTTGCACACCCCGACACCTCTCACTCACCCAGACTTAGACAATCATCTACTATTAAACACACACACACACCAAGTTGGGTGATAATTACAGTGCTGTAATTAATCAGGTTATTTACGATGTCAAATTTACAGTATTCTGAAGCTGTACAATAAGTGAAATTTGTGGAATTCTGGATTGGCTGTGTATGTGCTATTATCTGATTAACAATTCAATGAATATAAAACCGCGATAGCAGCTCAAAAACAATGATTACACACAGTCTATAAATAGTGGTCGTCTGAGGATCATGCAACAACGCTCGGCTGCGAAGGTCCCTTTCTCGTAAAATAATATACTGGTGCCTATAATTGTCTTACGGGTCGAGGTGGCGCTGTGGTAACGATCGCTCTCACGATAATCCATGCGTCGTTGTGAGGTTAATGTAGTAGATCGTTATATCTTTGGTTTGAGGAACAGTTGGTTCGAGGAGCCAAGCACCCACCATAATCAGTTTACTAATCTTGTGTGTCTTCATTTTGCAACTGTATGGTAAAACCTCAATTTAAGAATATTATTACTTATATGTAAATTATGAATTGCATTTTCAGGTTTGCCTTCCGATGGGGATTCCATGTATCAGAGGAGCTAAAACCTTAGCACGTTTACCTCTCCGGGTACATTTTAAAAGATGTCAATACTCCTTCGCACACACGGATTTGCACACACGTTACAGGGATCTTAGTGCGATATCAATACAAAAGAAATTGCAGATAAATATGGAATATTATACGAATAAGAACCGAATCGTACACTCTTAATTCTTCGTGGTTATTTTTTCCGTGGTCATTTCTAATCAACTATATACGTGGTCGATTTGACTGCATTCGTGGTTGAATTGACTACGGATGACCAGTTATTTTGACAACGGCGACAATAGTCAAATCAATTTGACCACGGAAAGTGTAGAATTAGCCACTTGATCGCTAATTTGCATATTTTACTTGGCCTTATATGAGCCGAGTAAATTGTGCAAATAGCTCATTAGCATAATTGCAATGGTACAAAAATTAGCACCGGTGCTCGTGTGTACCATTTCAATTATGCTAATGAGCTAATATGCACTTTGTATTCATTTAAACCTATTATTTTATCTTAATTAAGTCGATGTATTAATTTAACACCATTGAATGTATATTGATATGCATGCATATATCGTCTCACTTGCTTTAAGAAAGTGAAAAGTTTTTGTACACAAAGTAAATGCAAATACATTGTGAAAAAACATAAACACCAAAGATTTGCAGCTCCTGCAGCCTCACCCCCCTCACTCCACCACCATTCCCTCAAGCAACCACGGCATATTGTTACATTTTCCGACCCCGTATTGTGGTTACATTTTCAACCACATTACGTGGTCATTTTGTTGGTCATTTTGTCTACAAAACAACCCCGAAGGTAACCACGAAAAAGCAACAACGTCATAGGTGTTACTTTAATTCGACCCCATATCGTGGTTAAATTATCAACCACATTACGTGGTCATTTTGTCTTACCACGGATGGTGCGGTCAATTTGACACCTAACGTGGTAAGGTGCATAGTTAACTACCAAACGTGTTTTTTTAACCACGCAAGTTTAAGAGTGTAGATGTACATAGTTCATGTATTAGTTGCAAGCGTTTAAAAAAAAAAAGATCTCATCATTCTTCGGATGTGATCTTTAGGAGTAAATCGGAGTCATTCGGTTCACTCTTTCTGATGACACATTTTCTTATGTTATGACAATCAACCGCCTGGTTTTAAATGTGGAATGTGCTTATCAACAGTGAGTAATTTGTTTATGTGCAATTCAAAGTGTTGGAAAAATAAATAAGGCACATTAGGTGACCAACATTTTATCATATGAACTGTTTTAATTATCTTATCACACTCATACATATAGGTAGTGTTTAATTTATTTATTTATAATAAAAACAGTGTTTTGTTAAATTTCTTTTTGTTTGTTTGTTCTGAGCGGTCATTTAAATCGCCATAACTTTAAACGTATCCATTCGATTTTGTTGAATGAGGTATCAAACTGCGGGGAAGAAATTTGCTCATTTAACATTTATCTCAGATTTTTGGTACCAATTATCTATTTTGAATTAGCCAACCTCAAAGCACCTGGCCCGGGACTTTACGTGCTAGGTGTATTTAAAAATTGTAATTAAAAATGAAATATGAGTGTAAAGGGTGGTTTGGGGATATCCCACAATATCAAATGTCCAACATTTATTTGTTAACTTGATATCGCTATCAGAAAAACAATCTATCCAGATAAGTCCCACTCAATTAATTTGATTGCGTGCCCTGCTACAGACGTATCGGATATCAATTATATAAAGACTGTTGCTTACGAATGTGTGTGACGTAGTTCAATGTCGATCTGGAGAAATGGTATCTTGCAATGAATAATTTATAAACAACCTTGTTGGTGGTATTTAAACAAAATTAAAAGTAACAGTAGTCTCCGCATTGAAATTACTTGCTTTCCAGATTGATTATACTTGATAATGTCAATATATTTATATTGAATGTTGGTGATGACGCAATCTAATCCGTAATTGTGTCTGTTTATATTATAGTTTAGAACTAGTTCGTACGTGTTAAATACACGTACCCTATTTGATCTGTTACCTTTCGGAGACGCAAACAAATACACCTTCGAAGACGTTTCATTCGGTATTTCGTATTTCGTTACCGTTAGTAGATAATAACTTTATTGGTTATTTCAATAATGGGGATACTTTATAATAATATGATAGGTTTTGTGCATCGAAATAGGGACAAGCCTCTGCCAAAAATTCTTAAAAGGTGCAGTAAAAAAAAGATGAACATTTAAATGTATTTAATTTATTCATTGGTATATTAACGTTATTTCTTAGTTTGCTATAAATGTTTTTGTATATGAATGCGTACAGATGCTTAAAACGGAATTAATTAAGTAAAGTAACTTTAAATATTCTCATAAAGCAACATTATACGAAACTCAAATATTGGCCATGTCTAGACAAGTGTCTATATCAATTTCATTTCCATTTAATATTCTAAGAAAAAGCGATCAAAAGTATTCCTCATGTTAGTCATAACATGACTAGTATTCTGTCTTCTGGTATGTAGATTACAAGAACAGATTGTCAAATTAGCTGATTGTATATATTAACTTTTAAAATGAGTTCATTGGTTTCCTAGAAAGATATTTATATAAATACAAGACAGTGCTAAAATATTGAATCTAGTTAATGTGTTTCTATCATATTATACCGTTTGTTATCAGAATCTACGATATTAATAAATACCAAGTGTGCGTTTGTAAATTATAACACAATTGGAACCGAAACCGTCAACCGAGTACAAGATGAAAAGAGTTCCTCGTTATATTTTTTTTCTTCTGGTTAACAGGATGACAAAATACGCGTGTGACACTTTCGTCCGGAGGGGAAAGATTTGTCACGTAATTCTCAAAATAATTTTGTTCGTAACTGTTCCCCATAAAGATTAAATGTTCTATTTTCATATCGCTATAAATGATGTGTATGTTGGAACGACAACAACAGTGCGAAATAAAGTTTAGAGCACAAGATTCACTTCAATTTAATTGTGGCTTTAAAATTAAATCTTGACATGCTCTGCAACAGAAATAATATATTTATTTGAGATATAGCTATGTTCATATATGTCTCGATTGCTCTTTTGTTATCTTACAAATACGCACCATAAAACGTCATTAAAATAGACGACACTACCGAGTAAAGACCCATTTGCCTTATAATATCACTATTTAATATGATTCGGGTGAGGGGGTGTATACCTGTATATGTATATATATATATATATGTTACGTTACATAACTTAGACCCTTAATATTTATTGCATTATGTCTTTGATATTCATAGTTTGCTTTAGAGAATAACTCATTTTCATTTTTACACAAAGAGATTGTATCATATCACTATTCTATTAGGATCATGGTGTGAGAGGGGTGGATGTGAGTGTTTTATCTGGTGTTATTCAGTAAACATATAAAATAAAATTGTAATATATTACCATGACTTTGACAGTCAATAGCTGTCTATAAATCTTTGCATTTTGCTTTGTGCGCGTATAGATTGCTTTGAAATGACAGAAGAGCTACTGCAAAAATCAGTGTAGGTGACACTTTCGCCTGCTGTTATACAACTTGTGTTATGTTTATCAACATGTGGACGAGGGATGAAGTCACACGCTCTCGTAATGTAGTCGTAAATTTGCTGCACTGTGGCTTCTTCCAAATGGGTTCAGACATTAAATAAATATTTAGAAAGGATTTACTTTACGTTTGAACAACGCGTTTTCATCATCAGCATGCGTTTTCTCTTATAGCCTAACATTTGGTATATAATATAACCTCAATAATATGCATATTTCATTAGGTTGTGTTTACTTTATAACGTATACTTTGCCTGATGTCCCGATTATATCCTGAGACTCAGATTATATCAATAATTCTTACGAGATCATTACGTGAGTTGGTGTGAATTTTAGAGATGACGGATATATCTTATAATTAAATCTGCTATTGTAGACGATATTTTATCCTTAAAAAATAACCCAGCAAAATCCAAATGTATTAGAATTAAAATATGATTACATACTAATTCACGTACGTACTGCAGTTATATGAAATGGGATAGACACTCATCAGTTTCAACATATTATGATCATTATTCCCATAACAAGTTGTACAACATCAGAGGGCAGAGGGATACACCCAGCCAGACGACATTTGTGCCACTATCTACATGTCTATACCTTGGCGGGATAAATGGCTCTCTGCATTGATTGCGATTCCTGTGCGAGGATGATCTCTAACAAACAACGAATTGGTGGTTACAGATGTAAGATTATAATATAATAATATAAATAGGATGCATGATCTGGACATTGCTCCAAAAATGGTGGAAATCATATGTAGTTCTTGAGCCAAGTGCCGATTTGGGCTGATTCGTTACCATGTGTATGGGCAAATCCACCACAGTGGTACACAATTCTTCCTAAACATCTATATATTGTAAAAATATATTTTTCAATCGCGCAGCTTAAGGCTATCATAGGTTAAGGGGTCTATCGCTCGATACGGGTACGATATTACTGTTTCAGTATTGGTCGATACTGGGTCACCAAATTGTGTTTCAGTATCGAGCGATACTGGAACGTTTTTATGTTCCAGTATCGTTCGATACTGGTACACATGGTACCAGTAGTAATTTGTCCCAGTATTGAACGGTACTGGTACATACTTGTGTTCAAGGTATCGTCCGATACTGGTACATTTTATATGAGCCACTATCGGCGATACTGGAACATTTACTTTGTACCAGTATCGTCTGATACTGGGTGTTCCAGTATCGGACGATTTTAGTACAGTCCAGAATCTGGGACCTAAAGTACACTTTTCCGAAAAAATGTATAAGCAATATATTGTAAGTAGAAGTTAAAAAACAAGTAGGTTACACTCTAGCTTTGCCCCTACACCTATACCAAAATCCACTTTTTTAAGGACTAAGATATTTAAAACCAAGAATATACAACATAACGCATTTGAAAAAAATAGAAGTACCTCATAGCTTTTCGTTTTAATCCTGTGGATGAATACTTGTGCCAGTTATATATAAAAATACTAACATTAAACTGAAAGGTCAATAGACATCTTTAGGAAGCGGAAATATCGTCTCCATTATAGTTTCAAATACATGTATTATTCTGTTGCGTCCTACAGTAATCAAATGTCCTGTGCATTTCGTGATCACACTATTCAAATATCAATTGACTTACTTCGACAATGATATAAACAAGAACATCCGCCTTAACTGCATTGAATAGATTAATGGCTACCGAATGACCTACTTCTTGTAAATCCTTCAAGAAGAAATACCGAACGGTGAAAACACATCAACCTGATGCATGTACTGTGATAATATTTTTTGTAGAATCATACAAAAAAGAAAACGATCGCAGAGTAACGCAATTTCGTTTGAATCAAAACGAGCTGTTTGCGTATTTCACATTCGGGGAAATCTCGTTACTAGCTGTCAATCAAAGTTGTTTTGAATTTTATGTAATATGGAAACGCAGGCTACGGTTCATATCGCCGTCGCTAGCTATTTATTATTACTGGCCAGTTATAGCGTAGATAATAAGATGTGGACGTGACTTCTGGGAGAGGGTGTATATTAACTCAACTCCAAAATAAATTTGAGTGTTCTACCCTTACCTTAGGCTTGTTATCACCAACCATCTCCATTGATATTCATTAAAACTTTGATGCGTTTATATTTTAAAGGAACAGCGATTACACGAGGATGCAACTGTGTACTCATTCATTTTAGAGGACCTTCTCCAGACAACATCGTATGCAGTAAAAAGTTAATATAATATTATTCAAATCTTTAGTTTTATCTAGATGTTTTTTCAGATGATTCGATTTGGAAAATGACCAAATCATGTTAAATATTTATCCATTTCCTCTGCGAGGCAGAACATCACCTTTGAGGCCCTTAATTGTACATATGCGTAGATCTTATGTCTCTAGCGCTGTGCGCGAGCTTGTATTCAGGCCAATACCAAAACAATTCAAGGATCCAAAAAGTCTTAAACAGACAGTGTCTCGTGCAAATGAACGATTGTATAGCAATTTATGTTAGCTGAGGCTATTGAATGAGAATCAATGCACACTCTTTTAATTTTGCAGCTATTGAGTATCTTTATTGTGCACTATTCCATGTAAGCATTCCTAAGAGGGTTAGGTATCAGCGCCGCCCGTGTTAATTGGGTGATACACATGTATCATTTGCAGGGTCTTTCTTCAAATTGTGCCATTCATATGGCAGAGTTCTTACGAGACAATACAGAAAATGCAACATGTACGGAATCGATTGCAATTATGATATTTTTTCTCATAACAAAAGTTGAACCACCCGGAGTTATTTTCATATGTATGGGTAAGGGGCAGTCCTAGATGTTTGTGAAGCCCACCATTTCAGCCTTGCTTTCAACCAAAAACCTATATTTTGACAAAAATCTGTGAATGTTCACAGACTCCTCCCTGTTGTATGAATGTGCTAGCCTTACACTCACATGCATATTTAACAGATCTAGGATGTTGACGATCGTCTGTTTACCACCTGATGGGCACAACATCTTGTGACCAAAATAGGGTACCGGTAATCCCTTTCTTGCGGATAGAGTATTGTCATCGTTTCTTATAGTCTTAAGCCATCTCTGATTTCTAAAACGAACACAACATTACTTTTAAATAAGTATCATTATGATGTGGCAACATTGGTTGAAATGTGATTTTCCGAAGTTATAAGCTAACAACCAGTATACGATATCTTATTCGACACAATGACATTATAAATATATATATTATTTATATGTTACCCATATCACATTTATTGGTTTGCGGGGAGTTTTTCAATTATTCATTTCACACACATTTTAAATCAGAATCCAAATTACAAAGTATTAAGTTAGTATGTCCTGAAGCTTCTGTGCGTTATGCTATCGAGAGGGAAGACAATTTTCAATTTGATTGCAGGGAGAAAACAAATCTTCCAATCTGCTTTATGGTTGGTTATCCTAATCCTTTCTTAACTTGAGTTTTCAATAACAATTCGCTTGGCATCAAATAAAACATTAATATTTTCATTTCGCACTCGATTTTTTATCTTCCATCAAGAGATTTGAAACAATTTTCTTGAACCATATAATAAGTCTGGGAAACAAATATTTATTTGGAGTGAAATCACGAGAGTCTTCGGAATTAAATATTCATTGTAATACTTTTTTATCATTGTCTTTCATTTTCTATGAGGGTCATTCAATAAGTTCTACCCCTACATCATAATGTTGCTATCACATATGCCAGTCTTCTGAAATATTCCACAATTGTAGCCTTGAATCTCAGCTGCAAATACATAGTAAATATGTAAGTATGTAGCTAGCTATAAGCAGAGATGGAAATGCTCATACACTTTTCGACTTTAGGTTACATAACCTCAGGTTACCTTACCTCAGGTTACCTTACCTCAGGTTACCTAACCTGAGGTTAACTAACCTGAGGTTAACTAACCTGAGGTTACCTAACCCCAGGTTGTATTCACTTTTGGACTTAAACATTTTGGTACCTAAGGATATTGGCAAAATGTAAATAAATTAGAATACTGCAATAAATAAACCAGAGGCTGAGAACATATTCAATACAACAACCCCAGGTTGAAAATAAATCCAATTAAACAACCTCAGGTTGTCAAGATATTCAATGTAAAAACCTCTGGCTGATTTTGATTGAAACGTGGTAAATTATGGCCCAAATAAATCAGTAGTTTACCCAAGGTAATAATACAAAAATCAAACACGTCTAAATTCAAATGTGTATTCAATATAATCAGATTAAAGGTCTGTTAAAAAGGTCAGGAGAAAAATGTCAATAAAACAACCTCAGGTTGAAAATAAATCCGATTTGACAACCTGATGTTGATAAGATATTAACTGTGAAAACCTGCGGTTGATTTTGACTAAAACTTGGTAAATTATAGGCCTAAAAAATCACAGTAGTAACCAAAGGTCATAGTACAAAAATCAGACACGGCTACAATCAAAAATGTGTATTCAATAAAAAAGGCCAAGAACACAGAAAAATAATGATACCAAATTAGCAAACCTGAGGTTTAGATCATTTTCAAACAAAACAACCTAAGGTTGAAAATAAATCCAATCAGACAACCTTAGGTCGTATAATGATTGAACGTGTGCAGGCCTGCACACTTTGTAAAAAAATGAATTCAACCTAAGGTTAGGTAACCAGAAGTTAGGTAACCTGAGGTCGAAAGGTGTATGAACATTTCCATCTCTAAGTACTGGTTGTACTTATGCAGTGAAAACCGACGGTCCATTTAGTGTGAGGGAAACAGATGGAAAATAGGAAATATCTCCAAAGTGCTTATGTTTCACCAATTCCAAGACACAAAACGTACCTATCGGTCAAGTATAACCATTCTAAGGTTCGGATATTTGCATACACTTACTATATTTGATATAATACCTTTGGTAAACAGTGTTGTTACGCTTTAGCTTTATTCCGCTGTGCACTTGTTTTAGAATCTAGCCTTGTTTCCATGAATGTGTGTCCGATAGTTGACAGGTAAGGTATGTTCAGTGATATGCAAAATACTTAGTACAATACATTCCAGTTGCCTGTAAGGTTTGAGCCCAAGTTTGACTGGTTGAACTGGCCATGACGCTAGTATTAGTAAGTTCCACCAAAGAATTACACCCATTCAACATCATTAACCGCATGCTGGGGGACATTGAATGTGGCAGAGGTGGAACTGGTAGCAAGCCCGCAGGTGCTGCAGTCTTTTCACATGACTTGGCACACGTGGTGACTTTCAGTCAGATTTGAGCTAGTTTTAAAACTAAAGTCTGTTCTTCGGATAATAAATTGTGATTTTTTTTCTTCGAAATTTGAACTTTTGTTTTTACAAATATGATATAGCACTAGTTTCTATGACAAACTGAAGTTAAAGTTGGAATTTCTTAACACAGCAACATTTTCCAAAAGTAAACTATAGGGCTTCTAGTTACACCCAGACTAAAAGAGCTTTGGTAGCAAGCACGCTGGCAAGACACATGTGGTGTGAAATAAATCAGATAAATGGTGTAAGAGGGGATAATTAATTACCCTGGTTAAAGCATCAAAGCCGTGGTCAAGACAGTTGGATAACATACGGGGAACCATGATTTTGAAGTAATTAAGGGATCGTATCGCTCTGTAACTCAGAATATATTCATGATTTATGATCAGAAGTGTAAATCTGCAATAAGATCTACTTTCTTAACACAATCATGAATAGAGAGCGCCCCCTGGAAAAGATCACATAATATGCCTTTAATAGGATGTGTAGAAATTGTAGTCAGTAGTGTGTGCACAATTGTCGCCATAATAACTACATTTGTACAGTAGCAGTTATTTTGTTAATAGTAACGAAGAGAAAGGACAAGGACGAACTGGTGTTCGTGCGTTATCCAGGGGATATTGTCATTCGTAAAACCTCAACGCTGATGTTAGATGGTAGGTGCTCGCAAAGGTACTATTGTTGAAACTGTCCTAATGGTTAGATTAACGGGCGGATTATTAATAGTGTTTATATTGTAAATGCCTGAGAGTCAGCAATCCGACCCAAGGTAGGATAATTATTTATCAATCATGTAGAGATGAATACAGCAAGCTAGTTTATAAGTTATACCCATCTAACACAACACTTACGTCGAGTCACTTTGCTCACGCGTGGCTGGACGCCCGCGGTAATAGCATTCCGGTCTTTTGAATGTTGGCCTGACCCCTCATGTGTTATTAATACGCTTTATAGTGTCGTCAACAAAAGCTTAATAAATAATCCAAATCATCGAGTGTTTGGTTCTTTTCAAAACAGATATTGAAGAAAAGGAGATTGACCCAGTGTTCGCTGACAAAGATATAGATCGGTCTAAGTTGAAGGTCGAAGAGGAATTAGGGAGTGGTCGCGTGGTATATACAGTCATCAACAAAATAACTACACAGGTAATAAATGAGCTTTTTTAACTCTACAAATATATATCCTTCCTAAAAAATATTAAATTATAAATTCTTCTTTAATATGAGATATTGCACGCTAGGATTGGTTGAATATTGACGAAGTGACAATCCAAAATGTAAGGTAAAGTCACAATTTCATTTTCACATTTTACTTTTGAACAAGGGGGAGAGTCACAGGTAGCGTGTGCGTGGCGTATTGATCCATCGGAACAATACGGCCGACTATCCAACCTGCACATGTATCCCCAATTGCACTACCGGTAATCGATTAATGTACCAGTAGCTGGGTCCGCGTGTAGAAAAGAAAAATGTGAAAATAAAAATCAGACTTCACTTTACATGTTGGAGTGTCACCTCTTCTTCAATAATCACCCAATCCTAGTGTGCACTATCTAATATTAAAGAAGATAAATTTCTCAACTTCTTTATAACTGAATATATTTAGGTAGGATATATATTTTCAGAGTTACAAGCCCATTTATTACCTGTATAGTAGGGCGGGGCGTAAATAGGGAAGGTATTTTGTTCAAATCGGCCATGGTCAAAATGTATTCCACTTGACCCCACATGATCAAATATGCACTTTAAAAAAAATTCGGAGGGGTCTTCAGACCCCACCACTACCCGTTATCCCCCTATAGGGGAATACATGGTAAAGTTGCCAAATTGGTGTAGCAAAATTAGGTTTCGACCTAGAACAAATTGATACATATTATTTTCAGCGTAATGCATTTCTATAAGGTACCCATAATGACATACTAAAAGTCTGAAAATATCAGAGTGTTAGAAATATGATAATTTGCATAAGCTTAAAATGGCCGCTAATTTGAGCATTTTCATTGTTTTGGACTTATTTCTTATCTTAGATAGTTGTTATGGCACTTTAAATAGCTTCAGCATATATTTCATGAATGTATAACTTCTCAAAGGACATACAGAGACATATCTGCCCTAATATGTGTATCTTAAATTGCATAAATAAAAAATGGCCGCCAAAATTCTCAAATCAGCGGCCATTTTAAGTTTATGCAAATTAGGCATATTTCTACCACTCTGATATTTTCGGACTTTTAGTATGTCATTATGGGACCTTATAGAAATGCATTGTGCTGAAAAAAATTATGTTTCAATTTGTTTTAGGTCGAAATATAATTTTGCTACACCAATTTGGCAATTTTACCATGTATTCCCCTATAGGGGGATTAAGGGTAGTGGTGGGGTCTGAAGACCCCCTCCGAATTTTTTTTAAAGTGCATATTTGATCATGTGGGGTCAAGTGGAATACATTTTGACCATGGCCGATTTGAACAAAATACCTTCCCTATTTATGCCCCGCCCTACTGTATAGTTACTCTTTTTGATGACTGTATACCTTTGGATTTCGGGCTCAGTAGGGAAAAGAAGTATAAACGTGTAGCTGTAAAATGTCTCAAAGGTAAATTATAATACAGTTATCCTTTAGAGTAATAAGGAAACGTCCAAACATGTATTGGTGGTGTTCAGTAGTTGATAAACTAGCTTTTGGACGCTAGTGTGGGTGTCAAAGCTAGTGTGAAAATATAATGCTAATACATCACTGAGGTTGCAGGAAAAAATATTATTTCTAAACTTTTATTAAATATGCTGTCAGCTACGTTTCTAATCAAAATGACTTTAATCGTACTAAGAACTATTTGTTTTGAATAATTTCCAACGTTTGAGCACAGTACTGTAAATAATATTCATTATTTGTTTTATATAACACTTTCAGTAAATTATTTGTCATAATAAATTGGAATCCGGTAGGCATATTTAAAAAAAGTAAGCTTATTTTGATGCTTGATCTAATTTAGGCCTAGCTAGAAACTTGCGTTCTCACTTACAATGTTTGCCTTGTCTACTGCTACTGCTTTAAAATAAGTCCCCTCAAAACAGATGGTAATTGTAATCCAAGTTATACAGGCAGCAGAACAAACCATTGGACTCCCTCTATTTTCACATGCCATGGAAGATTGGCTGTTGTTAGACACTTGCACTGCCACAGGCTGGATATAATACAAACGCATCATAATTGAGGCGCAGTTTAATAATAGCGCATGTATAAGGACTGTTGCCAGCTGAAAAAGCACGAGGCCTGCAATAGAGCAAAGTAAATGGAACCTAAAATGCACGGCAGATGGAACCAAATTGCGTGATGAATGACGTTTGTTGTAAAATGGAATATTTTCAATGAAATGGGACAACTATTTCATGTCACGGGGCAATCATTTATGAAAATAATTATGAAATTCTAGGTATACGCCAGAAATGTACAGACATTGCTTGCCAAACTAACAGTTACGAGTAATCGTCTTATTCATATTCGTTTGACTGAAAGAGTACATTTGGCTAAATCGTTACTACAATTTGACACCCGTCAACAAGTTTCAAATTGCTCTTCAGATAGCCCGGGGATATGGTAGACTTGCTACAAGTCTCTGTTGTTAGTCATCTCCATCTAAGGTTCAATACCTAGTACATGGATACCATAATACCAACCATGACTTTACTTGTCCTTAACTATATATAAGGTCACACCATTTACCCTAGCCACCGCCCATCCTATGTGTCTACGTCTAAACATCCATCTGGAATGTTTGTGGTAGGTTGTGACCGTTAACATTAACATGGTCCTTGGTATATACTTCCCTGGGGCTGATATTGTACCAAATCTCAAACACCATATCGCTGATCATCCCAAAATCACTGATTGCGTCATATTACTGATCGCCCCGGTCACTGTTGCCCACGAAGAGACATGAGGCGTCTGTTATTAAAGCTAGATGTCCAGCTCTAAAGGTGTGTATTCTAAGGCGCCACTCAAAAAGTGGAAAACTCATGTTCCATTATTCAAAGGGTTGTGACAAAATCATATTACATGTATATATTTCTTTTAGTGCAAGTGTCGGAATGAAAATTTCGTCATCTAGTGAACAACTGATAGAGAAATCAATCAAATCGATGTCATAAGACAACCTGATAACAATTAATATAACCATCATAAGCAAATTACGTCCCCCTACAAATAAAATGGGTTGTTCCTTACTATAGCAATATTGGTGTTTTATGGAGAGGTCAAGTTATTTTGGAAGAAGCTGAGGCTTCCAGACAAATTCACCGGGAGGCAGACACCCGGTATATTGTTACAGTCCATATATTTATAGCAGGAATAATTTCACAGTGTCAATACCAATAATATCAAATAGGATGTTAACATTTTACGTTTTGAAAATTCATACCAAAAGATAGTCTAACACAACTACCTATATTTCCGAACTTCTAATTGTACATTGGTTAACACCAATTCGATTTATTGTTTCAAATGTGACAAATTAGTCACAGCAGGGAATCAATTAAGAGGCAGGAAAAATAACTCGTAAAAATCCTTGTGCGGATCTGTACGAGAGTACAACTTCCAACGGTTTAAGTATACACGTACTGACGGTTAATTATTGGAAATTATAACAAACAACAATACTTACACATGGGGTTGATTTTAAAACTCCAACGGTTTTAGGTTGAAATAATTTAGTTTTAAAATGTTGTGTGATAATTTGGAATTTTCTGATAGAAATTCACGGTAAAAATAATTTAACCGATGCGAATAATTGAAGATTTGGGCAATTCGTATCCTCCTGTAGCTGACTGACGCCTCAATATTCAATAGCGCCATCTATAGTTTCATTAATTTTGAGTTTGAACGGCAGCACCTGATAATGTGCTATTTCAAAAGCAATAACTACTGCAACTAGCAAGACAGAACTTATAACCAATGAGGTAACCTCAGGTTATTTTAGTCTAAAGTAATTTTTTTTAATAATTTTTTTTGGTTTGCAACATATTACATCAAAATACATTATTAAGCTAACTTAAAAGATACCTATAATGATATATTACAAATTAAATTGATGTTAATACTTCTAAACTTTCTTCAATGAATCTTCTTTTCATGTGGTCGCCATGCAATATAGAAGCCAAATTTTATTTAAAAATAAAATAAAATTATAAAGGTAGCTTGAATTAAAATACAATTAGAGAAACATACAACTTTGGCCTATTGACACTCTTTCTTCTCTTTGATGTAAAGAACCCATTGTTGAAACTTAAATTTAAACTAAAGGATAGACCACCTAGGGATACTAGTTTATTGCGTTGTTCAAATGGCCAAAGAGGAGTTCTTGACCACAACATAGTGTTCGTAATTTTCTTCTCCTCGCCACTGTCCCGTGTGCCTTCTTGTCCCATTAACATTTAATGGCAAAGGAGGATTAAATGATTGTAATTCACATGAAGAGCCTCCGGGCGAAAACATGTCTGTGAATAAAATGACAACTCAAAAATCTTGAAATCTTATCCTTTTAAACCTTTTTTTTAATTATAAATTTGTATATACACAATCTATGTTATATTAAATGATATAATAATGGTTCGTTTATAAAATAAGTGTGCAATAGTTACAGATCCCTTGCATTTTAATTACACAATTTGGATCTGTGACAGAAGTAGTAATACAAAGAGTCTGTCTCCTCAAACGAAATCATACCATCTTTCTTACTTCGTTTATGCTTTGAAGACAGCAGGTGTTATCATTATAGTTACTATTGATGCAAGATTGGAAAAGTTTCAAGAGTTATAATTTTATTAATATGTACCTGAATACAATTTATAGGCATATCCTTGTTATCGCCATTTTATTCTTCAATTGCCAATTTTTCTATGTGTCTATTAATTAGTGATTGTGTATTTAACTTACATAGCGAGGAATACAATGATAACACAATTGCTACACTTTCACGAAACATTTCATGGTTTCATCCACAGCTGAGTACTTTAACAGACAAATTGACAGCAGCCCTCAAAAGTTTTTATTCAAAGTGACGACCACCAGAGGGCGGGATAGAGATTCTTATAAGTCGGATGACGGCTGCAACGAAATTTCTTCATTCTGGTATAAAATGGGAAATCACATCTTGCAACCCATTGTAATGGATAACCACATTAAAAAGAAAATTATTACTAAACGGGTTAAAATTGTGTTTAATCTGAAAATAACGTGATATTTGGAATCGTTTTTTATAGATTGAGGTAAATTGTTTTTTAGCACTTTTTGGTCTATAATTCCAAAAATAATAACGATTTTCAAAAAACCCAAACGAGGTATGAGGTATATAATAAAACTAGTATGACAAAATGTGATACAATATATTTTGAGTTATCTTTGCAGAACCTAAAATGGCTCAAA
This sequence comes from Ophiura sarsii, assembly GCA_035610835.1. Taxonomy (NCBI): domain Eukaryota; kingdom Metazoa; phylum Echinodermata; class Ophiuroidea; order Amphilepidida; family Ophiuridae; genus Ophiura; species Ophiura sarsii. The sequence continues at coordinate 29,216,205 of CM069452.1, forward strand.
AAACGTGTTTTTTATATTTTTTTCCAAAATGGTCAATTTTATGATCATGGTTGGATTCATTGAACCCTTTCCTGCAAAAAAATGTATATATTTTTTTTAAAGGTTATATGAATAATGAAGAAGTTACGGCAGTTTTACGCAGGCTATACCAATGGTGAACAGCCCCCTTGAATGCATGTTTTGCCATCATTTTTAGTTTTCAGCGTCCTCGTGCGACTCAGTTATCGATGTAGAGTGGCTGACATTTCCACTCGTTATATCTTCATAGCTTATAGCGCCGCCTTATTGTGTCGCGTCTTTTCTTTCTTTTACGCAAGGACAAATGTTGAAACTACGAGTATGTCGTATTCTTGGTCGAAACTTGCTGAGGAATATATTGGATGAATTATGAAACATAGTCAATGGTTTATCTAGAATAAATACTTATGTTGTATCTTGTGTTATTACGCAAGGGTGTTTGGAATTTAAACACATGAGCTAGAACTTAAAACTGCATTAACAACCAATATGCATTGTTTATTTCCGTTATCGATATAGCATTATCGATATAACAAATGTTTTCAAACAAGATCGTGAGGTAACCCCATTTTTGTATTGTATTATAACTTGGAATGTTTTTCAGATTCATGATAAGTAATGCAACTCTTTACATCTACGTTCATATGAATACCGTTCGAGGAACATGTAGCAAAACTTTAACTAAAAATAACAAAAACAAATAATAATAATGTAAAAACAATACTAACAAGAAAACAAACGTGTTTCGTTTTGACATCGATTGTCCTATTATCGCCACTATTGTACCAAACAAAGACGAAATTATCTAAACATTCTAACACATTTGACTAACTTGACAGAGGACGTATAATGAATGAGTAATGACGAGTAATGAAAATAAAATAAAACTTACTTTCATTTTCATAATGCGGCATCCAACATTCGGTGTGTATGTTAACATTATAATTATTATGTCATCGTTTTCTAACTTGTCAATGAACTATCATTGTCACAGCTCAGCCGCCATTACAACAGCGTGTATTTTATAATGGGTTTCGCTGAACAACCCCATTTTTGCTTCACTCTCATTGAACGATATGTACAAGGAAGTTTTCCACGTAAGTTTTCCATATCTAATAATTTCATGTATGACAGAGATTAAAAAACGTAAGTTTTCCATATCCGGGGTTCTCGTGTATGCTAGAGTGTATAATCTATGTTCTATACGGTGGTCTCGTGAATGGCAGAGATTGTAGTTTACCATATCCGGTGTTCTCTGTCATACACGAGACCCCCGGATATGTGGAACAAACGTTATGGATTCACACCACTAAATAAATAATGGAACAGTCCACGAAAGGCCCGTTGAATTGGTTGGGATGACACTCCTCTAAGTGAAATATGTAAAAATGCGTCAAAAGTATTGTTGTTGGCCACACTTTTGTTCGGATGATTATTAAATGAAGATTATCAAACAATATCAGTGCAAATTTTCTTCTTTGACCAATTTTTTATGATTTTATAGTCATTTTAGAGACTTCGAATAATTCATTAGAATTGCTTAGACCTAGGCTAGACCTGGGTAATCTACAAACATGCGTATCTTCGACGGTGCATATCTCGAAAATATTGCCTTGACATATATCCTTTTTGTTGTTTACAGGAAAGACAAGACCATGATCTTCACACAGAATGCAAAGTTGAAGCAACCAATGCTTTGTAAGCTAGAAAATGACGTATAATTATGGTCCATTTTACACAGTAAGCTTAGGGAATTGTATTATACACTCTAGCACACACGAGAACACCGGATATGGAAAACATAAAGTTATACACTCTATACACGTTACGTTATACTTTCTACAATACACGGGAAACCCGGATAATTGAAACATGCGTTATACACTCTATACTACACGAGAACCCCGGATATGGAAAACTATAATCTCTGCCATACACGAGACCATTATGTTATACACTCTAGCATACACGAGAGCCCCGGATATGGAAAACTTACGTTATAATCTCTGGCATACACGACATTACCAGATATGGCAAACTTCACGTTATAATCTCTCTCATACTCGAGACCATCGGATATTAAAAACACTTATGTTATACACCCTTCAATGCACGAAAACACCGGGTACGGAAAACTCTGTCCTAATCGAGACCACCAGATATGGAAAACTAACGTTATAATCTCCGTCATACTCGAGACCACCGGATATTAAAACACTTACGTTATACACCCTTTAATACACGAGACACCGGATATGGACAACTTACGTTATAATCTCTGTCATACACGAGACCACCTGATATGTAAAACATTATATAATAATGTTATACACTATATAATACACGGATATGGAAAACTTACGTAATAATCACTATCATACACGATACCATTGGATATGGCAAACTTACGATATAGTGGTTATAGTGGAAAACATTTTGTAATTACATCCCTTTTTAAAACTTAACGTTATACACCCTTTAATACACGAGAACACCGGATAGGCAAAACTTACGTTATAATCTTTGTCATACACGAGACCACCGCTTACGGAAAACTTACGTTATAATCACTATCATAAACGAGACCACTGGATATGGCAAACTTCCGTTATAGTGGTTATAGCGGAAGACATTCTGTATTTACATCCCTTTTAATAGGTACATTCAAACGTAAACAAATGTGACCCAATTTATGTTTAAATATCTCAAAAAGATGATGTTCAACACGTTACAAGGTGTGTATTATGCCAGCATCTCAAACAGATAATATGCAGGATAAATCCAATTCTTATGACAAGTCTATTGCTTTTTGGGTTGTGTTTATTCATTGTGGATGTGTGAGTAAAGGGTAAAAGAACTATGAGTAAGTTTCCATTTCAATCTACAATAAAGGATGAGCATTGAATATTCATTCTTGACACAATGACTGAATAACCGCGATAACTCTCATGGGTGTTCATCCAATTGAATAGGTTTTTTTCGGGCTTATTCCGCTAGTGTCTGCTTTCAATATTATAATAACATGGTTGTTATTGTATGGAGTGCCTGTAAATGGGCTCTTAATGGGCTCTTAAACTGATATCAATACAAAATGCTTTAGATAAGTCATCCCGGGTAGAAATTGACAGTTGAAAATTCAACCGCAATATGACCCGATTTATAAAATGTCCTAAAATCCCAAAGATTGAATTGGCGTCCATATTCTTATAATTCCATTTGGACAAGGAGATTATGTGCAGGATAAAACGACGTCTTATGATAAGTCAATGACTTCGGGTTGTTTTTATTCACTGTTGATGTCCGAGTAAACGGTAAAAAACTGTTGGTGTACTTAATATTTCTATTTGCACCATGCTATTTAACGATCAAATGTTCGTCCTGATTTGGGAGTTTGAGCACGATATTTGATTAACCATGACAACTTACGCTGATGCTCTTACAAATAAAATAGATAATGTCTAAACAATATCAATGCTAGTTCATTTGTAGACTGGTGCCCCCGCGTCCCTTTATTTGTCCAACATCTGGCGTACAAAATCGAGTGACTGGGAAAAGAACACGCCAAAGCTCCAGATTGGTCAAATTTAATAAGCTCATATTTATTCACGAGCTTATCAGCGTACACTTTTGGAACTGTATTTTTTCAGTCTTTACTTTTGAGCACCCTCGCAGTAGCCGTGCCTAACTTGTGACGACCAGAAGGAGGATTCAGTCTAGTTCAATTGCAGACAATTTAATAATAACACGTACATAAACATACATGTATATATCATTGTAGAAAGTAAGGGTTGTGATTTTGTAAGCAAGCTAATATATGAAAACGATGCAAATGCTGGTTTATCCTTGGTGTAAGACATTCATGAGATAGTCTAGTGTCAAGACCCAACCATTACGGAATCAAGTTGCATAATCCTTTAATCCGTCAATAAAGGGTTTTGTGCTGGGTTAATTACATGCTGTCTTACACCAAGAATAAACCCAAATGCTTTGAACAAGTATTGCTAATTCCATTGCTGTGTGACTAATAGTCGGCAATTACATTACTTGTTTCCAACTTGCTGCTAGAACAAAAGCAAGAACACATTTTTTTTGTTTTGCGCATTGCATGAGGGTTAATGGGTATTTATACAATTAAACAGGCAATGATATTAAGTTCACCCAGTTTTAAGATGAATATATTTATTCAATTCAATTGCATTACTTGGAGTTTTCCCACAAGGAGGTCAGTGCCAATCAAAATAATTGATCATTTTACGGTATATACTTTTGTTAAACAGTAACAGATGAATCGAATGTATCCTTTCTTCAACTAAAGGATTTAAATACATTTAGAGGGGATCAGATTTAGTACTACTATTCTTAAAGGAGGTAAACTGCTTAAGTGCAACAACAAAAATATAAACCTCGTAAATTTTATATCGATGCTTTAAGGCAGATTTTATGATGGATCGAGTGAGTAAGTTTTTGGAGGTTTATCTATGGCGGATAATTCCTAGTGATGCGACGAACTATTGTGTAGGTCAAAATGAAATGATGCAGAGAAATGCGATAGGTATGGCTGAATGCCTGTAACGCGCGGAGCACAAACACACCGGCAGAGAATATTGTTACAATGTTTAGAGGTACGCTATTTGTGATGCACTAAAGCAAAGTTTCTCAATGATAGTATTGATGTCACCTATTTTGGTGAAAAATAAGGCAAGATAATGAATAATGACAACTGCAGAAATATCGTTCTTCTCCTCAAGGCTTCAAATTAATTGCAAATCATAATACAATGTTCTTTGATAGTTATGGGCAGTTCCCTAAGATACAATATTTGTAATATAACTCAAACAAAATCACATCCAATATAACATCCCCATGTTGAAATAGATATAAGAATGGTTACCGAACGAATAAAGTGTCCAAAGTGTCAGTTTATGTAAATTGGAGTCAGGGACCTATTTCGTTGGCTTAAATATTAAATAAATCATATACGAAATATATACATGTGTTAATGTATAAAGTATTATGAGGCACCATTATCCCCGAACTACAATTCAGGAAAAAACTGTTGGAACACTGTGAGGACTTTGTTGAAATCACCCCCCGCCAGTCCCCCATTCAATGTTGTTCGAAACCGTTTCATCTCCACGGTCGTCGGGACCCTTAACATTAGGGAGCGTTCGATTTGCACGACAGATGAATCTAGGACGGTTGAATTACACTTTGAGTCATGTGTGCATGCGTCAACTTTGTCATCCGTCAGTCAGGACGAGTTTACTGTTTAATCAGCGCTTGAAAATTATCCCTTAATGTGTGATATTAGCGGAGAAATGGACTCTGTGTTCCAACACCAAATTTCCTTGATTGTAGCTTCCAAGATATGCCAAATTTTATCATTCATGGGAACGCCAGATGTGGAAAATTGACGCTATGTAACGTTATGTATTAATGAGATTAGGATTATTAACATCCCAACATATATTGTCGTGATGTGAGTATTACGAAAAACAACATGTATTGTCGTTCTGTGGCTAAAAAGGTACTTACAAGTTGAAATCCTATTCAAATTTAAACACACCTCTAATGTGATTTACAGTGAATAACATAATTATGCAAAGAATACTAAAACCACCATTTAATAATAAATGTTAGCGTCTATGAATACAATAACAATTAATCCAACTTAAATGTTGATAAGACAAATTTCAAAATTGCATGTAATACATGTATATAAGAAATATATTCAAGACAAACGTATCAATAGATGAAAGATAGTGCCCGATACCATGTGACGTATAACTTATTAATCAACTAAAATACTATACAGCGCAGTTTGCAAGGCAAGATAGGAAGCTGAACTTTATAATTCCACACCTCCGAATAAATGTGTGCTAGCGCCCAACACTAGCCTGTGTTTTTAATTCAAGAAGGCTCCCACCTCTAACTATTAATTTAAATGTACACAAAAGGTTTACAATGCTCTTAATATGAAAGAAATTTGTATTATTTGTGATTTGTATACTATAAACTTAATATTTAACCACAGAACCCTGGTATTTTCTGTAATAGTAAGATTTGACACAACTTTTCTCTTTTCACCTCTCCTAGAACAAATGCACCGAATATAGCTGGCAGACAGCAATTTTGGAGAGTTTGGAGAGTTTGAATTTGGAGAGTGTACTAGTATTCGACGTCCCCAGGTCAACTCTACCAAAATGGGTGTTCTTTTGATGGAAGACATTAGTATCTTCAAAGAAAACAAGGATTTGAAGAAACCAGTCGCTTGATAGCGGAAAAAAGCAGACTTTAATTTGTTCTCTTATGCATGTAAGTCAATGGCAATTTGATTGGTGGTGTGGAACCTTTATAGTGTTTTTATTTGATTGACAAAATAACTATATTTAATGACATGGTCAATGTATGTCGTGATTGATAATTTAGAGTTAGATTATAGTTTAACTCTTCGCCACAATTTTCGTATGCATGGGGCGCTATACAAATAATATTTCAAATTTCATGTCATTGAAGCTATTTATCCAAATTTGGACTAAATCACTAACATGTCGCACTTGAATAGCAGCAAGTTCATATCCTGGATTTCTTTTCTCATTGTTTTTCTTACCCGGACCATCATTTACAATTGGTGTCCTTGTATCGAGTATATCCATGCATATCTGGTAAGTTCAATCAGCAAACGAACCTCAATCTTTTCTCTATAACCATTACAATAATTCACAATAACATGATCCCAATCATCTCGATGGAATTCAGAATATTCTAAACGAGGTACATTATAGGGCTTAAATGTGAGTTCGTCAACCTCTATAATGCCAGCTATTCAGAATTGGCTAGATTACATGCATGCCTTTTATTCATAATGGTTGATGTTCTAGTTCGTGACTATCTACGTCAAGAACCACTTTCATTGGTTTAAGGAAACTTCGTTAGGAAGACTACTAACACCTAGAAGCATGCTCGATTTCGTGAACGCGTGCATACTTTTCCTGTTTCTATTCATAAATGGTAACCATATGCAGACACAAAAAGACCGATAATATTACAAGAATTTTGAAATGAGGTTTTCTAATTTTAAAGGACCTGTGTCGACAGCATGCTATTGAAATACTTATACCTGCTCGTATAACAACACTCGATAAGTGTTCCGCGGTTAAAATGTTTCACTGTTATATCTACATTTTGGATAATGTAAGGTTATGAAAAAGACTTGATAAATGTTGTTATCCGCGATACGATATCCTTTTGATAGATACCTGTCTCTGTTGCCAAACTTACAAATCTTAAATGTTTCAATTTGTATTTAAAATACAGAATTACTCGGGTGTACTTCAAATGTTATATAGATTAATAATTGTCAAAATGCGTTATATTCCAAAGTGAAATTTTTCTAACATAAGCGCTCTGACGACCTATATCCGGGTATGTGAGAGGATGACACATTTTATTAAGAGCAACAAGACGGGTATATTTTGATAACTAACGGCCCTAAATGAGTATTTAATTTACTTGTACCTAGTAGATGTAATGTGCAACCCCGGCGACTTCGTTCTTCCCTCTGGTAGCGAGCGTCAAAGCATCTGCAACTGATGATGGCGATGGGCGTGAGGGGTTATTCCACACTATCTGACACTGATCCCCAATACATGGTGTTAGCTCGGCCCTCTACTGGCCACGATTAACAGGCAGCATACACCTTTTACGAGGGGGTATCAAAAAGTTCTTGACATCACCAAGAAGTAAAGGAGCCAGAAACCTTTTTTTGATATGTGACCCTTCAGATATCTTAAAGTCACTGTGCAAAGCCACACATTTCTCCCACTTATTATTACCTGTCCACAGACCGCCATTGTAGAGATCCTCAGAGTGACCGGCATTGATTGATCCTCAGATTTGCACAGTGACTTTTTAAAGATGTCTGAAGGGTTACATATCAAAAAAGTTTCTGGCTCCTTCACATCTTGGTGATGTCAAGAATTTTTTGATACCCCCTCGAAAACACTAAAACCACGCGAATGTCCTCGTCACATACCTCGCACTTGGCTGACGGGAGCCACCTATTATAGTCATTACAGCAATCGCACCTAGTCGAAGAAAGCCCTCTATGATATACAATAGGTCACACTGATTCCGCTACAAAGTAATATTTCGAATTTTACGATGGGTATCCCCAATTAAGTTTATTCATCAATTACATCACTTTGCATTTATTCACTTATTAATCGTAGTTACTACGTCATACTGTTCGTGCATTTAAGCAATTTTATATATTGCATAAACATTTATTCACATCATCATGGTAACCGCGTCATTTAGGCAATATTATCAAATTCACAATGTTTCTTATATTACATTCTATTCTTGATGAAGTATTGCTATCAAGTTTGGATAAGTACAATTTGTGAATTTACTGATAAAATAATGACTGATACAGGCCTGGCCATGTCTAAAAGTATGACTCGAGGACCTTCACACAGTGCGCAACGGCTTCATGTATCCGTCATACCTGATTTATATCTTAAATTATTATATACCTCTGAATTATTAAATAATTAATATTGTTCTTGTATGTAATGTCTTCCCTGCCTGTATGTTGGTCGGTCAGTGCTGGTCATTAACGGTTCAACACCATGTCCTGAGGTTTTATGTACGTTTTATGTTATTGTTTATGATTGAATAATGAATGATATCTTATTGATTTCCTTTATTGCTAGCACTGCACAGCATTAACCTACTAGCACGAAATCCTCTATTGATGGATTACGGGATTAAACAGCTTTATTCCGTAATGGGGTCTTGCCAATAGGCTAACTTATGAATGTACCCAAGGATATACCCAAATATCGTCACCTGATAACATGTGGTAACACAAAAAGATTAAAATCAAAATCTGTTAAGAAAATCTGCTTGAATCAAGTGATAGAAAAGTATGGTATTTCTTTATACTAAGGTTGTGTTGTTGTTGTTTTCAAGTATAGCCACTCTCCTTTCATGTAGAAGGTGTCGTTTCAGTATTCTCGCACATCGTCATTGCGGAACCTTATCACAAACATGGACATAACTCACCATGTCATGCGCTGATATGAATTCCCAACAGAGCATCGTTGTAAGCATTTTTGAGACGAGGAGATTTGTATACGCTCACTTTCTTGTGTACAAACAACATAATACGTGCTATTTCTCCAGACTATTGAAATTAGCGGTTATTGTATTATACCTCTGTGTAAAACACGAGGCTATTATTTTCTTCAAAAAGACGTGACGCACATGCTCGTCCTCCATGAACAACTTACAATGACTTGAATGTATTAAACGACACTATTAATGAATATTTCAAGATGTTTACATTATGTTAAGGAAAATGTATTTGCCTTGTTTGACGACGTAATTAAGGAATAAAATAGATTAAACACTTTCCATGCGACTATGTTTTACTATTTCAAAACAAGAATTTTTAGAAAACGTTCCCAACTTTCAAAGCCTATCTCAAGAATTACTAAACCAATACTAGAAATGTTTGTACTTATGTTAATGCACTTCTCACGGTGTTTCCAAAAATGAAATTTAATTATTTTGAAATTTTTGGAAAAAAATTGCGAACAATTTGAATGTCGTCTGCCTGCCGTGTGGAAAGTGTTAAAAGTACACCTGCTCAGATTAAAACAATCCAGTGACACATTACCTGGTGGCAATTCATAATCCCTGTAATATAAACAACGTTAACATCTTGAAAACCAGGTCGCACTAATATGTCAAATCCGTTCGTTTTGTTCGCGATATAAATGTTCATTAGCTTTTGTGAGACACATTCTGTAAATGTTTGAAACACTGGTAGCAATACAAAAACAAACCAATAGATCAATAACACAGTTTGAACAAAATTATAAACATACATTACACCGTAATTGCTTAGATGTGTCGGTTTAATACTTTACTTTACTGTCTTGTTGCTCCATTCTTCTTGTAACTCATCTAAACTCCTCAAAAAAAGTTTGGAAATTTATTGGGATCCGAACTCACAATCTTCCAATTACGAGGCGGTACTAATTCCACTGGGCCACACGTGCCCACATTATACGATTTCCGCCTGCTCTCTGTTAAATATCTACACTTTGTCTGTGGGTCGATGACGGTGGGAAGTGGACAAAACTGATTTGCTGTCACCAAATCTCGGGCAGTGACCCTCGTTCGGTTCAGCAGTGGCATACGATTAGTGCATGGTCTCGGTTCATTATCTGTATTCGTTGGTGGGCCAATAGTGGTAGACAGGTGGACACCACTGATCTGCTGCCACCGAAACTCGGGCAGTGACCCGTTTTCGATTCAGCAGTGGCAGGCGATTAGTTCATGCTCTCGGTTCAAATCTGCATTTTGTTGGTGAGCCGATACATGGTAGTGTGGTGGACACCACTGATAAAATACTAAAATATCGAATTGGGGTCTATCTCGGGTAACAGGTGATTGCCGATACCACTGAGCCATCTCAATGCCACTGAACCATCTCAATGCCACTAGAGGTATATGGCCATGTGTTTTGAACTCACCCCCCAAAAAGGGTGGTGGCGTTGCATTTTTGGTAACGAATCAGCCATCGCTCTATATTAACTCAACAAATAAATGTGGTAAAGCTATGGTTTAGGTGTCATGTGAAAGCATATTTATCTAGCTACATTGTGTGAATAAATCAGATATTTCTATAACTGTTTGGCTGAGATATGATTGATTATATTGTGAAAGTCAGGGGTGGTGGCGGAGGTGGCTGTGAACAATCTCTATGGGGAATATAGAAAATGTTCCCAAATCTAAGTTTAATTTACAATAACTCCTCATCTCTGCATGGTACAAACATGATGTTGCCCTCATTTTATGGTTCCTTCTGAAGGTATTCCAATAAACTGCGCATGCCAATTATCATTTATAAAATTCTGCACATAGAGTTTTCCATCACCAGTTGATCTCAGTTGAAAATTCCCATAGCGTTACACTACCGATAATGAGCTACTTGATATTCATGAGGTGATTTACTACGGGGATTTTACCTTGGAATTTTGACTTGCTCGATAAAATCATGAATTGTAATGCTTTTGAATCATGAATCTGAATAGGAAACATGAATTTATAGGTATAAAATGTACAATGAACACTATGAAATGGTAATTGGGTCTAATGGTTTAATACTTTGTCGACAACATAGTGGATAACTTGCGAGCTTCCAGGGGGAGAAATACTTTGCGCGGCAGTGTACGCGCAGGAGAATCATATGCATCAGTCCGTCCTCTGTCTAATTGATCTAAGGTGTCAGCTACGCATTCTACTCGGGTTCGATTTCGGATGCCGGCACGGCATGACTGTCCTTTTATAATCTACCCAGTTCTTCTCCACTGATCGCCCCCAAAAACCCCAAGACCAAACAAAAACCCCGCAAAAACAACAACCATAACAATAACAACAAACAAACAACAAAACAAACATGCCTCGGAAATTGATTCAGCGTAGAAATGAATAGGTGATAACCACAATATGTTCTTGTATCTATTTTTAGTACTTATAGGAATCATTACCTTTTCCGTGTCATACTACACTGCCAATAGCGTTATTATTTGAATGTTGCGGATGTATCATATCCGGTATAATAGTTGTTTCATAAGTATTTGCTGCATCGTTTGGAAAGAAAGAACGATTGAAATAAAGAAAGAAAGAAGGAAGGACCAAATTAAATCTCTTTATACCCAATTTTTTGTTTGTACAGCTAAATGTGGACAACAATTTTTATTTTACGGACTACATGATGGGCATGTGTAATTTAAAGAGGGTAATGGTATTAATTTATCTCGGTTTTGAAATTAAATCTATTTACCATTGTTACTTGGTTTTCCCCATACGGACGTCAGTGCAAAATCAAGACATTTTGATAAGTAATTAATGATGTTTATGTATAGTTTCGTACCAATCGATTGGTATTGATTTTTTTCTTAATGAAAGTAGAGCACCAATACATTTAGAGAGGATTTAGTAGCACTATGCTTAAAAGAGATAAACGGCTTAAATATGAGAAAGGGGAGCCTCGTGAATAATATATCGACGCCGTAAGGGAGATTGTGTGATGGATCGGGTGAGTAATCATATGATGTTCATCTATGGTGCGTAACACCCAGTGATGCGACAAATTGTTGTGTATATAGGTCAAAATGAACAGATGCAAAGTTGCCATAGGAATGCTTCAATGCTTGTTACGTGCGAAACACTACCACGAGATCTCACGATAGGTCGGAATCTCTGGTTGCAAGTTTTACTCGTACGTCATTTGTGACTCAAATACAAGTTGAAAGCGTTTAGCGTCTGTATTGATGTTCACCCGTCGGCATAAACGATGCCAGATAATGACTATTGATAACTAAAATGTTGTACTTTATTAATAAAAGAGTTCAAAATAATATAAAACCATGGAATTAAATTGACACTGCAAATTAACACACCAATACACCCAGCATTTGACTAGAGAGGTATCATTCATTTATTTTCCGAAGGTTTCCACTTACTGTACTGACAAAAACTGACGAATAAAACAAGGTGCAATTACCATTAACAATCTAGATATAAACGATCGAGCTTGCACTCTTGACTGTCCATTCAGCTAGTCCCCCACATTGCTGGGGACTCATTTCCAACGACATGTGACGATAAAGATGCATCAAGGATGCATTGCCACTTAAATGCATATCCTAAAATTGTGTTCAAATAAGACTTTAGTTTTTTGTGATATCTCCAAAAAATGTGACGTCGTACTTCACTGACTCCCTTTGTGCCCGTTATCTTAATTTGGTTTATTTTACAAACAACCTCCCCTTTGCCATAACACCAGTTGTCCTCTCCAATTTCGCCAGGTAGCTAATTAACAATTCATTATACCCATTTAATTTATCCGAATACCCACCCACCCCCATTTCCTCGTGATGCCATCTCGTCCTTCTTTTGACGTTTGCACTTATTTCACTGTAGTTGGTCCCTTCTCGTTATCTAAGCGGCCATCGTTATCTGTTGGAATGAGCATAAATATTATATATGATTAAGCAGCAAATGGCTCAAGTACACTTGTTGTTCTGATTACAACCCTCGTTTCCCAGAGTATCTTCAAATGTAAGATTTGTTGGCGTATTCCATCTCCCATTTACCATCATAAAGCACTAATGCGACAGACTAGTTACCCACTGCGGTGGCAAAAAGTACCTGTTATAACGCATATCCACGTTACCATTATCACCCACTTATGTGACCGACAAATTGCCCACTGCGGTGGCAATTCGTCCCAACAGGTTTCCAGCGCATGCACTACCAATGTGCTCATTAAAGCACCATTGCGACAGACTAGTTACCCACTGCGGTGGCAAAAAGTACCTGTTTTAACGCATATCCACATTACCATTATCACCCACTTATGTGACCGACAAATTGCCCACTGCGGTGGCAATTCGTCCCAACCGGTTTCCAGCGCAGTGCACAAACAATGTGCTCATTAAAGCACAATTGCGACCGACTAGTTACCCACTGCGGTGGCAAAAAGTACCAGTTTTAATGCATATCCACATTACCATTATCACCCACATATGTGACTGACAAATTGCCCACTGCGGTGGCAATTCGTCCCAACAGGTTTCCAGCGCATGCACTACCAATGTGCTCATTAAAGCACAATTGCGACAGACTAGTTACCCACTGCGGTGGCAAAAAGTACCTGTTTTAACGCATATCCACATTACCATTATCACCCACTTATGTGACCGACAAATTGCCCACTGCGGTGGCAATTCGTCCCAACAGGTTTCCAGCGCATGCACTACCAATGTGCTCATTAAAGCACAATTGCGACAGACTAGTTACCCACTGCGGTGGCAAAAAGTACCTGTTTTAAAGCATATCCACATTTCCATTATCACCCACTTATGTGACCGACAAGTTGCCCACTGCGGTGGCAATTCGTCCCAAAAGGTTTCCAGCGCATCCACAACCAATGTGCTCATTAAAGCACCACTTTGACAGACTAGTTACCCACCTGTTTTAAAGCATATCCACATTACCATTGTAACAACAGACTATGTGACCCGACTAGTTGCCCACACAGTGGCAAAAAAAACACCTGTTTTTTCAACAACAACAAAATTATTTTTTAACGCATACCAACACCTTTAAAGCACATCCACTGTTCCCATTCCTAAACATGCACAATCTAGAATGGACCCTGCAACCTCTGTTTTAGGGTGGGATGGGTGGGAAACAATTTTGTCAACACCTCCTTCTGATTTGAATGATAACTTCAGAATGACTGGAAAACCCCAGCCCGCATGGTCAACCATGAGGCACATTTTAATCCAGGATCCACCTGCTTCTTGGTATTTGCCGCATATGAATAGCCTCATATCATAGCTTTTGGTCATTGCCGCATATGAATAGCATCATACAATAGGAGCACTCCTCAGCTGCACAACACAATGGAGCACTAACCTGGGGGAAATGCCCCAACAAACACACCACCCTTGCACACTACTAACACCCCACCCTTCTCAATTTTGTTGAGACTAGAAACACCATCTGCCTGGTCAATCTAATGCCATTTATACTCAATTAGAATATAAATGTAATTATGTTCGTTTTTTGTTGAAAGGTTTCAATACAATAGCTTCCCAAACAAATACTATCAAATATCACATTGGGTTGAGTCAATAAAATAATAGTACAACGACCGGACTATTTCTATAATAAATCAGCTTAACCTCATCGAAATATCCAGAAATAAACTCCATTTATACAGATGTATGTTTTATTAGATCGCAATGTCGACTAAATTGTCTGTTTTACGAAATGCATGATGGATATTTATAATGTTAACAATTTTTAATGATATTAAATTAGTTAAATTTAGTTGTAGTTTAACGTAATTCTACACCGTAAAATCCTAAATAACTTATCAAAATGTCTTTTAAATACTTTTATTGAAGTTAGATTTAATCATTAGAATAAGAAAAGGAAAAGTGTTCTTTAGGTCCCAGATACTCTGGTATACCGGTATCATTCAATACTGGAACGTAAAAGTTGCCAGTATCGCTAGCTACTGGTATGATTTTACTGTTCCAGTATCGGTCGATACTGGAAGATTAAATTGTGCTCCAGTATCGAGCGATACTCGAACGTTTTTATGTTTCAGTATCGGGCGGTACTGGTACACACGCTACCAATGTAATTTGTCCCAGTATTGAACGGTACTGATAATTACTTTTGTTTGTTCCAGTATCGCCCGATACTGGTTCATTTGATATGTCCCAGTATCGTCCGATACTGGAACACTGACTTTGTACAAGTATCGAACGATACTGGATGTTCCAGTATTGGACGATACTACAGTCCAGAATCTGGGACCTACAGTACACTTTTTTCCTAAGAAAAGATTCTAATACATTCAAAATGATAAGATATCATTCCTATTAAAAAAGGGCTGCTATAATAATAAATAGTTGCAGTCCATTTTGTAGGTTTTCGGATGGATTTTGATAATGATTTATTGTATACTAAATGAAGGCGCTACATACGATATCTGATATTTTGAATCAGACTGAGGTCAAAGATAGGTTGACGGTTACGCATGTATTCAACATGGATGTACAAAGCTTTGCTATCACCACACAAACAATTAAAGGTAGATGACCCGATCACATTTTCGTAACACAGAATTATTTCAAACATACGGAGATTTTCATATCATATGAAAGCTCGTATTTTTCTCATCATCATACTGAAATTTGACGGCCTAAATCGGTATAATTACGGAGAAATCGATGAAATAACGTCGAATTACCGCGAATGGTGGTATACCACCGATATAGTTTGTGTACTACTCAATGGGTACAGTTCACAGCATCTTGTGCGTCTAAAATAAGAACCATTAGAGCTATGCAACTCAAACTTTGGAACACGACTTTTTTAAGGATGACCTTTCATGTAGAATAGAAAACTTCAAGTTGAAAATCGGAATGTGATCGGGTCATCTACCTTTAAGAGAAGGTTATGAAGTGGATGTTTATGTAAAATATGAAACTAATAATAAATGACCCTTTAAGAGAGAAAGATATATATTAGATAACGATAACGCGTCATTAGTAATTAGTAATATAATAATATACACCGATCTTAGAACCATTAAGTTATTTATGTTAATCTATTAATTTGCCGTTATCCATCTACATGTCATACAAGGTGAGTAACAAAATACTGTACTCATCTTTGGGATTTTATATTATAAAATCTGTGCAGATAAAACGCAGATTTGTTGTTGAAGCATTCGGGTTATTTCATTAGCTTTCTAGAAAATTTTAGTTGATTGAAAATGGTTGTGGTAAACATATGTTATGATCATTTGCGTTGGGGTGAACATTTTATAAACCGAACAAGATTTGTGATATGTTCTCTTATAAGATCTATTGAATTCCACTATTAAAAACGGTCCACACTCTAGTCCGAGCTGAGTCCGACTATCACAAAAGCCAAACTGTTTGTTGTTTTTGCTAAATTCGTGTAATAACGACAATTTTTTGTCATTAATCACATTTAAAGTTTGAAAAAATAACTGAGAATGTTTAATTTGTCTTTATAAGTTAGCTATTGTGTGCCATACATGAATCCACTTGTTCGTTAATACCAAGCATTATTAAGTAAAATATTCAATATTATGTTCGGTTTCAAAATGCAGTTACTGTAACTTTACAAAAATAGTCATATGGTAAACGGTACCATGAAATGTCATGATTCTTTTTGCTGATGATAGTGAATAAATTCATCTATTGCCGCACTTATTGGTTGCTTTTATATTCTGATAACAAATAATGTGAATAATTAGTTTACTTTTAATACACTTTTTTTTTGACTCACCGGCCTGTAAACTCCCATTGAATAGCAAAGCTTTACCCTCTGGTAAACCTGTCCGTTTCTTTAAATTACACTAAGAGCCCCATTTTCAATTACTGACGTTATCTATTATCAGGTATATCGATGTTCATTCTGGTAATGTCCATCAGCAAGTTGTGAGGCGCCTCGTTTTTCATTCTTTGCAATATACTCAAGAACATTACCCTGATCATAAATTTCAATGGACTTCAAATTAATCCCTACGAAGCAAATTCCCGGGGCTGAAAATATGAGTTCGTCAACCTTTTAATGCCAACTATGTACTAGATAAAGGACAAGTAGATAAAGGCAATCCCCAATAATAATGGGCGTCCGGCTAGCCTCTTGGGCAGGCGAGGCCGCAAGAGGCTAGTTGGGCGCCCATACACCGTATACAATGGTACAAATAAAAATAAAAATTCATTATTCGTATGTATTAATCTTGTAAACAAATTGTGCAAATGATCTATATATTATGGCTTAGTTTTGTTATCGTGAAACTATAGGTAAGAGTCAAAGTAAATGAACATGGAGCTCAGTACCTTATGACGCGATATATACAATCTCCTTAAATATTTAATGTTAACAAACCATGAGCTATGTGGTACAGACAAACATATCAGTATTTAGCACCACATTAACAACAGTTTAAATAAACGTATTAACATCGTGGCATTTTGGAATCAGTCAGGTGTATCAGTTTCGCCAAACTAAAATCACATTGGTTATTACCGTCAGACGATTGACGAAACAGCTCAAGTCAATTCCCATGGTAAACGTCACCTTTGGAGGACGGATGATTTTTGAACAGACCACCGGCGACTGAAAGGGAATTAAGCAGTTAAGATTGAAGATTGAAGATTCAATTTATTATAGAATAACATCGTCGTGGCAAAAGGCCAAATTGCGCATTTTTTGCAATATAAAAACATAAAATATTAACATAAAAAAGATACATAAATACAAGGAAAAACAGCGATAACATTTATTAAAATCCCCACACAAAATTTATAAAATCCCTTACGAATTAACACCCCCCCCCCCCACCTTAGAAGTAAATGAACACAAAACATCCTCACCGGGTGTGTACGACACTCAGCCCTTAACACAGTCACCCCCCCTCTTTTACCACACAATTCGACAACACATGTATCCACTAAGCATGCACTTATACACAAACTTTCTTAAGATAATGTTATTGTTTCAAAGAAACATACAACAACAACAACAATCACAACAACACATGACGTAAATGGCCCGAAGTGATGCGTGGTTGCCTATAAATTTACATGTTCATGCATTTTATGATATTTTATAATTATAATTACTACATGTATGTTAACATTACATTCTAGATCGTTAGATTGATTTGTAAAATTAGCCCCTCTTTATCTTATTTCAATACGCACAATGTCAGCATCAAGTTCAATTACGTCAAGATTCATACGGAAATCAAAATACAGTACCATGAAAAATAGCACGAGCGAAACAAATATATATGCAAAACAAGATTTCCGAGGGGATCAACACTTACGATAATGGGACTCATATATTAGGCGGTGGAAGTGAAGTTGGTTGGGGAAGGGGGGGGGGGGGGGGGGGGGGGGGGGCACGACCCCATGACCCCTTCTGCGACTCTTAACACTTGTGCCTACTCATTTGTAAAATGTATAACAAACAAGATTATACCGTTGTAACCTGATTGTCTTTAATTTAATCATTGATCCATAGGCCTACTTATCATCATGTTTATCCTATACAACTGTGTCCATATGTCGAATCCAACGAAAAGTGTACACGTGATGTTCAGGCCTATAATAAAATAATCTATATCTTGACTATTTTATTTTTGTGTTATACGTATCCGCCTCGATGAGACGCTTCGCGACATATATAATATGACTAACTTCTATGCACAATTGGGCGTATGCGAGCAATAAACCTGCTATTTTTCACCCTTTTTACAAAATAGTTGTTAAGGTTTTATTTTAGACATATAACCGTTTAGATGAAAACTAGTTTAAGCGGAAATAATTTTACCTATTTGATTGGTGGATATCTCAAGAATGCCTCTTGTAATTTTTGTTACTTTTGATCAATTCCCTGAATTGTTGTGATTTTTTAGGCTGTGGTAAGTTTTGACGTTACCTACCAATACATGTTTGTTAAATCTCACTTTCGGGGAAGAATTCGCCTGAGGTAGTGTAATTTGTGCTGTAAGGATACCTAAATATGTTAAATACTTAAATGCATTATCCACATTCAAGTCGATTTTTTGATAAAGCTGTTAGAAATTTTAAAAGCGGAAACGATCGGTTTGGTAAATTAGTGAATGATATCTATAGAATAAGTGAAGTATGATACAATGTACACGTGTGCTAAGTTTTATCATTTTGAAGGCAACATTTTTTGAAATATCTGCAATAAAAGACTGTATTCGTAGGCAAATTTGAATTATGAACTGTTACCTTCAAATACTAATAACGATACCGTGGTACTTCCCTCTGTTGTTACATACTTGTAACGACTGGAATAAAGTAGAAACGTGCGCTGCGTTCGGCAAGCAACGGAGAAGTTTTGCATCAATCTTTCAGCTTTTGTAAGTAACTTTTCACAAAATTCTGTAGTTTGCGTACAAGTGCATCAACAATTTGCTGTTGTCTTAAAAGTTGATTGAATATAGCCTCCCTATGTCTCAATCTTGTTACTCCTATTAGTGTAGTTTTTTATGTTATTCACGCAAAGACATCCTCTGACAGTTGATTTAAATCGCAATGGGGGTGATTAATGTTTATATAAATAATCAGAAACAGCTTCTCGTGCATTGACTTCATGTTGTATTCGGAGGTAACATGTATATGTAGGCAACATTCAATAATATACACGGTGCATATTGGCCCTAAATGATTTTATTTTACGTACAAGCAGTGCGCAATCATACAATCTGACTGGATATATTATTAATTTATATTTGGAGGGGAAAAAATAATATTCCCTTATTAAATGAAAATAGGAGGTGTTAATTTAAATAAAATGCATGGTGTAATCACACTGGTTTTGCCGAGAACATATTTTTTGTTGGAGTTAGAGTGAATGAATGTTATTTATATCCATAGATTACACGTTGATCGTCTTAAAATGGGTACATTTAGTCATAATATCCATGAAATTTCGGCTTCATAATCAATTTTCTCATATTCCATTTTGTATTCGTAGGTAACCTATATATTAGTTAATGAGCATGGTACAATTCCTGTATTGTTTTTCGCTTTCATTCGCACCTAATATTATGTAAATATTTAGCAGGAATGTATAAGACGGGAATAATATCGTTTGGTGCGTAATATTGTTTTAAACCAGCTTGTCGATATGATGTATGCGTAATTAACCAACTTCCTCTGGAATTGCAGAGAAGTGACTACTGAGGTACATAATATTGGCCATTATTGTAGTTGTATTTGAAAATGGAATTCATGTGTCACAAATATAAAATAACTTGCTTCATTTTTGCTCGGGCAGGTTGTGTAATGTCACCGAAACGTATTTTAAGTGAACAAGAAATTTAGTAAAACATGTTCCCTTTTTTAAAGGTGGGAGGTAATCAAGGGTAGGCCTAACTGATTTCAAGAATTGTTCATGAATAATGCTTCCGACATTCATTAATTAGTGTAATTGAACTAAGCAGTGGTTGATTTAAAAGAAAATCACAATGAAAGGCACATGCCCGACAATATCTCTGTCGTGGCAAAACCTATTAGATTAGTGTTTTTAAATCAAACAACATTGAATTTTTAAACATAAAATTCATATTTTGTCTACATCTGACAAAATATTTCATATTGGTGATTCTATGTCAAACGGAATCTGCCTGCGGTTGAAACTCGATAAAAACTTACTATGTACGACTTTTAGAATGATACAAATTCCAAACTAGGAAATTATATCTTAATTCTAATCTGACAACTGGATGTCTTGCTGTAAGTTGTATGTGCTTTATTCCGCGCGCTGTGGACTGAAATGCACGACATTAATTTGAATATTCTTGACTTTGAACATGTTCGGCTCATATTAAACTTATATATATATAATATAAGGTCTGAAAGTCAAGCAAAGACACTTACAAATTGGATAATCAGATATGTTAGCATAATAAAACATTTTCTGCCGTAATTATCATGTGTAAATTAATTTTAATTAACATTCCTTAACCAAATTAGATGATCAATAATACTAACAGTATAGGCCTAGTAAGTTTATTGATGTTTAGGATGTTTTCTTTTATATATTAGAAATAAGAACATAGTTTTATATAATTTTAATGTTTATTTGGATAATCTTGCTTTTTATTCAAATGTTGAATATTACGCAATTTTGATTGTTTTGTAAAAGCAGTGCTGAGCGCACATTCTTATATTATTAACTTTTAACGTCAAGCAAGACACCTTTTTATTTTGCTGTACGACATTCACCCTCACACGCGATTCAGGGCATACAAACTACGTCGAGTACACTTTTGCCTCTTAAACATATGTAAAACCAAAGAATTCAACCGTTCTTAGTCAACGAAGTTAAAGTTGAGAACAAATGTGTTACCTACGAATACTTTGATTATTGCAATATTAGCTAACGTGCTTTAAGTCTTAACATGTTTTTCTCTTATAGGAATGCTTAAAAATGTTGCCTGATATTGTGTTCTTAATAAACCTATTCAAAATTACAACTGAGAGTTAGATATTGTATATTTTTTCAACATTAAATTAATATTCTAGTTCAATTCAATTCAATTCAATTCAATTTAGTATAAAATAACATCGTGGCCAAAGGCCAAATAGCGCATTTTTTACAATATAAAAACATATAATATTATCATCAAAAATACATATAAATACATGATAAAACAGCGATAACATATAAAATACATAATTATGATTGCAAATCCCCACACAAAAATTATTTAAGAATCCAAACACACACATTTACAAGCAAATGAAACAAACATCCTCACACCACAAGTGTACACTCACCCCTCCACACATAAACCCCCTATACCACACACCCCGACAACACATGTATCCACTAAGCATGCACTCATACACAAACTCACGAGCCCACCTACCAAACAACATTGCACATGAAAAGTACTATTAGCCCCCACCCCCATAAAGACCTAAACAATTGCACATTATCAAATAATCACAACATGTAAATGTTAACAGTACAAAAGTATCTATTTAAAGTAAACTATTGGGGAATATGTCCATAATATTAGGATTTAAACATGTTCTAACATGTTTATTTAAAAACAAATATTGTTAACAACCCTGCATGATCATTTCACCCCCCAAATGCAGCATAATTAAGTACAACATTAATTTATTACAGTTTTACTTCTCTTATACCTACGTATACATTAACTGTTACCTACGAATACAAAATGTCCACATTCCTCTATGTACTTAAGTTTTGGGCGCATGCTCAAAATTCTAAATTTTCCAGAAAGGGTCATTCCCCCTCTTTGAGGTACATGAAAACAAATGTTCATTAAAATCATCTTGGTGAAAGTATACAAAGGGACTCAAACTCATGTTTCAAAGTATTGAGAGCCTGAAAATGCTACCTAACTGTGTGAATCTAAAATGTAAAAAAAAGATGAGTACCTGTACAAATACGAGGGGCATTCAGTAAATAATGAAAGTGATCATGGTATGGGATGCATGAGTGATTCTATTGAGGGGATAATGTGATCAATACAAAGTATGAACCTTTATCTTTCAAACAGTACAGTTTTGGATTTATAAGTGTGAACTATGACGTCATAGCATTGTCTCAAAGTAAGTACACTTGGGACACTACTTAATCAGTTATTTGGCGGGAAATTTGAATTATTTGTATGAAACAAATGTGATAAGAAGATTGCATAACATGACACCAGAAGCAGGTAAATCCCATTTTTTTTCACGTAAGTATGATAAAAAGACAATAACTTAAATCCCTGTGTAATTTGATGTATGTAGTATATGAGTAAAAAGTAAGGAGAGGCAATCGAATAAAAAGTATACAAATATCAGTATTTCAAATAGCCAATTTTCATTGAAAAATGCCCAGTCAGCGAATCACTAATATTGCGGAAAATCAAACAATTTATGAAAAATCCAAGCAATTAACCAGTTTGGGAGATTCCATATGATAGTTAACTAATTTTCTGAACTTATTCGCATGAAACCTGCAGAAAATGTGCGCATGCGCAGACGGCAGATCATTTTGAACAGGGCCACAAATGGCTAAAATCAAGAAATTTACCAGATAAAAGCTTACTGTGCCTTCAAATTCTAATCAGAAATAATTAAAAATGCTTAAATCAATGTGTTTAAATATTGTGATAGTCAAAATAAAGATATACATGAATGTATCAATCAAAGATGGCTGCCACAACCTCTCTTATTACTGTTATCTTTAGAGCTACTATATATGTATTGTTAAAGTAATCGTCACATAATTTCAATGGTTTGAGGAAATTTTATGAACAGCTCCTTCTGAAATCCCCACTATTATTGCTTTACATCCCACACAAATTTACTAAATTATAATCCCTCCATTGTTCTTTATCCTTTGTTGTTTTCAAAGGTATATTATTGCGGATTTTGCTAAATAAAAGCGCATTTGAGATGGTCCCTTCTTATTTGCGTTAAGGAATTCAGGTCTAAAAAATAATGTCAAGCGGAGATAAGTGTGTGTTCTAACTATGTGCCAAGTGTTATCTGTTTTTATGCTTGCATTGCCGAGATATACGCAAATGTATCGATCAACCCATTTTCAACATATTACATATCCAGCCAAATAATTGACAGATTTCAGTCAGTGTCTGAAACCTATTGTGTTTATGTTAATGACATTACATAACCAAAGGTATCTAATATTCCAAAAGTGTATTGTTTGAAAGACAAAGGTTCATACTTTGTATTGATCACATTATCCCTCAATAGAATCACTCATGCATCCCATACCATGATCACTTTCATTATTTACTGAATGCCCCTCGTATGTCCACTTTTTATCAGCATTAGCATCTTCTGAATACAATACAATCACAAATTTGAATGCAATATGTAAATAGGTGGAATAATCATCACTTAATCAAAATATGGTACTTGTATTTGTAGGTAACATTGAGAAGTGTACCTTCAACTTCATCATTCCGCCACGTGGTCAATTGGAGAGATTAGTGATGGTACTTTTTTTCCATACAAGCTTGATATGTTGACTTTGAGTGGGGAAAAGGAAAAAGAGATCGAAGCATTTTGAAACTGGACCCTACAAATCTAGCCGTGTACACTTTTCGTTGGATTCGAATGTACATTTTAAATTCAATAAATTCTGCCTTCAAATTTGCATGTTAAATAACGAGTATAATGAGTTGCTGATTATGAATACAGTATTACTAGTCGTACATTTCAGATAGTACTAGGTTTTAGCCTTTATTTTCAACATATGACGAAAGGTATCAAATAAAGTTCAAAGTTCAAGATGGTTTTAGTTTCAATTGTATACATTTGGGTCGATTTCACGGCGCGGTGTGCTGTCGTGATCTATATACCTTCTCTCTCGTTACAAGTGTACATTGCAAATGGTGCTACTAAAACGTGTAATATTTCATTATTCCATACTCAGGTTAGACATATTTAGGGACATTTTTACTGACATTTGGAATGATAATTTTCTTGAAACATATCTACAGGTTATACATTTCCTTCAGTTTGATCAGTTCCAAGTTGGCGAGAAATATTCGGTTTTAATCTTTCCGTGCGCAAAAGTAATCCAAGCGTACTATCGCGATTACGGCCAGACGCACGCGGTTTTGGTCGCACGCACACGTCACATGCTTTATTCGCGCCCGTGTCCTTCTGTATTCATTCGCTGATGTAAGGAGACTTCGCCAATTTGGAACTGATCAAGCTATAATATTAAGCTTTTAAGAAAATAGATGACTATGGTGTGAATTAAAGCTTTGAAACAATTTAACTCAATTTAACACCCTTTTAGTCACTCATCTTACGGAATACGGAAGTACGGTGTTGCCATTTCAAGTCAATCATGGCCTGAATTCTAGATATGAAAATATATAATAATATCAATATAAATTTAGCGTCACAACAGAATCATCATTTCACCTAAAAGTTGTAGGTCTATCTGTTTCCCAAGTGTCATTGATACTCTTAAAGGCGTGCTGACGACCTCTATATCTGAGTTCTTGAAATCATGTCACATTTAAATACTGGCAACAAGCTGGCGTTATTTTGATAACCGACGACTTGAAAATCTGCATGAAATAGAGTATGAACAAGTGAAGTAAGCTAATCCAAATATATCCCGATATAAACCGATAGCGTTTTATTGCCAAATTGCGTCAACCGTAACAGAATAGAACGGTGACAGCTATTGAATATTGCTACGAAAACAAAATGCTTACTTAACGAAAGAACAGCAAGTGTGTCATGAATGCAATATATAGTGGGCGCTGTGCTATTTTAGCAATTTCTCAAGATGTCCTGCTGTAAAATCACAATTAACTAAGTCTGCCAACGGGCGAGATAGTCCTGTTTTCCCCATTTAATGACATGATCTTGTGACTTATCAGTGGCGGATTTAGGGGAGGGGGCGCCCCCTTTATATTTGACACGGCGCCTTTTTGACCGGGCGCATGTGCCCCCCCCCCCCCCCGCATTTTTGACAGGGCGAAAACGTTAAAAACGTGTAAAAACATGTACAAAAACTTGCGAAAACGTGTAAACGCTGCCGCCCCCTTGATCGCCCCCTATTGACAAATCCTGATGATTGCAGATCCGCTCCTGCCCTTGTAGTATATTTTAACGGAATAAATCGTATTGAAAACTGGAAACCATCGCTGGTGACGTCACAGCACCAGGCTGCTGTTAGGGATCACGTCAAAACTCGACCGCCAGGCAACCGTCGGTTACGGCCGGTTCCGCCCGGTTCTCACAAAACGTGTCGTCTGCTCTGGTGAACACGACCGGTTGATAGTGCCTCGTCACACGCGTGAGCAATAAAATCTTGAAGTAATGGGCTCTTAAGTCTCAGTTGACAACCAGTACAATACAGCTATTGATTGGTGCTAGGGTTGGCTTTTTCAATCTGTTTATAGCTCAATTAACTTTTTTAAATGAATACCGAAAGTCTATGAATGTTTTTTTTTAATAGAACGATTATAGAGAGAGCTATTATGACCGCAAAGTAACAGATTGATAGTGTAAATTGGTCCGGTTACAGCATTAAGTCAACCGGCGGTTGTTCAGTGTTGCATGCGCGAATATTCATATATATACCAGTATAACATTTGACCTGAAAGAACCGGGCGGAACCGTACGTAACCGGTGGTCAACAGGCGGTCGAGTTTTGACGTCTTCCCTTAGTGGGTTTCATTCTGATTAACTAAATAATATGAACCTGGAAAATTGGAAAAGAGTTTTCAAGGCTCTGATTTTAATGTAAAATAAATAGTCCTAATTTGTATATTTGTATAATTTAGTTATTTTTCTAGTATTTAAAAAAGGGAATACTGACCACCCTGTATATATATATTTCCTATTAAGTTGAACAACCAATATTGTATATGGCTCCAGAAAACATCGAAGATATAGCAAACGTTTTCATATGCAAGATTAAATCCTATCAAACAAGTTCCTTGTGAATAAATCCTGGGTGGATGGGTAATTTCCTCAAGTACAACAAAAACATGTCTAGCCTTATATATGTCCTGCATTTAAGAGAGTGGAATAAAAAAAGGAAATCATCATTTTGTTTACAATATTAATTGTTACACTCTGTATATTGTTTAGGTCACCATGTATTTGATATCTTGTTACCATATTTACAATCCTTGGATAATAAGCTTTCCTATTATATCATAGTTTCATACCCTGTAGACGTAAACATTTTGATATACCGTATTCTACTGAAACTGCAAACGGAGGTATAAGACCAACACAAATGTAGCCCAGGTTAAAAACGTGACTGAAACAATGTTTGGCTGATGAAATTTGGGTAGTAGCATTCGACTGCAGATCGAGAGGTCCCTGGTTCAAATCCGGGTGTCCCCTGTTGCTATCTTTTTGAGATACACAATCACTTTCGGCAATATATATACACGTGTATAGGGTTAAAAAAAAAGTAAGTCCCCTCTAAAATAAGATCACGTTTGTTTGCATAACTCCGCGCATTAGACGTTAATTAATAATTAGACGTTTTGGAAGATTGAAACACGAAAAGGGAAAACGCATGGACTTTTCAGTGTCATGTTTAATTTTTTCCAAAACAGTCACATTTCCCCCAAATGAAGTTTTCACTAAAAGTGGCACTTTTCAAAATCCCATCCACGTTTGTTTGCATAACCCGACAAGGAATTGGACGTTTTGAGAGATTGAAACACTTATGAAATTTAAGAGAAAACGCTTGGTTACCCACAAAAAGTTTCCCATTTTCATACTATTAGTGAAACCGACATCTAAGACGTGATACTATTTTCTTAATATTAAGAAAGAGCATGTGTTTAACCTCTTATTTACGATAGATGTGGTGGTGATTCAAATTTTACTAAATATGATATTATGAAGAAAATGGTTATAGGTACACTGTCAAACATGCCATCTTCAGCAAAGGTATATACTAAAAAATATAAAACGTGATGCCTATTGCTAGTTCGATTTGGCTATGTTACTGGACAATATAATATAGGCTAGTGCCAATTAACCCCCAAGGTCTAAAACGCATCTCCATTAAATCTCTAGTATAGTACTTTATTGATATTCTGATAACTAACTAAAACGTACAGCGGCTAATAATTAGATAAGAGAGATAAAACAATACAAATGCTGACCCGAGTCACGAAACCATTTCAGTTGTTTAACTTTAAAGGCCTATATTAAATTCTAAATTGTAAAATCAGTATCCTTGTTATAACTTTCTCAAAGAAATTTAGAATTTTATGGTACTTTGATTTTGTGTTTAATTCTTGTTTTCACACAATACACGAGGTCAATGAATTGATCATTTTGGCAATGTTTCAGTTGATTGGTTGCCACTGACCCGAGATAAGCTTATTACGCTATAGCGTAGTTGTAATATATGCCAGCAACGGATTTATAGTAGAGGGGATATAGCTCAGTGGTAGAGCATTCGACTGCAGATCGAGAGGTCCCTGGTTCAAATCCGGGTGTCCCCTGTAACAATTTTATTGAAATATCGTAGTACAAATATCAAGGGTTGCGTGTTTATCAATTAATTACGAATAAAGTTGTCTTTGTATTTTTTTTCTTCCTTTTCAATTTCATGTATAAGGCATTCTAAAATATTAATGTTGTCTTTATTGTCTTATTTTACATTAGAGATGAACAGCATACGTTTTTAGAACTTCCAATGGTTACTGGTCAGCAGATGGCGAAACTGAAAATTTGAATGTTGCGGAGTATTCTAAAGCTTACCCTATGTTGCTTTCGCCGCTAATTGCATTTAAAGGTGTCTGATCACTTTTTGGGCTATGATTTTTTTTTCACACCAAGAATTTTTTTCTTTTTTTCCAAAATAAGGCTTAGTTTTGGAAATATTGCTAAAAACATCGGAAAAGTGTAAAAGTCGTGTTTTTGCATACATTTCGATAGAAATGGATGCATATCTCGAGTTTAAAATCCATAATCCACAAAATAAAAAATGCCTCCTAGCGCTGAAAGTCCTCTACACAATGGTAGTAAAAGCATACCTGATAGTTCGATATATTTTTAGTTATGTTGTCTGAAAATTCGTAAAATTCCTTCAAATTTGAACTTCTAGAAAACATCGATTTAGTAAAAATATTGACTTTTTCCACCATTTAAAGCTAAATATTCTCAAAATACACGGGCGTGTGACCTAAAAGGCGAGTATACTATTATGAACAATCAAAATAAACCAGATTGAATTTATATTGTCACAATGGGAAGAAATTGGAAGAAACTGAAATTTAAATGATCGTAAGATTGGCCTTTGTTTACATTTTTCAGACATTGTTTTGCGCTCTTTTGTTTTCGCGTCTTCGTCTCGGATATTAAGCGGCGCGTCTAGTATTACGCACGGGAAGATTCAACGCGCGACGCAATGATCGAACAGCTGTCGCAGCATTTGAAAAGCGCGGAACTCCGATTAATTTCCCGCCAAATAACCATGCGACTCAAACTTACCAAAACAACAATTTTAAATAACCCAAAAGAACGGGAAATAATCGCTTCCGATTAGTAACTTATGATAGTAATGATAGAATACATATAAAAGTATAAACTAATAGAGAAATATGAAATTCCATTTTTAAAACAAGTGCCGGGTTGACACTGCCCTTAAAATGTCACAAAAGCGCGAACGAAATACCGCGCACATTTGCGCGAACATAATACCGCGCAAGTTGGCGAGAACACAATACCGCGGGCGTTAACGCCAAACACGTATGTAAGCGCATGTGTTTGCGCTCTTCCTTGTTTTGTTTACATGCGAATGATTTTATTTTATTATGTAACCACTATTCCCTGAAGAGAGGAGGTGACATACACCTCCTCGAAACAAGTTTGTCGGTAATAAAGTTACACTAAAGAATATTGAAATAGTCTCTATTTTCATATTATTATAAAGCTCCTTATTCAAGTTGAGCACTCTACGAGGATCATCTTGGGTGATTATTTATGTATTTATATATAAACTGCTCACAAAAAGTATCGAAACACTTAGAAATGATCCAATATATATCGGCTCGAAAGGGTATGCATTAATCGAAGCAAATAACCAAGGACATAATTTTGTTCTGCGTATTTTGACACCTCGATCGTTGAGATACGATGTTGTGGAGCGGAGTTATTGTCATTTCAACGATCGTGGGTCCAATTTCAACAGTGACACTCGTCCCTATTGAAAAGGATGAATCTGATCATTCTAAACCTCAGCAGACATTCAGAAAGTGGAGATGGTGCAAAGGAGGGCCGCCGCACGTTTCGTATGCAACAACTATGAAAGATCAGAGGGTACAGTCACAGAATTATTAAGCAAAATGAACTGGTTATCACTTGAAAAACGTCGAAAGAACGCACGCCTTACTACAATGTATAAAATTCATAGCCAGGACATCGCGGTTCCAATACCGGACCAGGCCCGTCAGATGGGGGGGGGGGGGGGGGGGGGGGGGAGGGGGCGACGGTTGCGATCGCCCCCCCCCCCTTTGAAAATCTTCCCCGGAAAATGTGTACACAGATGAAAAAATTTCGCGCGCTACGCGCGCATTTATCTTCCAAAAATGCAATATTCTTTGCTACAAGCTTGTTTAGAGCCTAAATGTACCTCGATCGTGCAAAAAATAGGTGCAAATTCGAAAATTTTCGCGCGCTACGCGCGCATATTTCACTCACAATTGTTTTTTTTTTGAAAACGCCCCCCCTTTGAAAAAAGTGTCTTACGGGCCTGCGGACTATATCAACAGACCAACGGCATTACAAACTCGTCAATATCATGCTTCAAAGTTTAGTGTCATGGCTTCACATTCAAATGCGTATAAATTCAGTGCCTTCCCGCGTACAATATTGGACTGGAATGCACTACCGTCCTCATTACTCGACTGCAACAAACTAGACTCTTTTAAAACTGGCATTAGTAATTTAAGTAATTAAGTGTAATTGTATTATGTATCTCTTGTGTGTATTTGGTACCATGTTTTCTGACTGACGTCTGTATTGTTTTCTCAATTAGATATTGTCTCTTGACAACTTTATTGAGTATGTTCATATATAGATGTAGATGTAGATAGATCTCATCGATCGAGTTGTCAAAATACGCAGAACAAAATTATGCACTTGAATAGTTGCCTCGATTAATGCATACCCTTTCGAGCCGTTATATATTGGATCATTTCTAAGTGTTTCGATACTTTTGTGAGCAGTTTATATAGAGATTACTTGTCAGTTATCCTTTTGAAATCACCACTTCAAAATGCGATATATTCCAAAGTGAATTTAACACTTCTAACATAAGCGCTCTGACGACCTATATCTGGATTCATGAAAGCATGACACATTTCATTACGAGCCACAAGACGGGTATATTTTGATAACCGACGGCCCTAAAACTGCTGCCAAAAATATATATAGTATGAACAGTATGAACCTGTAAATGTAAGATATATTAAACATATAAGTGTGTCAGCACTTTATTTATTACAGCATCACGTCGACCGTAACAGAATATACATGTATACGGGAGAAAGTTATTGGAGACTGCGTTATGATAACAAAATCGTTACTTTTACGTCGGACCACAGAGAGTATTTCAAGCATGCAATAAGTTGGAGCGCTAGTTTATACCGTCTCAAATGAAGAAGAAAGGTCCTCATTTAATTAGTCATTGATGTTTACCTACATAAATTGCAATCGTATCCGTAAAATACAATTGAATCCTCGGATATGGAAAACTTACGTTATAAATCACTGTCATACACGAGACCACCGGATATCATGGCGAACTTATGTTTTACACCAGTGGTTCTCAACCTTTTTGGCCCATGACCCCTTTTGATATTCTTGGTCAGTACCGTGACCCCCCCCCCCCCCCACTAAAAAAATCCCGATTTATTCTGAAGCTGCTTAGTTATATGATGCGAGTGTAGCGAGCAGGAAATTTAGCATTTTCGAAAGTTTCTTTTAGGTTTTTAGAGCGAAATATTAAAAATGGTTCCCCCAAAAAGCTATATTTATGACCCCTTCATGACCCCCTGGAAAACACCAAACGACCCCCATGGAGGTCATGACCCCCAGGTTGAGAACCCCTGTTTTACACTCTAGCATACACGAGACCACCGGACCGGATATGGCAAACTTACGTTGTAGTCTTTACGTTGTAGTGTAGTATTGACTTGACGTTATAGGGGGAATCCACTAAACTCATGCGTGTCCATAACAAAAAGGTTCTTGTACTATTCGTTGTTAAAATAATTTGTCTTCTCTAATGTTTACCTTTTGTAACTCAGCCAATTCAGAAGTTCCCTCGCCCATTAACAGGGAACGGACGATGTCCAAATAAGGGCCTAATTATAATAAAACGTAAACATATTTTTCCGTTTATTAAAGAGCAGCTATTTGTTTATGTCAAATTAAGCCTATTAAACAACCTTTTTTACTTGTTTTCATCAATTATCCAAAATGCTATTCACATATGAATGATATAAATATGTTTGGTCGTTGTTGAACGGGGTTCAACAAGGTCTTCGTCGTTGTTTATCTTGAATCGACAATGGTAAGACGGGTTTATAAGCTGCCCTCGCAAATAAACCCGTCTTATCGTTGTCGATTCAAGATAAACAACTCCGAAAACTTATTGGACCCCTAATTATTACATCCCTTTAAATAAGTACATTCAAACGTAAACAAAACGTGACCCAATATATTTATTTAGAAATGATGTTCAATAAGTTAAAAGGTGTGTATAATGCCAGGAATTCAAACAGAGTAGGAGCAGGATAAATCCAATTGTTATGACGAGTCAATGCCTTTTGGGTTGTTTTATATATTGTTGATGCGTGAGTAAAGGGTAAAAGAACTATGAGTAAGTGTCTATTTCAATCTACAATAAAGGATGAGCATTGAATATTCATTCTTAAATTTGAGTCTTAACACAATGCTTGAATAATCGCGATAACTGTCATGTGTGTTCATTCAATCGATTAGCTTTTTTTGGGCTTATTCGGCTAGTGTCTGCTTACAATATGACAATAACATGGCTATAAGCATGCAGTGCCTGTAAATGGGCTCTTAGACAAATTGATATAAATATAAAATGCTTTAGATAAGTCATCATGGGTAGAAATTAACAGTTGAAAATTCAACCGCAACGTCATCCCAATGTATAAACTGTTCTTAAATCCCAAAGATTGAAATAGCGTACATGTACAGATGCTTATAATGCCATCAGGTCAAGGAGATTATGTGCAGGATTAACGACGTCTTACGATAAGACAATGACTTCGGGTTGTTTTCATTTAATTTTGATGTCCGATTAAACGGATAAAGACTGTAGTTAAAGTTAATTGCTCTATTTGCACCATTCTATTTAACGATAAAATGTTCGTCCTGAGCACGATATTTGATTAGCAATGACAACTTAATGCGGTTGTTCCTACGAATATTTTTTTAAAAACTTATTAATGCTAGTTCAATTGTAGACTGGGTCCCAGAATGTCCCTCTATTTGGATAACATCTGTAAAATGACGTACAAAATCGACGGACTGGGAAAAGAACACGCCAAAGCTCCCGATTGGTCAAACTGTAGCAATTTTCACGATCGTCATGCAGCGCCTTGGGAGATAAATAGGCTAGCCCACTCAACCGCTTCACGAGATGCACAAATCTGCGTGAAACCATCGACGCAGTGTGGCGTGATAGTGCCTGAATAAGCTCAAGTTTATTCACGAGTTTATCAGCGTACACTTTGGAACTGTATTTTTTAAACAAGAATGGTTAATTCTAGTGTTTTATAATTCAGTAGCACACTATTTGCTTACAACTTGCAGCACCGGTTAAAAAGCAAGAAAACATACGGTAAATCATTCACAATTGTTCTGTTTTCTTTTTTACGCATTGCATGATGGTTAATGGGTAATGCATAAAAAAGAAACAGGTTAATGATATTAAGTTAACCCAGTTTTAAGATAAATGTATTGATTCAATTCAATTGCATTACTTGGAGTTTTCCCACAAGGAGGTCAGTGCGCAATCAAAATATGTTGGCAAGTAATTTATCATTTTACGGTATAAATTCTGTTAAACAGTAACAAATAAATCCAATTTATCCTTTCTTGAAGTAAAGCATTAAAATACATTAAGAGGGGATTTAGTGATGAGGTAAAGTGCTTAAATGCGAAAAAAATAGACGCCTCGTAAATTTTATATCGATGCTTTAAGGCACATTTTATGATGGATCGAGTGAGTAAGCTTTTTGATGTTTATCTACGGCGCATAGCACCTAGTGATGCGACGGACTATTATGTAGGTTCAAATGAAAAGATGCAAAATTGCAATAGGTATGGATGAATGTCTGTAACGGCGATACATAAACACGCCGGCGGATAGAATATGGTTACAATGTTAGTGGTACACTATTTGTGATGCAATAAAGCCAAGGATCTATGGACGTATTGATATATGTCAGCCATTTTGGTGAAAAATAAGGCAAAATAATGACTAATGACAACTGCAGAATATCATTCTTCTTTCAAAGGTATAATACAATTTCTTTGATAGTTATGGGCAGTTTCCTAAGATATATTATTTGTAATATAACTCCACACAAAATCTCATCCAATATAAAAACTTCCATGTTGAAATGGATATAAGAATGGTTTCCGAACGAAAAAGTGTCCAAAGTGTCAGTTTTTGTACGGTACAATCAGGGATCTACATTTATTTCTTTGGCTTAAATATTAAATAAATACTATAGATGTGAACATGAATATAAACGGTTATGAGTGAGGCGCCATTATCCTCTAACTAGCTCCCAAGATATGCCACATATTATCATTCATCGAAACACCAGATGTGAAAAATTGACGCTATTGTAACGTCGAGTGAGCTGAGGTTATAAACATTCCAACCCATTAAGATATGAATATTACGACAAAAAAACTGTATTGTCGTTTTGTGGCCATTATTCTAATCCCATTTATTTCAATAGAATTTAGATTATTCTGTACGAGGTAAATTGTCGGGGCTTAAGTGTGAGTTCGTCAACCTTTATAAATCCAAATTTTCAGAAGTGGTTGAATTGCATGCATGACTTTCATCCATAATGGCTGATGTTGTAGTTTGTGACCATCTACGTCAATAACCACTGTTATTGGTTTAAGGAAACTTCGTTAGGCAGACTACTAACACCTAGAAGCCTGCTCTATTCCGTGTTCGCGTGTATCAATTGTCATATTTCTATTCATGAATGGTAAGAAATGCTACGCAGTCACGGAAGGACCAATGATGTTACCAGAATTTTGAATTGAGGGTTAACTTTACAGGACCTGTGTCGATAGCATACTATTAAAATACTTATACTTGCTCGAATAACAACACTCGTAATGCAACAAAGTGTTCCCTTGTTAAAATGGTTCACTTTTATATCTACATAGTATGCATTTTAAACGAATAACGCATTCCAATCATAATGTAAAGTTATCAAAGAGACTTGAGACATTTTGTTATCCGATATACGATAATATCCTTTTGACAGATACCTGCACCATATCTCTGTTGTCAAATTAACTAATCTTAAACTTTTAAAATTTAACTCAAAATACAGAATTGCTCAGGTGCACTTCAGACGTTTTAATATATATATATATATATCACGTTGATTTATTTACTTGTACATAGTAATGTAATTTGGTAAATAGGGTCCTCTGCACTCCGCAACTCCGGCGACTTCGTTCTTCCATGTGAATGTAGCGAGCAAGGTAACTGCAACTAATGATGGCGACGGGCGTGAGAGGTTATTCCTCACTATCTGAAACTGATCGACAATAAACGGACTCGGAATCATTACAAGCACAATCGTATTTAACAATCTTTAATGGGATTGTGGGCTGATCCGGAAGTTTGGATTACAGGAGGGGTTTCGCAAGCAAAACATGCAGCATTATATGTTCGAAAATTATTTGTCAAGCCCAAATTGCGTAATTATATAGAACCAAACATTATACCTATGACAAAAACGAATAAAAACCGCCATCTCTTAACATGCACTTTTTCAAATTCGTGGCAATCTTAAGTCCTGGTGTCGATGAAGTCATAGCTATGCAATGCACTTGCGCAAATTTGAGCACCAATAACCTTGACGTCATCGACACCGAGATTTTCGATCGCCGCGAATTCTAAAAATTACATGTTGAGAAATAGCAGGTGCTATTCTTTTGTGTGATAAGTATGAAATTTAATTATATTATCTACGCAATATGGGCTCTTTTAAATTTTTTCTAACATATAATGAGCAATGTTGTGCTTCCGGGACCCCTCCGTTACGGAATGTGTGAAGCGAGAGAGCACTTTCTAGCACGGCCCTACTGGCCATGAACAGGCAGCTTTAACCACGTGACTTTACTGTCGGTCTGACCTCGCACTGAGCTATCGGGAGCCACCTATAGTCAATACCGCAATCGCAGGAAGCCCTCTATAGTACGCCCTGATGTCCGCTACAAATAATATTTAATGATGGGTATCTGTTTCATATCCATTCATCAATTACATCACTTATACATTTATTCACATAATCGTAGTTACGACGTCATACTGTTCGTGTATTAAAAGCAATACTATCAATTACACAATGTTTTTTTAAATTTAGTTCTTGATGCAGAAATGCTATAAAGTTTGAATATATAGCGTATTTGAATTTGCTTCCACATAATGACTGACACAGCCCCACGTCTAAAGGTATAACCCGAGGATCTTCACACAGTGCGCAACGGCTTCAGGTTTCCGCCATAACTGATTTATATATTAAATTATTTATAGTGTTGATGTTTGTAATGTATTCCCTCGGTGCCTGTATGTTGGTCGGTCAGTGCTGGTCATTGACGGACCAACATCGTGTTCTGGGGTTTTATGTACGTTATTTTTTTATCAAATTGTTTTTTTAAAGATTGAATAAAAAAATGATGTTCTGTCAAGCTTGTATTAATTATTATGTGATATATTTGATTCCCTTCATAATATCCAAATAGACAGTTTTTATACAAATGATTGGATTTACCTCGTTCCATAATGGTCTAATACCATTTGCAGTAACAGAAGAGTGCGTGTTAGGAATTACTAAAAATATCAACTTTGATTTCAAACAGTCGTTGTGATACAAACATAATACTTAAACATCATACTCAAGGCAAATCTGAGTGCAGCAGGCAAGGAATTCCCTTCTTTATAATAAATCCAAACATGTCACCTCATATAAAATGTTATATCATTCATAGTATTGCTAGTGTGGTAACACAAACATATCAAAATGAAAATCTGTTTAGAAATCTGCTTGAATAAAGTGATAGAGTATGGTAGCTCTTTATACCCAGGTTTTACGTTGTTGTTGTCGTCAAGTAGAGCAACTCTCCACTGCTCGAGCGCTGTTTCATGTGAACGATGTCGTTTCAGTATTCTCGCGACTCGTCATCACGGAACCTTTTCACAAACGTGGACATAACTTTCCATGCCATGTGCTGATATGAATTCCCAACAGAGCATCGTTGTAAGCATTTTTAAGACGAGGAGATTTGTATACGCTCACTTTCTTGTGTACATACTGTACAACATTAATAATACGTGCCATTTCTCCAGACTATTGAAATTAACGGTTATTGCATACCTCTGTGTTAAACATGAGGTTACATTTCCTTAAATAGACGTGACGCACATACTCGTCCTCCTTAACTGCGTCAAACAACTAACAAATACTTACAATGGTATGCAATAGAAAACCACGCAACTGTGTTTAAAGATTTTGTTTGAAAAAACAAAATGTCACACACTATACAGAATTATGAATATTTGATTTTCACATTACGGTACTCAGCTGAAAGTTTGGAAATTTTGTTCAATAGGCTAGTTTTCGGATGTCTCATGATGTTCACGTATAACATGTATACAAAAATGTATGTATAATAAACCTGTCATCTGTTAAATTGTTAATTGTTAAATTGACAACTATATTGTAGTGAGTCCTGGGATTTGTTCATTTTTACAATTGTATATCATGTATTAACTTGTAAGGATTCAGAAAAATCAACCCTCATTGTACAACAAATCGTCGATTAAAATATTCTGTTCTAACGGTTAGATAAGAATAATTGTGCACTAATACTTCGGGAGCATAGGTTTTTTTCGGTCAAAGTTTAGGTGACACAGTGAGTTATGTATCAAAATGTTCTTTGAAGTCGGTAGAATTATAACCTAAGTGGACATCCTTGCCAACATTGATGGTTAATTGACCGTTGACTTAGATTTTGGGTAGAAGGTAGTTATTGTGTGGTTTTAAGGGTCGTATGACATACCAGAGCCTCACAGGAAGCTTATAATGTCCATTGGAAACACCAGCACGGATTGAGACAATCAGGGTTCCGAATTGGGTGCCAGGTTTATCGAAATTTAGAAGTCAAAACATGACCTTGAATTACCCATTTTGACTGAACAAAACCCTACATAAACCTCAACGGACTACTCAATAGCAATGGTAACTCATAACTTACAACCCTATTAAAGTTTTTAACCCTAAACTTCCTTAACCTTACGATTAACTACGGCAAAAAACAATGTCCACGCGCATGCTACAGCATTCGATTAGATGACGTTATCATCCAAAGTGATATATACGAAATCGCTGCCCGGGCTAGCGTTGGTAGGTTGAGTGGCCGAGTGGTTAGGGCGGCGGCGCGGAGGGTCCGGGGATCGAATCCCGTGGTTTCGCGGCAATTATTTGGGTAAAACATTCATACTTTGTCCCCCTCCCCCGGTTTCCACACAAAAACATAGCCTGGCTGGTTAGAGTTAAATCCTATTTATTCTGATCAAAAGTGTTTTAAGCAAGGTGTAAATTTTGTTGACTAAATATGGCAATAGAAGTGTTGCCTGTCTCGTGATATAACATTATAAATATTTATAAATATTTGTTTAATTTATTTGATTTTTTAAACATTGTTTTAAAATTCGAGTAAAACAAGAAATGCTCAGTTCGTATGCATGTGACTTGGTAATAAAATATGATTTATGTGTGCATGATGGCTATAAAATCAAAAAAGTTTCGAATGCATCTCATTAGCTTTAATGTACAGGTTTACAATTTTTTGTTTACCAGGTAAGTGCTTGTGAACTATTTTTTTTTTTCTGACTTACTTTCCCCATAAAATAATAAATATGTTGTTTGCTTATTCTACTGTTACATCATAAAACAGGCAACATTTCTCGTATGTGATAGTTTACTGAATTGAGGTAAGTTACTAGTATACATGGTGTGGGATCACACGAGGGGTCACGTAGGGATCAATTGAGGTCATTAAGGTGACGAACTTTTTAAACAAATAAAACGCGATCCCACACCAAACATCAACAACAACAACAGCAACAAAATAATACTTCGGAAATGAATTCAGCG
This sequence comes from Ophiura sarsii, assembly GCA_035610835.1. Lineage (NCBI taxonomy): Eukaryota > Metazoa > Echinodermata > Ophiuroidea > Amphilepidida > Ophiuridae > Ophiura > Ophiura sarsii. The sequence goes on from CM069452.1 coordinate 29,255,353, forward strand.
TAGAAATGAATAGTTTAACGTTCAACTACTAATTTGTACTTTAATTCCGTGTCATACTACAATGCCGATAGCGTTATTCTTTGAATATTGCGGCCTGTATCATAACTGGTATTATAGTTCTTTCCTTAGTACTTGCTGAATCGTTTCGAAAGAAAGACAGATTGGATACAGAAAGAAAGAAAGAAAGGCAAAAAAACACCTTTATCTATCCCCATTGTTGGTTGGTTTTGTTTTACGGAATACATGATGGTACTTAAAAGTCATCTCTGTTTCGAAATTAAAAATATCCATCCATATTACTTGGTTCTCCCAATACGGACGACAGTGCGGAAACAAAGACACTTTGATAAGTTATTCATGATGTTTACGGTGTATAGTTTCGTTAAATCAGAGCAAGTTAATTCAACAAATCGTATTGATTTTTCTTAAAGCAGAGCATCAATACTTTTAGAGTGGATTTAGTAGCACTATGCTTTAAAAGGGAAACGGCTTAAATATGAGAAGGGGGGGGGGGGGGGGGGGGGAGCCTCGTGAATATAAATATTGACGCCGTAAGGCAGATTGTGCGATGGATCGGGTGAGTAATCATAGGATGTTTATCTATGATGCGTAACACCCAGTGATGCGACAAATTGTTGTGTAGGTCAAAATGAACAGATGCAAAGCTGCCATAGGAATGCTCCAATGCTTATTACGTGCGAAACACTACCACGAAGATTTGCAAGTTTTACTCGTACGTCATTTGTGACTCAAATACAAGTTGAAAGCGTTTAGCGTCTGTATTGATGTTCTTCCGAGTCAGCAAAAACGATGCCATATAATCACTATTGATGACTAAAATGTTGTACTTTATTAATAAAAGAGGTCAAAATGATAGAAAACCATGGACTTATGATTTTCTTTTTTTGTTTATGAAAGGTGTCTTTCAATTCAATAGCTTCCTAAACAAATAATATCAAATATCACATTTGGTTGAGTCAACAAAATGATAGTTAGACCCGGACTATTTCTATTAAATAAATCAGCTTAACCACATTGAAATATCCAGAAAAAAACTCTATTTATACCTTAAATGTATGTTTTAATAGATCGTAACGTCGACTAAATTTCCTGTTATACGCAATGCATGATGGATGGATATTTATAATTTTAAAACATGTTAAATTAGTTATTAAATTTAGTTCTGGTTAACTATAGTATACTCCGTAAATTCATGAATAATTTGTCAAATGTTTTGTAATTCAATTTATTGAAAGTTAGATTTAATCATTAGAATAAGAAAAGGTTCTAAAAGATTTTAAAAAGGCTGCTATAAAAATAAATAGTCGCAGTCCATTTTGTAGGTTTTCGGATGGTTTTGATAATGATATCTTATCATTGGTATGCTAAATGAGGGAGCTACATAAGATATCTGATATGTTGCATGAGACCGAGGTCATATACCGTCACCATACTAACAATTAAGAGAATGTTTTGAAGTGGGTGTTATGTAACAGATGTAACCAATAATAAATGACACTTTTAGGAGAGAAAGATAATACTCCCCAACTTATATCTTATAAAATAATACTAACGTGTCATTATAGTCTTAATAACATAATATACACAGATATAAGAACCATAAGTTATTTATGTTAAACCATTCTTTTGCTGTTATCCACAATATCCTGCAAATATAGCCTTCGTGTTATATGCTCCCATTGAATAGCAAATCTTTACCCTCAGGTAAACCTGTCCATTTCTTTAACTTACACTAAGAGCCCTCAATTATTGACGTTATCTTTTATCAGGCATATCGATGTTCATCTGGTAATGTCCATCAGCAAGTTCTTGACGCACCTCATTTTTTATTTTTTCGAATATACTCAATAACATTTATACCCTGATCATAAATCTCAATGGACTTCAAATTAATCCCTACGAAGCAAATTCTCTGGGCTCAAATCGTCAACCTTTGAATGCCAACTATGTAAACTGCTCACAAAAAGTATCGAAACACTTAGAAATGATCCAATATATAACGGCTCGAAAGGGTATACATTATTCGAAGAAAATGACTAAGTGCATAATTTTGTTCTGCGTATTTTGATACCTCGATCGATGAGATAAGATGTTGCGGAGCGGAGTTATTGTCATTTCAATGGTCGTGGGTCAAGTTTCAAAAGTGACAATCATCCTATAGAAAGAGGTTTGCATTACTGTTTAGAATGATCAGATTCGTGATTTTCTATAGGGATGAGTGTCACTTTTGAAACTGGACCCACGATCATTGAAATTACAATAACTCCGCAGCTCCGCAACATCGTATCTCAACGATCGAGGTGTCAAAATACGCAGAACAAAATTATGCACTTGGTTGTTGGCTTCGATTAATGCATACCCTTTCAAGCCATTATGTATTGGATCATTTTTAAGTGTTTCGATACTTTTTGTGAGCAGTTTATTATATAAAGGACGAGTAGTTACTGTATGCCATCCCCAATAATAATGGGCGCCCGGCTAGCCTCTTGGGCAGGCGAGTCTTTGGAAGAGACTAGGGAAAAAGTGTACTTTAGGTCCCAGATTCTGGAATGTACTAGTATCGTCCGATACTAGAACACCCAGTATCGACCGATACTGGTACAAAGTCAGTGTTCCAGTATCGGTCGATACTAGCACATATAAAATGTCCCAGTATCGGGCGATACTGGAACAAAATTATGTACCAGTATCGTTCGATACTGGGACAAATCTCATTGGTATCACGTGTACCAGTATCGACCGATACTGGAACATAAAAATGTTCCAGAATCGGTCAATACTGGAACACAATTTGGTGTTCCAGTATCGACCGATACTGGAACAGTAAAATCGTACCAGTATCGACCGATACTGGCAACTTTTATGTTCCAGTATTGAACGATTCTGGAATACCAGTATCTGGGACCTAAAGTACACTTTTTCCCTAAAGTCAATTCCCGTCAATTCCCATGGTAAACGTCACCTTTTAAGGACGGAAGATTTTTGAACAGATCACCGGTGACCAAATGGGAATAACGCAGTTTAATGTAATGTGATTGTTGCCAAGAAACATAAACTATCTATGATTTTTTTATAATTATAATTATTACGTTAACATTACATACATTCTAGATCGATAGATTGATTTGTAAAACTAGCCCCCCTATATCTTATTTCAGTACGCACAATTTCATTTTAAAGTTCAATTACGTCTAGATTCATACAGAAATCAAAATACAGTACCATGCAAAAAACTGGGAACTGTTTTAACAAATATATATGCCAAAAAAAGAATCTGTTGTAACCTGATTGTCTTTATTTTAATCATTGATCCATAGGCCTACTTTCATCATTATTTTTCTATAAAACTGTGTCTATACATGTACATTGTAAATTAAATAAATACTTCGGTATAATTCTGCCTCCAGATGTGCATGATAACTAACCGTGTTAAAGTTTTCTGTTGTAAACTGAATGTCTCATTATTTCAATCATTGATGCATGGGCCTACTTTTTTATAATGAGTTATTGATTAATAATATATTGTATTACAACAAGTCGTAAATTTCAGATAGTACTATGTTTTGGCCTTTATTTCAACATATGACGAAAGGTATCAATTAAAGTTCAAGATGGTTTTAGTTTCAATTGTATACACGTGGGTCGAATTCACGGCGCGGTGTGATGTCGTTATCTACCTGCTCTCTCGATGCAAGACTAAAGTGTACATTGCAAATGGTGCTACTAAAACGTGTAATATTTCATGATTCCATATTCAGGTAAGACATATTTTAGGGACATTTTTACTGACATTTCCTAGAAAAAAGAAATATTATTTGTAATGATAATTTTCTTGAAGCATGTCGGCACTGAAAGCAAGGTTTTACATTTCCTTTAGTTTGATCAGTTCCGAATTGGCGAGAAATGTTCGGTTTTTATATTTCCGTGCGCAAAAGTAATCCAAGCGTACTATGGCGTTTAAGGCTAGACGCACGCGGTTTTGGTCGCACGCACACGTCTATGGCAGGCCCAATGTCCAGTAACTCGAAAAACCAAGTTTTTCGCCGAAAAACTTGGTTTATCGATTGAAAATCCAAGTTTTTCTCGAAAAACTTGGTTTATCAATTGAAAAACCAAGTTTTTCGGACAGCTAGGCGAAAAACTTGGTTTTTCAAATGAAAAACCAAGTTTATCGATTCGAAAAACCAAGATTTTCAGTTGGCTGGAGAAAATCTTGGTTTTTCGATCGAAAAACCAAGTTTATCAAAGTGTAATGTCCAATAATTTGAAAAACTTGGTTTATCAATTGAAAAATTGAAAAACCAAGTTTTTCGACGCGGAACGTAAATTAATTAGAAAAACTTGGTTTATCAATTGAAAAACCAAGTTTTTCGACGCCTAGGTGAAAATCTTGGTTTTTCAAATCGATAATCTTGGTTTTTCAAATGATAAACCAAGTTTTTCGAATTATTAGACATTAGGCGTCGAAAAACTTGGTTTTTCAATTGATAAACCAAGTTTTTCAAATTAGTTTACATTCCGCGTTGAAATACCAAGTTTATCGATCGAAAAACCAAGTTTTTCGAATTAATGGACATTGGGCGTCGAAAAACTTGGTTTTTCAAATGATAATCCAAGTTTTTCGAACTATTGGACATTTGGCGTCGAAAAACTTGGTTTTTCAATTGATAATCCAAGTTTTTCGAGAAAAAATTGGATTTTCACTTGAAAAACTTGGTTTTTCAATTGATAAACCAAGTTTTTCGAATTATTTTACATTCCGCGTTGAAAAACCAAGTTTTTCGAATTAATGGACATTAGGCGTCGAAAAACTTGGTTTTTCAATTGATAATCCAAGTTTTTCGAGAAAAACTTGGTTTTTCACTTGAAAAACTTGGATTTTCAATCGATAAACCAAGTTTTTCGATCGAAAAACTTGGTTTTTCAAAATGATAAACCAAGTTTTTCGAATTATTGGACATTAGGCGTCGAAACTTGGTTTTTCAAATGATAAACCAAGTTTTTCGAATTATTGGACATTAGGCGTCGAAAATCATGGTTTTTCAATTGATAATCCAAGTTTTTCGAGAAAAACTTGGATTTTCACTTGAAAAACTTGGTTTTTCAATTGATAAACCAAGTTTTTCGAATTATTTTACATTCCGCGTTGAAAAACCAAGTTTTTCGATCGAAAAACCAAGTTTTTCAAAATGATAAACCAAGTTTTTCGAATTAATGGACATTAGGCGTCGAAAAACTTGGTTTTTCAAATGATAAACCAAGTTTTTCGAATTATTGGACATTAGGCGTCGAAAAACTTGGTTTTTCAATTGATAATCCAAGTTTTTCGAGAAAAACTTGGATTTTCAGTTGATAAACCAAGTTTTTCGAATTATTTTACATTCCGCGTTGAAAAACCAAGTTTTTCGATCGAAAAAATTGGTTTTTTAAAATGATAAACCAAGTTTTTCAAATTAATGGACATTAGGCGTTGAAAAACTTGGTTTTTCGATTGAAAAACCAAGTTTATCTAAGTGTAATATCCAACAATTCGAAAAACTTGGTTTTTCGATCGAAAAACTTGGTTTATCGATTGAAAATCCAAGTTTTTCAAATGAAAATCCAAGTTTTTCTCGAAAAACTTGGTTTATCAATTGAAAAACCAAGTTTTTCGACAGCTAGGCGAAAAACTTGGTTTTTCAAATCGATAATCTTGGTTTTTCATTTGAAAAACCAAGTTTTTCGCCTAGCTGTCGAAAAACTTGGTTTTTCAATTGATAAACCAAGTTTTTCGAGAAAAACTTGGTTTTTCATTTGAAAAACTTGGATTTTCAATCGATAAACCAAGTTTTTCGGCGAAAAACTTGGTTTTTCGAGTTACTGGACATTGGGCCTGCCATACACGTCACCTGCCTTCGCGCCCGTGTCTTTCTGTATTCATTCGATAATGTAAGGATACTCCGCCAATTTGGAACTGATCGAGCTATAGTATTAAACTTTTAAGATTTCCCTTTTAGTCAGTCATCTGAGAATCATCATTTCACTTTAAAGTTTTATCTGTTGCCCAAGTATCATTTGATATTTAAAGGCGTGCTGAAGACCTCTATATCTGAGTTTGTGAAATCATGTCACATTTAAATACTAAGCTAGCTTTATGTTTTGATAACCGACGACTCAAAAATCTGCATGAAATAGAGTATTACAAGTGTAGTAAGCTAATCCAAATGTATCCCGTTATTAACCGACAGCGTTTTATTGCCAAATCGCGTCAACCGTAACAGAATAGAACGGTGACAGTTATTGGATATTGCTATGTAAACAAAATGCTTACTTAACGAAATAACAGCAAGTGTTTCAAGAATGAAATATATAGTGGGCGCTGTGCTATTTAGCAATTTCTCGAGATGTCAATGCAGGCGACAACCATTTTTTACTTTTGTCACTTTTGCGTTTAGTTTGATCTTGAATATATAATTAGTTCATCTTATTCTAAATTATATTATTAATCTCTAAAATAAATATACTGATTCAACACACAAATATTCTCCTGCTGTAAAATGACAAAAAATCACAATAACTAAGTCTGCCAATGGGCAAAATAGTCCTTCGATCTCCCCCATTTATTGACATGATCTTGTAAATAATGATGTAGACGGATTCTATTAAAATACAATTGAAAAGGTCTAGGTATTAGTAAAAGTGGTATAGAACTGTGTATGCAAAGAGTTTCTCTCATACTAGAGGCCATCCCTGTGTCAGCAATAATATTTGCGGGAACTAAAGTCCCTTTTCAGAACTTAAAAAGACCAACACCACAGATATTGAAATATGTGACCAACACGCAAGTTGATGGATACTCGTTTCAAAATAACATGTATAATAGGTCATTCTTTGAACAGTAATACTTGTATTGTTGAAATTTGTGCATTGAATTGATTTTAACAACGAATACTACGAGAACCTTTTTGAGTGAAGTGGATTCCCTTTATAGCTTCAATTCAATACTATTTATACTGAGGATGATATAAAGTGCGCAACTAAACTATTAGGACACTTTGCATGCTACAAATTGAGAAAAAACATTGAGAATCCATTAAGCTACCTTGTTAGCTTGTGGGTTTTCTAGGTTTATAATATTATTGAAAAGTTCATATAAGTTTGTTTAAACAAATTTGGGATATGTTTGAGACATCATTTTAAGGGGGAAATGGTTTATAACACTATTTCAGTGAATTAAGTTTTTCTTTTTGATAATTTTAGATAATCTAAGCATTGTTAATAGTCAATTAGCTTGGCAATAATACCAAGGTATGATGGAATGAACAGAACTGTGTGCCCGTGTGTGAGTGCAATGAGAAAGCTTAGGAAATTTGGATGCTCTCCATTTATAATATGAAAGTCACGGTGTCGAAATAAAATATAATATTTGTATAGATGAATAAAGAGATCAATTCTCGATAGATGTGAGAGATTAAAGACATGTGACAATATTTTGATTTTTTTACTTGAGTGAATCCATCGACAAACAATTGCTAATAATATCTTGAAACGGAGGGCAATATTGACAGGCTGTCTACCAAAGGACTGCGTTGGCTATAATAATCTTGATTAATTATTCATGAGCTTTTTTCAATGGAAAATCTGCATTGGGATTTGATGGAGGCACATATTATTTTCTTCAATTCCAAGAGGTTCAGCAACACATTTGTTCAACTCATAGTGAAATAGTGTTTCCAAATAATAATTTGAATTGTTTTGACACCATAACCAAGTGTCCTAATACTTTTGGTTGCTAGTGAATAAAGATTGTATGCATAGTCTCATCTATTGAAAAACACCGTAGGCCTAAACACATGGGAATCAGGTTGCAAAGTTTGCAATCAAAATTCAATTGACATACACTTCCTCAACTTACTACAAGACCTCAGATCCGTATTATTCGTTCGTTGACACAAATGTCAAAGAATTTGAAGAACAGAAGGGCAACAACGAACAAAAGACTAGCATCGCGAGATGTTAGGCTATTCAATGTAAGGATTCTCTAGAGCACTGCAAACAAGCAGATATATTGCCAAATCTGTAAGAATCCATTCATTTTCCGAATGTGTAAGAACCTATTAAAACAGATGTCGCACGGGCCTCATCTAAAACCGACATGAATGTCAATGAACAATATTAAAGCAGTGGTGTGTAACAATTTTTTCATCAGAATATTATCAAAATGTAAATACATGTACCGTCATAGCTGCGACATCGTAACCAAACACTCATCAGTGATTCAACACATTTATAAAGACAGAAAGTGATACAAGAGAGGGTATTCATATGCTACATAAAAGTGTCCCTAGGAATCATACATGTATACACATTTCACTGGGCTATTTTCTCTAGCTCAGCTATCTCACTCCCACTCTCAATTCCTCATAGCTCTTTAACTTCCCTGTTGCTGTTAAAGCTTTTATACCGACACGCATAGTACACTTATACTTAAAAAAATATAAACCAAGATTTTTACACCAGGCACACATAATATCATACATAAACTTCATCATTATCATAACGTCTGCAGCATAATAATGTTGAAAATATTAAGTATTATAGTTTGTTTTGTTTGTATTGCTGTATGTACGCGTACATATTCAATTTGAAAACGTTATAATTGAATCAATGTTGAACGTTACTATAAGTTGATAAATACATAAATGTACGAATATTTAAAACCTCAGGCGCCGTTGACTCAATTTTGTCTTTTTTATTAATCTCCACTGATATAGAGCAGTTTAAGAAACAAATGCCCCTATATTTGATAAGTAAGCGTTTGCCTTCTCGGGCTTTATCATTTTCTCGATGTAGAGCGAAGTCATTCCAGGTGCATCACCTGTAGTGTTGTAGTGTCGTACCTGTATAAATACGCATATTGATATATTCTATGACAATAATGTATACGGTATCGGTAAAACGAATGGTAAACGAGAACAAAATGAAACTTTTCCTAAATTTAATCACTTTGGTATTTTCCGCACAAGGCTTCTCTCGTTGTGCTACGCAATCAGGCACTTTATCATTGTGGAAGGAAAATGGAGTTATTTGATATCAACAAATTCGACAAATCATTAAAATGCTTACAGAATAATGAAAAAACCCCATCGAATTGCTTTTCTTTTAACTCAATATTATGGTTTTGCGACCTTTGTTAAAAATCGTTGAAATTATGATTTAGCGGCGCTATCCACACTTGATACTTGACTTAAACTTGATACTTGATAGTTGACTTCCATAAAAGCATTATCTGCTGTCCCGGAAGCTGACAATAATGTGCGTGTGGTCCAAGTGCAGTTAAACAAAAGGTGCAGGATAAAAACTGGAAGTGTAGCTAGCTGACTACCATTCCTTGCCGGAGGCTGGTGGCTGCATCTGCCTGATGAAGAGCATCGCCGCCATGTTAAAAGCCTCTGGTGCAAAATTAGATGCTGGTGGGATCAAGTTCCACAATGGTATTATACGTGGATAGAGTATCTGTACATATCAAGATTGGTTTGTAGTTGTTGGTATTGAAGTGGGTGTTGTCTTCTTCCTTGTCTAGGATTAGCTTTAACAATTTGAGGTAATACGATGTCCACTAAACCATAGTGTATCTTGTAAAACATAGATGCCTGTGCCATTAGCCTACGATGTTCAAGTGTGTCCCACTGTAATCTGGTGAGCATAGCAGCAACGCTGGAGGTTCTTTTGTAATCACCAAGGGGGAAGCGTGCAGCCTGTCTTTGCATGCTGTATGTAGAGGTACATGTTGTATGTAAAAAAATAGGTATAGAGAGGAATGTTAGACCAGGGATTCTGGGTGGCTGTTCCTTGAGGATATTAACTTAATCAAATGACCTTATCCTTTAATGATATTACAACAATTAAAACCTTTCATTGCACTGATGCTTGTGGGGAGACAGGTGATTTTTCAACCATAATAACAACGATACGATCTTTCTATGATATTTCGATTACACAAATCAGACGAATTTTAAATATCGAATTCCCATCAATTCCGACAAAAGGGCATATGCCTTTGTAAATAAATGAGTCTATGGCAAGGTTGTTTTACCATGAATGCGTAATGTGCACCTGTTTGAATTGAAACAAATCAGTAACCCGATAGCTGACGGCAATTCAATCAGGGTGTGCCACTCAACCTCCTGATCTGAAGCTACTTTTGTTTAACTTTGGTGAGTGTCACATTGTTGGTGGCGCTGTTTGTGTCGTCCGCTTTAGGTGTTAGACTTAATTGAAGTTTACACAGAATTTTCGGGGAAATTCCCCAACAATTGTCCGGTTTTGATATCCTGAAATATATGATATTTTACGTTTCCTTATTTATTTTAGGTATTTGAATTCATTCTCCAACTTTACACCATACCATTTGTGTTCTACGGACTTGCTGCAAGTTTATAAATTCCTTTTATTCCAGTGAGCATCATAAAGTGGCGCTGTTGCCTTTTTTAATTTATGCAAACGGGACCTGTTTAGATACGGATGTGAGTATACGACTTTCCTATCCCAAATTTAATACAATCCCTGATGCAATCGGATGGAAGCGAAAGCAGTTATTTGAATCTATTCAATGAAATATCTTCGCAACACATGTTTATCTGTGTTAATAGTCCCTTTACTGATATATATGTTTTAAATCTCAATCAGAACATCTTATGTAGTTTATAAACATGATGAGATTGCCAATGTGGTTACACAAACAGATCAACTATGGCAATTCCTTACTCGACTCGGTGGTCTCTCTTCTTTTGTCTTAGGCCGGTAGCAAAAACGTCAAACTAGCGCTGCTCGCCTCATTAACCAGGTACCAAAGAGCACCTCCACAACCCCGCTTATTCTTGAGTTGCACTGGCTGCACGCGGACAGAGAATAAAATTAAAGATCTTGCTACATGTTTATAAAAGTGTGAATGGCTCATCCTCAGTGCTGATGCATATATGTGCTGCCCCGAGTGTGCAGGCTTTTAATTTTTTTTTTTAAAACCTACCTCTTTCCAAAAGAGTAGGCAGTGTTTTTATATTGTTGCAGTAGTTGCATTATAGTCCCTGCTCATTACATTCCAGTTGCCTGTAAGGTTTGAGCCCAAGTTTGATCCATCCAACACCATTTACCGCATGCTGGGGTACCTTGAGTGTGGCAGCGGTGGAACTAGAAACAAGCCTGAGGGGCTGCAGTATTGCCACATGACTATTTCCACACGTGGTGATTTTCCGCAGATTTGGGCTAGTTTAAAACTAAAATCTGCTCTTTGGATAATATAATGTGATTTTTTTTCTCGAAATTTGAACATTTGTTTTATAAAATATGATATAGCACTAGTTTTTTATGACAAATTGAAATTAAAAGTTGGAATTTGTTATCACAAGAACATTTTCAAAAGTAATATATATGGCTTCTAGTTACACCAACACCAAAGAGCCTTGAGCTATGCTTAGGATAGCGGTGGAAATGGTAGCACGCATGCTGGCAAGACACAGTTGGTGTAAAATAAATCAGATAAATGGTGTAGGAGGGATAATTTATTACCCTGGATATGTCATCAAAGACGTGGTCAAGAAAGTTGGATTTTATACAGGGCACGGAACCGTAATGCGTTTTTACTGATGTTTTTATCATATTTATGCTGGGTTGTAACTCCAAAGTTTTTTAATATTCACATCTTGTATCTATTTTCAGTGTTATATGTATATAACTGAGATCATCAACAGATCAATAGCAACTGGCGTAGTGCCATCTGCACTGAAGTCCTCTCGCATCGTCCCTCTACTGATGAAAGCTAGATTATATCCTGAGATCCTGCAGAACTATCAACCAATATCTAATTTGGTTCTAGAACGGATTGTCACCAAGCAGTTGCAAAATTACCTTGACGAACAAGATCTTAGTGCTAGTATGCAGTCAGCCTACCGTCGCTACCACAGCACAAAGACTGCCCTTCTCCAAGTGAACAATGATCTTTTGAGTGCTGTTGACCAACATCAGGAAGCTGTTATTGTGTAATTAGATCTGTCATCAGCTTTTGACACCATCGATTACAACACTCTTATCCAACGATTAAGAACTAGATACGGGATATCTGACACTGCGCTGTTATGGTTCGCTTTATATCTGACACTGACTGCGCTGTCATGGTTTGCTTCATATTTGTCTGGGCATGTCCAAGCTGTCTCTATTTGCAGAACGCTCTCTGACGCTCATCCACTTCGCTACGGTATTCCTCAGGGCTCTGTTATTAAACCAATTTTGTTCAACTTATACATTGCGGCTTTGCAGGATATCATCAAGGCACATATGCTAAACTGTTTTAAGTATGCTGATGACACCCAACTGTATGTAGTTTCCATCCTTCTGACAAATCCATCGCTCTTCAGAAACTGGAACGATGTGTTGATGACATTAAAACGTAGTCGGTCTTGAACAAATTAAAGTTAAATGATAGCAAGACAGAAGCCTTATGCTTTGCTTCCTGTTTTGTGCCCTCTGATCTTGTACCGACAGTTACTATCGGATCCTCATCTGTAAGTCCTTCTGCAGTTTTCCGTAAAAACTGGTGTCGCCTTTGACAATGATCTCAGATTGACACAGCAAGTAAACAGCATCTGTTATTCCGCAGTATAAGCCATTTATAGAATTGGTCAAATTCGGAAAAATCTTGATATGAAAACAACTAAAAGATTCATCCACGCATTTGTGACGTCGCGCCTTGACTATTGTAATTGATTGCTTTATGCCTTAACCTAATATCTAATTGGTAAGCTTCAGGGTGTACAAAATTCTGCGGCTAAGCTAACTGCGATGAAACGCAACCACATCAGTGACACAATTATTGCGGGCCTTCACTGGTTGCCAATCACCGAACGCATTGAATAAAAGATGCTGCTTATAACGTACACATGCCTTTAGCTTTATGGACTGGCCCCTTCTTAACCGACAGAACTCATGAAGAACTCATGAAGAACTCTTATATTTATAATGAGTTATTAATTATTAATATATTGTATTACAACAAGTCGTAAATTTCAGATAGTACTATGTTTTAGCCTTTATTTCAACATCTGACGAAAGGTATCAATTAAAGTTCTTAGTTTCAATTGTATACATGTGGGTCGAATTCACGGCGCGGTGTGATGTCGTTATCTACCTACTCTCTCGATGCAAGACTAACGTGTACATTGCAAATGGCGCTACTAAAGCGTGTAATATTTCATGATTCCATATTCAGGTAAAACATTTTGTGGGGACATTTTTACTGACATTTCCTAGAAAAAAGAAATATTATTTGTAATGATAATTTTCTTGAAGCATGTCGGCACTGAAAGCAAGGTTTTACATTTCCTTTAGTTTGATCAGTTCCGAATTGGCGAGAAATGTTCGGTTTTTATATTTCCGTGCGCAAAAGTAATCCAATCGTACTACGGCGATTAAGGCTAGACGCACGCGGTTTTTGTTATTCGCCAATTTGGAACTGATCAAGCTATAATATGAAGCTTTTAAGAAAATAGATCACTATGGTGCGAATTAAAGCTTTGAAACAATTTAACTCAATTTAACTCCCTTTTAGTCAGTCATCTTAGAATCATCATTTCACTTAAAAGTTTTATCTGTTTCCCAAGTGTCATTTGATACTCTTAAAGGTGTGCTGACGACCTCTATATCTGAGCTCGTGAAATCTTGTCACATTTAAATACTAGCAACAAGCCAGCTTATGTTTTGATAACCGACGACTCGAAAATCTGCATGAAATAAAGTATGAACAAGTAAAGTAGGCTCTTCCAAATGTATCCCGTTATTAACCGACAGCGTTTTATTGCCAAATCGCGTCAACCGTAACAGAATAGAACGGTGACAGTAATATTGCTATGAAAACAAAATGCTTACTTAACGAAATAACAGCAAGTGTTTCAAGAATGCATAATATAGTGGGCGCTGTGCTATTTAGCAATGTCTCGAGATGTCAATGCAGGCGACAACCATTTTTGCTTTTGTCACTTTTGCGTTTAGTTTTTACGTAACTTGATCTTGAATATATAATTAGATCATCTTATTCTAAATTATATTATTAATCTCTGAACTAAATATACTGATTCAACACACCAATAGTCTCCTGCTGTAAAATGGCCAAACATCACAATAACTAAGTCTGCCAACGGGCAAAATAGTCCTGCTCCCCCATTTGTTGACATGATCTTGTAAATTATGATGTAGGCGGATTCTATATATTAAAATACAATTGAAAAAGGTCTAGGTATTAGTAAAAGTGGTATAGAACTGTGAATGCAAAGAGTTTCTCTCATACTAGAGGCCATCCCTGTGTCAGCAATAATATTTGCGGGAACTAAAGTCCCTTTTCAGAACTTAAAAGACCAACACCACATTGAAATATGTGACCAACACGCAAGTTGATGGATACTCGTTTCAAAATAACTCGCCACATGTATAATATAGGTCATTCTTATAACAGTAATACTTGTATTGTTGCAGTTTGTGCATTGAATTGATTTTAACAACGAATACTACGAGAACCTTTGTGAGTGAAGTGGATTCCCTTTATAACTTCAATTCAATACTGTTTATATTGAGAATGATATAAAGTGCGCAACCAAAAGTATTAGGACACTTTGCATGCTACAAATTGAGAGTAAACACTGGGAATCCATTAAGCTACTTTGTTAGCTTGTGGGTTTTCTAGGTTTATAAAATTAATGAACAACTCATATAAGTTTGTTTAAAAGAATTTGGGATATGTTTGAGAAATTATTTTCAGGGAGAAATATGTATAACACTATTTCATTGACTTAAGTTTTTCTTTTTGATAATTTAGTTAATCTAAGCATTGGTAATAGTCAAATTAGCTTGACAATAATACCAAGGTATGTTGGATTGAACAGAACTGTGTGCCCGTGTGTGAGTGCAATGAGAAAGCATAGGAAATTTGGGTGGTCTCTATTTATAATATGAAAGTCACGGTGACAAAATAAAATATAATATTTGTATATATGAATAAAGAGATCAATTCTCGATAGATGTGTGAATTCAAAGACATGTGACAATATTTGGATTTGCTTTTACTTAAGTGAATCCATCGACAAACAACTGCAAATATTATCTTGAAAGGGAGGCAATATGGACAGGCTGTCTACCAAAGGACTGCGTTGGCTATAATAAGCTTGATTAATTATTCATAAGCTATTTTCAATGGCAAGTCTGCATTTGGATTTTATGGAGGCACATATTATTTTCTTCAATTCTATGGAATGGAAGAGGTAGATGTTGTAGAAAACATAAATTAACTAATGTGAAGAGGTTCAGCAACACATTTGTTTAATTCATAGTGAAATATTGTTTCCAAATGTAATAATTGGAATTGTGTTTACACCATAACCAAGTGTCCTAATACTTTTGGTTGCTGGTGAGTATGTATGTATGCATAGTTTCTACTGAAAGACACCGTAAGCCTTTAAACACATGGGAATCAGGTTGCAAAGTTTGCAATCAAAATTCAATTGACATACATATCCTAAACTTACTACAAGACCTCAGATCCGTATTATTCGTTCGTTGACACAAATGTCAAAGGATTTGAAGAACAGAAGGGCAACAACGAACAAAAGGTTAGCATCGCGAGTTGTTAGGCTATTAAATGTAAAGATTCTCTAGAGCACTGCAAACAAGCAGTGATATATTGCCAAATCTGTAAAAATCCATTCATTTTTCGAATGTGTAAGAACCTATTAAAACAGATGTCTCACGGGCCTCATCTAAAACCGACGTGAATATCAATGAACAATATTAAAGCAGTGGTGTGTAACAAATTTCAACAGAATCTTATCCAAATTGAAATACATGAACTGTCATAGCTGCGACATCGTAACCAAACGTTCATCAGTGATTCAACACATTTATAAAGACAGAGAGTGATACGGGAGGGTATTCAACATGCTACATAAAAGTGTCCCTAGGAATCACACATGTATACACATTTCACTGGGCTATTTTCTCTAGCTCAGCTATCTCACTCCCACTCTCAATTCCACATAACTCTGTAACTTCCCTGTGGCTGTTAAAGCTTTTATACCGACACGCATAGTACACTTATACGAGTACTTAAAAAATATAAACCAAGATTTTTACACCAGGCACACATAATATCATACATAAACTTCATCATTATCATAACGTCTGCAGCATAATAATGTTGAAAATATTAAGTATTATAGTTTGTTTTGTTTGTATTGCTGTATGTACGCGTACATATTCAATTTGAAAACGTTATAATTGAATCAATGTTGAACGTTACTGTTGATAAATACATAAATGTACGAATATTTAAAACCTCAGGCGCCGTTGACTCAATTTTGTCTTGTTTATTAATCTCCACTGATATAGAGCAGTTCAAGAAACAAATGCCCCTATATTTGATAAGTAAGCGTTTGCCTTCTCGGGCTTTATCATGTTCTCGATGTAGAGCGAATTCATTCCAGGTGCATCATCTGTAGTGTTGTAGTGTCGTACCTGTATAAATACGCATATTGATATATTCTATGACAATAATGTATACGGTATCGGTAAAACGAATGGTAAACGAGAACAAAATGAAACTTTTCCTAAATTTAATCACTTTGGTATTTTCCGCACAAGGCTTCTCTCGTTGTGCTACGCAATCAGGCACTTCATCATTGTGGAAGGAAAATGGAACTATTTGATATCAAAAAATTCGACAAATCATTAAAATGCTTACAGAATAATGAAAAAAACATCGAATTGCTTTTCTTTTAACTCAATATTATGGTTTTGCGACCTTTGTTAAAAATCGTTGAAATTATGATTTAGTGGCGCTATCCACACTTGATACTTGACTATACTTGATACTTGATAGTTGACTTCCATAAAAGCATTATCTGCTGTCCCGGAAGCTGACAACAATGTGCGTGTGGTCCAAGTGCAGTTAAACAAAAGGTGCAGGATAAAAACTGGAAGTGTAGCTAGCTGACTACCATTCCTTGCCGGAGGCTGGTGGCTGCATCTGCCTGATGAAGAGCATCGCCGCCATGTTAAAAGCCTCTGGTGCAAAAACAGATGCTGGTGGGAGCAAGTTCCACAATGGTATTATACGTGGATAGAAAGAGTATCTGTACACATCAAGATTGGTTTGTAGTTGTTGGTATTAAAGTGGATGTTGTCTTCTTCCTTGTCTAGGATTAGCTTTAACAATTTGAGGTAATACGATGTCCACTAAACCATAGTGTATCTTGTAAAACATAGATGCCTGTGCCATTAGCCTACGATGTTCAAGTGTGTCCGACTGTAATCTGGTGAGCATAGCAGCAACGCTGGAGGTTCTTTTGTAATCACCAAGCGTGCAGCCTGTCTTTGCATGTTGTATGTAGAGGTACATGTTGTATGTAAAAAATAGGTATAGAGAGGAATGTTAGACCAGGGATTCTGGGTGGCTGTTCCTTGAGGATATCAACTTAATCAAATGACCTTATCCTTTAATGATATTACAACAATTAAAACCTTTCATTGCACTGATGCTTGTGGGGAGACAGGTGATTTTTCAACCATAAAACAACGATACGATCTTTCTATGATATTTCGATTACACAAATCAGACGAATTTTAAGGATCGAATTCCCATCAATTCCGACAAAAGGGCACATGCCTTTGTAAATAAATGAGTCTATGGCAAGGTTGTTTTACCATAAATGCGTAATGTGCACCTGTTTGAATTGAAACAAATCAGTAACCCGATAGCTGACGGCA
Organism: Ophiura sarsii; assembly: GCA_035610835.1. NCBI lineage: Eukaryota > Metazoa > Echinodermata > Ophiuroidea > Amphilepidida > Ophiuridae > Ophiura > Ophiura sarsii. The sequence continues at coordinate 29,273,158 of CM069452.1, forward strand.
ATTCAATCAGGGTGTGCCACTCAACCTCCTGATCTGAAGCTACTTTTGTTTAACTTTGGTGAGTGTCACATTGTTGGTGGCGCTGTTTATGTCGTCCGCTTTAGGTATTAGACTTAATTGAAGTTTACACAGCATTTTCGGGGAAATACCCCCAACAATTGTCCTGTTTTGATATCCTGAAATATAATATGATATTTTACGTTTCCTTATTTATTTTAGGTATTTGAATTCATTCTATCACTTTACACCATACAGTCATTATTTGTGTCCTACGGACTTGCTGCAAGTCTATACATTCCTTTTATTCCAGCGAGCATCATAAAGTGGCGCTGTTGCCCTTTTTTGAATTTATGCAAATGGGACCTGTTAAGCTACGTACGTCAGTATACGACTGTCCTATCCCAAATTTAATAGAATCCCTGATTTAATCGCATGGAAACGAACATAGTTATTTCAATCTATTCAACACATGCTTATCTGTGTACATGCGTCCCTTTACTGACATATATGTTTTACATCTCAATCCAAACATCTCACATAGTTTATAAACATGATGAGATTGCCAATGTGGTTACACAAACAGATAAACTATGGCAATTCCTTACTCGGTGGTCTCTCTTCTTTTGACTTAGGCCGGTAGCAAAAACGTCAAACTCGCGCTGCTCGCCTCATTTACCATGTACCAAAGAGCACCTCCACAACTCCGCTTATGCTTAAGTTGCACTGGCTGCCAGACAGGAAATAAAATTGAAGATCTTGCTGCATGTTTATAAAAGTGTGTATGGCTCATCCTCAGTGTATCTAAACAATCTCATCAGTAACAACAACTCAGGTCGTCAGGGCCAAAAGTCTAGTAAATATCATACTCGTTTTGCCATTCCTATTAAACAGAAAATCTGCTTGTGCCGAACGTTTCCGGTATGGGACCAACATTGTGGAACAGTTTTCTTGCTGATGTATATGTGCTGCCCTGAATGTGCAGGCTTTTAAAAGTCAAAAACCTACCTCTTTCCCAAAGAGTAGGCAGTGTTTTTATATTGTTGCAGTAGTTGTATAACCTGCTGTTTTTACTGATTTTTTTATCATATTTATGCTGAGTTGTAACTCTACAGTTTTTTAATATTCACATCTTTTATCTATTTTCAGTGTTATATGTATATATAACTGAGATCATCAACAGCTCAATAGCAACTGGCGTAGTGCCATCTGTACTGAAGTCCTCGAGCATCGTCCCTCTACTGAAGAAAGCTAAATTAGATCCTGAGAACCTGCAGAACTATCGAACCTATGGTATTCGTTTGTGAAAAATATCCACAGCCACACGGATTGTGATAGTTTTCATAAGCTGCGCAGCAGTAGAATCCTTTCTTAAAATAATACAAATGCAACGCCGCACAAAAGGTGCATACAACCGTTTAAATACCCGTTGGATATCAAATGCCAATAGGACACGACTAAACTAATTTTCTATTGAAACTGGAGCAGCGGCATATAAGCGTTAAACTATAAACTGCTCCAGTTTTCTTTATAGGTCATGAAAATTAAATTGTTACGCATGTGCAGTGTTCTGGTTTCGTGTATATACTTTGAGGAGCAAGACACGTAAGTATGGAGATTACGATTGACTCGGTAACGGATCGCCCTCTGGAAAAATAGGGTTTAAAGTACACTCTAAAAAGTGTTTTGAGAAAGTGATAACAAAGACCTGTGTTTAGAAAAGTGTTAACATGCTAAACATACTTTCAAGAGTGTACGATTGAATTCAACGCATTGGCACATTCACAGGGACAATGTTAATCTTTAATGATGCTTGACGAATGTAAAAGCTTATAGACGAACCGATGATTCTAATCTTCCGGAAGTGATAAGTAAAATAGTGCCTGGATTATTCAATAATTAAAAAAAAAATATACCCTTTTATTTTCCAACATAAAAATATGGAACGTGACACGTTTTGGTAGAACCATTTGTAAACGAGACTCTTTCATTAGAGTCTCGTTATTCAACAAGATACCTAGTATAACAGTAGCAAACTGTGGAATCGACGCGGCCTTGAAAGATGAAGTAACACAAGCCATCTATTCAAAGCATTTTCAGCTTAATATAGACATTCTGTAACTTTATAAGGCTTTCTGTGTCTGTACTTCATGGATCATCACTCAAAAAAAAGAAACAGGAAAATGATACCCGCGTTAACGATATGGAGCATGTCTCTGGGTGTATAATATGCCTCATAATGCAGTTTCTTTAGACCATTGAAAATGCCTCTTGATGTAGATTGTCACGAACTACCACATTAGCTGATATGAACAAGAATCATGCATTTTATCCAAACAATGAAATGTTGACGATTACATATTTGAGACCATGGAATGTGAATCGTAGGGAGTAATCTGAAGTCCGTTGAAATACATTATTAAGGTAATGTTCTTGAAAATAATGCAATGATAAAAGAAAAAGCATGGGGTGCAGATGAGCATGGAAATACATGGTAAAAGGAAACGTTCATACTTGCAAATGGGGCCAATGGCGTAAGTCACAGACACGACAGGCAATTTAATGATACGGGTTTGCTCAATTATATGTTGCGTGTAGTAGCATAGTGCATATATACAAGTAAATAGCTTCACAGTTTTGTAAATCTTCTTAAGAATGTATGTTATCGTATTTCTGTTAGATATTTTTAAAATATATAATCTTAGAATGGTTTGAATATAAAATTAAAATATGGGTGTTGCGATTTGCAAGCGGGAGGTTGTAAGCACTGGATGATGAAATGATGTCCATTGCGCCACATTCTGTTTACAGCTTTCACACATGACAAGCTAATTGTATAATGCAAGAGGAGAGATGTCGTTAATAATCCACGATTTAAATACAAATATACATTACTATCATTATCAATATCATGTAATCCCTTCGTTAGCAAAGAAAAAGATCTGAGACCTTATTTGGTGTTTATAAATGGCCCAACTAAGAAAATGACACCAGTCGATTCCCATAGAGCTCACGAAACGTTTTCAGTTGCGAGAATCTTTAATCGAAAAAATGTACGTCAAACAGGGCTAAATAGCACGATTTTCGTTGTCAAGCGACATTATAGATATGCCTAAACATTATCCTCGTAAGTGTGCCAATGTGGTGAATGCAATCTTCTTTTAAATCTCAAATGTGTTCAGACGGCGATCCCTTACCAAGTCAGCCATAATCTCAACACTAACATGACCTACTACTCAACGCGTAATTGCCCTCCCATATGTGACGTATACAATAAAGTAGTCTGAGTAGTTGGACATTTTACGGTTATTCAACGGGCAAAAACCCTATTCTATTGATTTTCAGACCTCTCAGATTTCGAAATATTTGAAAAACACTTTCAAACGTTTTGAAATATTGGGAAAATGGAGATATGATCAGTTCAGTAACAAGAGTGAGAATCCCACTTTGGCCTCTTTTAAACAAGAATATGACTTTCAACTAAAAAAAAAACTGGCTTCATGATTCCGATGATGATAAGGGAGTGTTCATAAATACTTTGGTGGGGGGGGGGGGGGGGGGTTGGAAACAATTGAGCCATGGACATCTTTTTTTTGTGGACCCCCCCCCAAATAGGGTGGGTTTTTTTCTTGACCCCCCCCTTTCAAGAACCTTTTTTGTTGTTGACCCCCCCCCCCCCCCCCGTCTGTTCACGTTATATAACAGAAACAATACTCAGACAAAAGTGGTTTGAAAAGATGGGCCACAGAACAGCACCGCTACTGTGAGAAAACTATATCTACGCTTCAAAGTACCCAACACAGGGTGACTAACAACATAATGACACTGAAGACCACAGAACAGTCCTTGAAGACCATGTTCCCGCTCATGGTAAATCTGCATCGGAGAGGTACTATATTTTCAAGTAGTATATGGATATAATGCACTGGCCGTTACAGTAGATTTCCCGCTTTGTTGTAGATGAGTGTGAGTGGAACTTCTTTTTTGGGAGGGGGCAGGGCAGGGCAATTGTAGAGAGCACGCACCAAAAATGGAATACCATACCAAGTCAACATTTGAACTGTTTTGAAACTGCTCTGTGATAGGTGTCACCACCAATAGTTTAGATATATAAATTAAAGATGTATATGTCGCGTTCAATAATTTAATATTTGTTTTCCAATTGAATTTGATATATTTCAGAAGTCGAAGGACAAAAGAGAACAAGCGGAAGTTGCGGCAGCGAACAAAGGAAAGTGAGAAGAAAAAAAGGCAGAGATGGTACTTCAGGTCCTGGGTCCAGCCGCAAATTTAGAGGAGTTAGAAGGCCCACTCTATGAGGGAAATGTTCAAGGCCTTTCCTTAATAAAGGAGAGTAACCTTTTGCGAGGCCTGGACTTTCTTCTCTCCGAGAATGCTTTGGCCATGGCATTATGTGTTGAGATAAAGGAGACATTGGATATTTCCTGGGAGTTTATGAGGACACCATAAGGTGTACAATATTATTAGAGTCATCAGAAAGCTGTTAACCTTCCAAATGTTTGCCCGCATCATATTTATCACTATATAGCTTTGTTGAAGTTTTAATGTGCAAGCCTATAATTATAAGCAACAAACTTGCAATTGACTTTTCAATATAAATATTTTGTGTAATACAAACATGTTGCAAGATTCGTTGATTGTAGATATAATAAACAAACACTTTTTCGATGATAAATATAGTATTCTTTGTATCGTATATACTTGGCTTCTGTATGATACGGTTTACCTTCACAAGATCATTTGATGGAACCCCCTCATTGCTACCTTGCTCCCTTCACCATTGTGTAAAGAACTATGGCTATCAAGTTTCATCTGAATATTCAACAATTTGTAAAGCTGATTTTAGTTTTGCATTCATTGATCCAAGTATATTTTTTCAATTTGTATTGTTCCATAAATATTGGTTGGTATTAAAATGTAATAGTAGTCCTCGGTTTCCTCTCAATTTATCAACTTTTTCAAAATGCTGCGTTGTCAAAAATACCAACTTTTTTTTTTTTACCCCCCCCCCTATACAAGCACTTTTTTCCCTGACCCCCCCTTTTAAGAACCTTTTTTTTGGTTGGCCCCTCCCCCTCATATTTTCCAACCCCCCCCCCCCCCCCCCAAAGTATTTATGAACACTCCCTAATGGGTGTCAATGTAATGTTTAAACTATATCTAAAATTATAATATGCTGTGGTTGGGGTTTGTCATGGATAATATGGATGCAAATATGTTTTTCTGCTCAAATTGAACTAAATATCAACATTTTATAGGTAGATTTTTATTGACTTCATCGAATATGTTAAACTATACGGTGCCCTGAATCCTATTCTAATAAAAGAGTTTTCTGAACATGAAAGTGGCCAAAATGATTTGATATGGACGAGTAGATTTGCCAATATTTGATAACGGAAGCTCCAAAATGGATAGGAAAAAAAAGATGATTATCAGTCATTCGCGAATAATTTTTATATTTTTCATGGCCCAAAAGAAAATCATGTTTCGCATGTTTATCTCTTTTGACACACCCTGTAGGGAAAGGAATATCAGACTAGGTATCACTCAAAGCCTGCCATTTTACAATCACACATGTGAACTATCTTGGCCCTGCATTGCTCGTACCGGCTTGTGATTACCTAGCATTGTACAGTTATTGCCTCTGGTCAATACATCTCTTCATGCTTAAAGTTGTCATGATACTGGTGAATTAGGAGGAGGAGATCGACGAATGTAAACTAAGGCCGGAACGTTTCTCAAAATAGACCGACACTTTTGACCTTTTATCCAGGTCATAATAATATGACTAAGTGCTAATGCTTAACAAGAATAACAATGTTAAAGTAATAACAATAAAAAGAACGGTAAACTGTTGTTTCGAATGAAGTAAATCCCATTAACGTTTAGCTGTTTCCCAAGGGACATTTGTAACAGACGCCTTTTGACCTACTACTGCATAGTGGGTTAAGCCTACTTTAAAGGGCACATAGTGATTTATCACAAAAATGAAATGCGACCCTTTTTACCTCGTTTAGGTAGACAAACATAGAAACCCTCTCATGTAAGATTTCTTCAAAACAAATCAGTAAATATGAAAAGAAAGAAAAAATTGTCTCGGCATTTCCGAAGGTTTGGTCGTCACTATATACATCGTCGCTGTTCTGACATACCGGCACATCACAACAGAAATAAGTAAAGAGATGTGCCGGTATGTTAGAACAGCGACGACATGATATATTAACAATCTTAAAGAGTTATAGCCTAAACCTTGATCCCAGCAGATTTTTCAAATAAAAGTCAGTGTTAGGAATTTGGATTTGTTAGAAATCCGCCTAGAGTGGTAATATTTTTGCATTTAACATTTGTATACTAGCTTTGTGTCAATCAATCGTTTCCTTTCAAAGACATCTATTACCGAATGTAAATCGTGGGTTGAAATTGTTAATTTTTTGAGGGGAGGGGTTTTGTTAAATAATTAATGGAACATTGAATGTATAATAATAGTGTGCTATATTTTGAGTAACAAAATGTTTGACAATTTAGGCCTTATTCAAATGTTTGCAATCTGCAATATTATGTTTAAGCTAAATTAAATGTATATTTTACTCGATATGAGTTATGCTGCCATTTTTTACCTTCTCTTTGTAATTTATTTGGTTATTAAAATTTACGATACAAGTTACCTCGATATTTGGTTGAACAACGATCCCATTCTCTGTTTTTGTGATTAGTTTTCCATGCCTATCCGCTCGGGCTCAACATCTTGGAAGCCATCATACCTCGACTGGGGAAGTAGCTGCCAACATGCATGTAGCGCCCGATATAAGGACAGAAAAATATGTTGTGTTTAGAAACACAACACAAAACACAACATAATGTCGCCCCCATCGACTGTTGTGTTTTGTGTTGTGTTCGGGAAAAAATGTACCTGAAAAAAATCCATTTCTTATGTTTTATATTATTCTCGATCCATTTCTTTTGTTTTATATTATTTGTTGTGTTTTGTGTTGTGTTCGGAAAAAATGTACCCACAAAAAATCAAATTCTTATGTTTTATATTATTTTGGATCCATTTCTTTTGTTTTATATCATTTGTTGTGTTTTGTGTTGTGTTCGGAAAAAAGCATTTCAGTATGTCCTTAAATCGTGCAGTGTATCTAGCGCCCGATATAAGGACAGAAAAATATGTTGTGTTTAGAAACACAACACAAAACACAACATAATGTCGCCCCCATCGACTGTTGTGTTTTGTGTTGTGTTCGGGAAAAAATGTACCTGAAAAAAATCCATTTCTTATGTTTTATATTATTCTCGATCCATTTCTTTTGTTTTATATTATTTGTTGTGTTTTGTGTTGTGTTCGGAAAAAATGTACCCACAAAAAATCCAATTCTTATGTTTTATATTATTTTCGATCTATTTCTTATGTTTTATATTATTTGTTGTGTTTTGTGTTGTGTTCGGAAAAAATGTACCTGAAAAAATCCAGTTCTGATGTTTTATATTATTTTCGATCTATTTCTTTTGTTTTATATTATTTGTTGTGTTTTGTGTTGTGTTCGGAAATAATGTACCCCCAAAAATCCAGTTCTCATGTTTTATATTATTTTCGATCCATTTCTTTTGTTTTATATTATTTGTTGTGTTTTGTGTTGTGTTCGGAAAAAATGTACCCCCAAAAAACCCAATTCTTATGTTTTATATTATTTTCGATCTATTTCTTATGTTTTATATTACTTGTTGTGTTTTGTGTTGTGTTCGGAAAAAATGTACCTGAAAAAAATCCAGTTCTTATGTTTTATATTATTTTCGATGTATTTTTTTATGTTTTCTATTATTTGTTGTGTTTTGTGTTGTGTTTGGAAATAATGTACCCCAAAAAATCCAGTTCTTATGTTTTATATTATTTTCGATCCGTTTCTTTTGTTTTATATTATTTGTTGTGTTTTGTGTTGTGTTCGGAAAAAATGTATTCCAAAAAAAAAATCTAGTTCTTATGTTTTATATTATTTTCGATCCATTTCTTTTGTTTTACATTATTTGTACAACACAACAAATAATACAAAACATAAGAAATAGATTCAAAATAATATAAAACATAAGAATTGGATTTTTTGTGGGTACATTTTTTTCCGAACACAACACAAAACACAACAAATAATATAAAACAAAAGAAATGGATCGAGAATAATATAAAACATAAGAAAGGGATTTTTTTTTTCAGGTACATTTTTTCCGAACACAACACAAAACACAACAAATAATATAAAACATAAGAAATAGATCGAAAATAATATAAAACATATAAGAATTGGATTTTTTGGGGGTACATTTTTTCCGAACACAACACAAAAACACAACAAATAAAATAAAACAAAAGAAATGGATCGAAAATAATATAAAACATAAGAACTGGATTTTATTTCAGGTACATTATTTAATTAGCAACAATTCTTATGTTTTATATTATTTACGATCTATTTCTTATGTTTTATATTATTTTCGATCTATTTCTTATGTTTTATATTATTTGTTGTGTTTGTGTTGTGTTCGGAAAAAATGTACCTGAAAAAAATCCATTTCTTATGTTTTATATTATTGTCGATCCATTTCTTTTATTTTATATTATTTGTTGTGTTTTGTGTTGTGTTCGGAAAAAATGTACCTGAAAAAAATCCAGTTCTTATGTTTTATATTATTTTCGATCTATTTCTTATGTTTTATATTATTTGTTGTGTTTTGTGTTGTGTTCGGAAAAAATGTACCTGAAAAATCTAGTTCTTATGTTTTATATAATTTTCGATCTATTTCTTTTGTTTTATATTATTTGTTGTGTTTTGTGTTGTGTTCGGAAAAAATGTATTCCAAAAAAAAATCTAGTTCTTATGTTTTATATTATTTTCGATCTATTTCTTATGTTTTCTATTATTTGTTGTGTTTTGTGTTGTGTTTGGAAATAATGTACCCCAAAAAATCCAGTTCTTATGTTTTATATTATTTTCGATCCATTTCTTTTGTTTTATTTTATTTGTTGTGTTTTGTGTTGTGTTCGGAAAAAATGTACCCCAAAAAATCCAATTCTTATGTTTTATATTATTTTCGATCTATTTCTTATGTTTTATATTATTTGTTGTGTTTTGTGTTGTGTTCGGAAAAAATGTACCTGAAAAAAATCCAGTTCTTATGTTTTATATTATTTTCGATCTATTTCTTATGTTTTATATTATTTGTTGTGTTTTGTGTTGTGTTCGGAAAAAATGTACCTGAAAAATCCAGTTCTTATGTTTTATATTATTTTCGATCTATTTCTTTTGTTTTATATTATTTGTTGTGTTTTGTGTTGTGTTCGGAAAAAATGTATTCCAAAAAAAAATCTAGTTCTTATGTTTTATATTATTTTCGATCTATTTCTTATGTTTTCTATTATTTGTTGTGTTTTGTGTTGTGTTTGGAAATAATGTACCCCAAAAAATCCAGTTCTTATGTTTTATATTATTTTCGATCCATTTCTTTTGTTTTATTTTATTTGTTGTGTTTTGTGTTGTGTTCGGAAAAAATGTACCCCAAAAAAATCCAATTCTTATGTTTTATATTATTTTCGATCTATTTCTTATGTTTTATATTATTTGTTGTGTTTTGTGTTGTGTTCGGAAAAAATGTTCCTGAAAAAAATCCAGTTCTTATGTTTTATATTATTTTCGATCTATTTCTTATGTTTTATATTATTTGTTGTGTTTTGTGTTGTGTTCGGAAAATATGTACCCGAAAAAAAAATCCAATTCTTATGTTTTATATTATTTTCAATCTATTTCTTATGTTTTATATTATTTGTTGTGTTTTGTGTTGTGTTCGGAAAAAATGTATTCCAAAAAAAATCTAGTTCTTATGTTTTATATTATTTTCGATGTATTTTTTTATGTTTTCTATTATTTGTTGTGTTTTGTGTTGTGTTTGGAAATAATGTACCCCATAAAATCCAGTTCTCATGTTTTATATTATTTTCGATCCATTTCTTTTGTTTTATATTATTTGTACAACACAACAAATAATACAAAACATAAGAAATAGATTGAAAATAATATAAAACATAAGAATTGGATTTTTTGTGGGTACATTTTTTCCGAACACAACACAAAACACAACAAATAATATAAAACAAAAGAAATGGATCGAGAATAATATAAAACATAAGAAATGGATTTTTTTTCAGGTACATTTTTTCCGAACACAACACAAAACACAACAAATAATATAAAACATAAGAAATAGATCGAAAATAATATAAAACATAAGAATTGGATTTTTTGGGGGTACATTATTTAATTAGCAACAATTCTTATGTTTTATATTATTTTCGATCTATTTCTTATGTTTTATATTATTTGTTGTGTTTTGTGTTGTGTTCGGAAAAATGTACCCCCAAAAAATCCAATTCTTATGTTTTTTATTATTTTCGATCTATTTCTTATGTTTTATAATATTTGTTGTGTTTTGTGTTGTGTTCGGAAAAAATGTACCTGAAAAAAACCCATTTCTTATGTTTTATATTATTCTCGATCCATTTCTTTTGTTTTATATTATTTGTTGTGTTTTGTGTTGTGTTCGGAAAAAATGTACCTGAAAAAAATCCAGTTCTTATGTTTTATATTATTCTCGATCCATTTCTTTTGTTTTATATTATTTGTTGTGTTTCGTGTTGTGTTCGGAAAAAATGTACCTGAAAAAAAATCCAGTTCTTATGTTTTATATTATTTTCGATCTGTTTCTTATGTTTTATATTATTTGTTGTGTTTTGTGTTGTGTTCGGAAAAAAATGTACCCCCAAAAAAATCAAATTCTTATGTTTTTTATTATTTTCGACCTATTTCTTATGTTTTATAATATTTGTTGTGTTTTGTGTTGTGTTCGGAAAAAATTGTACCTGAAAAAAAATCCATTTCCTATGTTTTATATTATTCTCGATCCATTTCTTTTGTTTTATATTATTTGTTGTGTTTTGTGTTGTGTTCGGAAAAAATGTACCTGAAAAAAATCCATTTCTTATGTTTTATATTATTCTCGATCCATTTCTTTTGTTTTATATTATTTGTTGTGTTTTGTGTTGTGTTCGGAAAAAATGTACCCCCAAAAAATCAAATTCTTATGTTTTATATTATTTTGGATCCATTTCTTTTGTTTTATATCATTTGTTGTGTTTTGTGTTGTGTTCGGAAAAAAGCATTTCAGTACGTCCTTAAATCGTGCAGTGTATCCCAACATGACCTTGCATGTATAAAATCGTGTATACCCTAGTCCGTTAAACTAACAGAAATAAGATGCCCACAGTTATAGCATGCACCCATCCATTGATTAAAAAAAGCTGATTTCGGTTTCGTGCAAATGAAATGCGATCGGCTCACACTATAACTAGTCAGTATACTATCAGTAAAAAAATCTACTAGGCTCATACACCGATATTCATTACTTTACAATTTAAATACAGCAAAAAAATGTTCATAACTTGTACAAGTATAAAGTAAAAAATGATTATTTATGGGCATATTTAATTCACAAGAATAAACAATATATAGAGTCATAACAATTATTAAAATATTAAAATAAATGTTGTTATAATTTTAATAATAGTGAACAGAAGGTCAACCAATCTTGACCTCACAGCAGCGGTGAAGTCAAATCAATATTACGACCATGCTCTTAATCCCTCCATCAATAGGTGCTAATTGGGTTGTGAATAGACACTTGAGTGGATCAATATTAAGAGCCATGGTGGGGAGTATAGTGAGGGTTCATTTTCAACATTTAAAACACACAATTTTGAGCTTAAAGTCGACTGAATCTAAAAAAAGTCGACCTATATGAGTAGCATAATCATAAAGAGGAGATATTAAACTCAATTTTGACTGACTCAGTTTTAAAATCGTACGACCAGTTAGCTCACAATAATTGGTTGAAAATTGGGGTCAATTGAGGTCATGAACATTTAGACAAAGCAGTCAGTAGAGGTGTGTCATTTTACTGCAAGTTGATTGGACAAACCTTTGCCTGTACAAAATGATTTTTTTATTGACTAGTTACACTGTGCGGCTATTGGATTACTAATGTGTTTCAATTCAAACAGGTGCAAATTACGCATTCATAAGGAAACACCTTGCCATTGAATAATCAACACTACTCATCTGTTTTGTTTTTATAAAGTGACATGACCTTCGTCGGGATTAAAGGGAATTCAATGTGTAAATGTTTCTGGTGTGTGTTCATCATAATAGTATAAAGGAACAATCGTATTGACATACACACCCCTACAACGTTGCATACACAAAATATGTAGTACGCCTTCCTGCACATTTGATCGATGTTTTAATGTTTTTATTTCTAAAAATCAATCGTTATACATTTACCGACAGTTTCCAATTATAATAGCAAACTGTTAATGATAATGGCCATATATGTTGGCAGTGCTAAATAAGGCCTACATTGTTACGCGCTAAAACAATTACGGTTACGGGGGCACAGCACTAAATATACCGCCCATTGGATTACATGTAAATTAGGGCTAAAAGAGTCGCTATTTTGGGCCCTTAGTAACCATTTTTGGAACGTCTCGAATGCTTTATTCTAATAAACAAACATTCAAATTTCATAAAATCGTCAAGAACAGTTACACCTTCCAATTCGATTTTACGATACGATCATTTAAACAGCGCCACCCCTATTTTCAGCCCGGACGCTCGCCTTCTAACCGCCTCCGATCACGTGTGTTCATACGCGTGATAAATTTTCAATACAATCGAAAATCAATATTTTTGCAACATCCTGATCAAAGTACAAGAGATTATCTTTCATTTTAATTATGAAACGCTATCCTCACGCCAAACTGATATCCAAATGACCCCATTAATCACAAAATCGTTTTTTGTTTTTGCCGGAACTTACTACCATTACACAAAACGAGGAGTGATTTAGTGATGTGCGCCCTTATAACACACAATAAAAAAATAATAACTTTTTTTTTTGGCATTTTTGTAAACACTAAGTAATATCAAGATAAACTGTCAAAATAGTTAATTTATATACCACCTCTAACTAAAGTTATGTTACTTAACGCATCGATACTCAATTTCTAATGTTCGAATTTTGGGCACTTTAAGGCCATTTTGCAGAATTTCTATGTTTTTATAATCTCTTTCATTCATCATGAGATGTTAATGAGACTATTTATGTTTCATATTATCTTAAAAGTATATATATGCAATGTTTTAATAACCCGATGAACCATGAAACTGATTACGCAATGGCGTGCACACCCTATATCAAACCTTAGATACAAATGTAAAAAGTGTAGGTCCAAAATTGCCGAATTTTAGGGGTATGGGTGAAAAACGTTTCAATTTTGAATTAATAATAGGCCTAAATTGTCTTTTTATCTGTCACGTATAATGTATCGTGTGTCAGGTAAACTCACAATGTAATTTGTGTTGGGTTATATCCTCTAGGGAATTGCCCAGAGTACTGTTATTGACATTTTGATACATTAAAAGCCTTATTTTTGTCTTAATTTAGGCCCAAATTAAACCTGGTCACCCCCCCCCCCCGACATGATTTGATATCAATGACAAATGGGTTTAAAAACATTTATTTCAACTTTATTTGTGAAGCCCCTGATTGATAAAACGAGCATAGATATGTAGGTTTATAATCGGATACCCATGGCGAGGGGGTCCATTATTGTGAGTAAAAAAAAAGAAAAGGAAACGTTAGTAAAATGATGCTCTTCAACCGTTTTTGCTTCAAATTTGTAAGAAAATTGGGTCGTGTTCATGATATTTATGTATGACATGGACAGAAATATGATTTTCTTTGAAATTAAGATAAAATTACCTCTTTTATAGATTCAAAATCAATGCAAATCGATATAAATCGAGTGTCACCACTGCGTGTTACAAGGGGGCACAGCACTAAATATACCGCCCATTGGATTACATGTAAATTAGGGCTAAAAGAGTCGCTATTTTGGGCCCTTAGTAACCATTTTTGGAACGTCTCGAATGCTTTATTCTAATAAACAAACATTCAAATTTCATAAAATCGTCAAGAACAGTTACACCTTCCAATTCGATTTTACGATACGATCATTTAAACAGCGCCACCCCTATTTTCAGCCCGGACGCTCGCCTTCTAACCGCCTCCGATCACGTGTGTTCATACGCGTGATAAATTTTCAATACAATCGAAAATCAATATTTTTGCAACATCCTGATCAAAGTACAAGAGATTATCTTTCATTTTAATTATGAAACGCTATCCTCACGCCAAACTGATATCCAAATGACCCCATTAATCACAAAATCGTTTTTTGTTTTTGCCGGAACTTACTACCATTACACAAAACGAGGAGTGATTTAGTGATGTGCGCCCTTATAACACACAATAAAAAAATAATAACTTTTTTTTTTGGCATTTTTGTAAACACTAAGTAATATCAAGATAAACTGTCAAAATAGTTAATTTATATACCACCTCTAACTAAAGTTATGTTACTTAACGCATCGATACTCAATTTCTAATGTTCGAATTTTGGGCACTTTAAGGCCATTTTGCAGAATTTCTATGTTTTTATAATCTCTTTCATTCATCATGAGATGTTAATGAGACTATTTATGTTTCATATTATCTTAAAAGTATATATATGCAATGTTTTAATAACCCGATGAACCATGAAACTGATTACGCAATGGCGTGCACACCCTATATCAAACCTTAGATACAAATGTAAAAAGTGTAGGTCCAAAATTGCCGAATTTTAGGGGTATGGGTGAAAAACGTTTCAATTTTGAATTAATAATAGGCCTAAATTGTCTTTTTATCTGTCACGTATAATGTATCGTGTGTCAGGTAAACTCACAATGTAATTTGTGTTGGGTTATATCCTCTAGGGAATTGCCCAGAGTACTGTTATTGACATTTTGATACATTAAAAGCCTTATTTTTGTCTTAATTTAGGCCCAAATTAAACCTGGTCACCCCCCCCCCCCCGACATGATTTGATATCAATGACAAATGGGTTTAAAAACATTTATTTCAACTTTATTTGTGAAGCCCCTGATTGATAAAACGAGCATAGATATGTAGGTTTATAATCGGATACCCATGGCGAGGGGGTCCATTATTGTGAGTAAAAAAAAAGAAAAGGAAACGTTAGTAAAATGATGCTCTTCAACCGTTTTTGCTTCAAATTTGTAAGAAAATTGGGTCGTGTTCATGATATTTATGTATGACATGGACAGAAATATGATTTTCTTTGAAATTAAGATAAAATTACCTCTTTTATAGATTCAAAATCAATGCAAATCGATATAAATCGAGTGTCACCACTGCGTGTTACAAGGGGGCACAGCACTAAATATACCGCCCATTGGATTACATGTAAATTAGGGCTAAAAGAGTCGCTATTTTGGGCCCTTAGTAACCATTTTTGGAACGTCTCGAATGCTTTATTCTAATAAACAAACATTCAAATTTCATAAAATCGTCAAGAACAGTTACACCTTCCAATTCGATTTTACGATACGATCATTTAAACAGCGCCACCCCTATTTTCAGCCCGGACGCTCGCCTTCTAACCGCCTCCGATCACGTGTGTTCATACGCGTGATAAATTTTCAATACAATCGAAAATCAATATTTTTGCAACATCCTGATCAAAGTACAAGAGATTATCTTTCATTTTAATTATGAAACGCTATCCTCACGCCAAACTGATATCCAAATGACCCCATTAATCACAAAATCGTTTTTTGTTTTTGCCGGAACTTACTACCATTACACAAAACGAGGAGTGATTTAGTGATGTGCGCCCTTATAACACACAATAAAAAAATAATAACTTTTTTTTTTGGCATTTTTGTAAACACTAAGTAATATCAAGATAAACTGTCAAAATAGTTAATTTATATACCACCTCTAACTAAAGTTATGTTACTTAACGCATCGATACTCAATTTCTAATGTTCGAATTTTGGGCACTTTAAGGCCATTTTGCAGAATTTCTATGTTTTTATAATCTCTTTCATTCATCATGAGATGTTAATGAGACTATTTATGTTTCATATTATCTTAAAAGTATATATATGCAATGTTTTAATAACCCGATGAACCATGAAACTGATTACGCAATGGCGTGCACACCCTATATCAAACCTTAGATACAAATGTAAAAAGTGTAGGTCCAAAATTGCCGAATTTTAGGGGTATGGGTGAAAAACGTTTCAATTTTGAATTAA
This sequence comes from Ophiura sarsii, assembly GCA_035610835.1. NCBI lineage: Eukaryota > Metazoa > Echinodermata > Ophiuroidea > Amphilepidida > Ophiuridae > Ophiura > Ophiura sarsii. The sequence goes on from CM069452.1 coordinate 29,289,438, forward strand.
TAATAGGCCTAAATTGTCTTTTTATCTGTCACGTATAATGTATCGTGTGTCAGGTAAACTCACAATGTAATTTGTGTTGGGTTATATCCTCTAGGGAATTGCCCAGAGTACTGTTATTGACATTTTGATACATTAAAAGCCTTATTTTTGTCTTAATTTAGGCCCAAATTAAACCTGGTCACCCCCCCCCCCCCCCCCCCCCCCCGACATGATTTGATATCAATGACAAATGGGTTTAAAAACATTTATTTCAACTTTATTTGTGAAGCCCCTGATTGATAAAACGAGCATAGATATGTAGGTTTATAATCGGATACCCATGGCGAGGGGGTCCATTATTGTGAGTAAAAAAAAAGAAAAGGAAACGTTAGTAAAATGATGCTCTTCAACCGTTTTTGCTTCAAATTTGTAAGAAAATTGGGTCGTGTTCATGATATTTATGTATGACATGGACAGAAATATGATTTTCTTTGAAATTAAGATAAAATTACCTCTTTTATAGATTCAAAATCAATGCAAATCGATATAAATCGAGTGTCACCACTGCGTGTTACAAGGGGGCACAGCACTAAATATACCGCCCATTGGATTACATGTAAATTAGGGCTAAAAGAGTCGCTATTTTGGGCCCTTAGTAACCATTTTTGGAACGTCTCGAATGCTTTATTCTAATAAACAAACATTCAAATTTCATAAAATCGTCAAGAACAGTTACACCTTCCAATTCGATTTTACGATACGATCATTTAAACAGCGCCACCCCTATTTTCAGCCCGGACGCTCGCCTTCTAACCGCCTCCGATCACGTGTGTTCATACGCGTGATAAATTTTCAATACAATCGAAAATCAATATTTTTGCAACATCCTGATCAAAGTACAAGAGATTATCTTTCATTTTAATTATGAAACGCTATCCTCACGCCAAACTGATATCCAAATGACCCCATTAATCACAAAATCGTTTTTTGTTTTTGCCGGAACTTACTACCATTACACAAAACGAGGAGTGATTTAGTGATGTGCGCCCTTACAAAGTAATCATTTTATTTTCATTGCAGTCTCCAACTGTCCCCGTTGTATACTGTTACGGTTGACGTGATGTCGCAATGAGTCGCTGTCAGTTGTAAAAGGGTACTGTACATATGATTGATTCTACTTGCACTTGTTACTCTATTTCATTCGTCGTCGGTTATCAAAAAATAACTGTCTCGTCTTGAATAATTGATGTGACATGATTTCACATACATGTGTATATATATAGAGATTTCCGGATATAGAGAACGCTGGAGCGCTATTTACAAAGAACAGTGAATATTTTCAATGTAGAAAAACTGAAGTGCAGACATTTTTTCCTTTATCATATTTTGATTACTAGTAACTGAAAAAAGAAGAAAAAACAGAAACACAGTTGCAAACTGATATCCATAGACATGGGCATAGACCTATTGCGAAAGACATTAACGGGGTGGAGGTTTTCGTATCGGGAGGGGCCAGGGGTTGAGTCGTGTCGGGGTGGATTGAGGTTCGAGGTGGGTAGGGGGTGGGGTGGGTGAGTGAGTGGTTTTCTATTCGAGAGCAGTGGTGAAGTGATATGAAATATAGGAGTATTCTAGTCAATTGGACATTCAGCATTTGTTACCGCGTGGGATAGTGGCGGATTAATCTACTGTTTATGTTTTTTAAACGAAGATAAGCAAACATTCTGTACATAAAAAAGTTGGTTTGATCAAAAACAAAAAGTGATTAGTGAATTTATATTCGAGAAATCAACGACTATTTTAAATGTCCCCATATACATCTGTAATAAGTCGCATCTTCGACACTCATCTTCGATTAATGCAAAGTCCCGTGACCGTTTCTGTTCTAACCCATGCGGCAATGATATCAAGGAATTTTCCTTCTCATTAGTAGGAACCAAATTTGAAGTAAAATGTGCTTACAAATTAGAAATACAGATATAATAGGACCAAGAATAGCATTTTTGTTTTTTCTGTCAATGTAGTGATGACCCAACTTACTAAGAAGCCATCTTAAATTCTTGCGTGATTTACTTATCATTCATTTCAGAGAAATTGCCTCTAAGCCACGTGCGGGTGCGTCCCTCCATCACCTATCTCCAACCACCCCATCTGTTAACGATAATTGAAAATACATTGCCTCTAAAACAAGTGCGTACACATCCGTCAGCCACCGATCTCCCCTAGCCCCCGTCGACGTTATGGTTAGGGTTAGGGTAATTAGATGTTAAAACTAATCGATATATCGGCAAAACAACCTGTGTCGCCGTGTTATCCAAGGATTCTAGTTAATAGGGACGTGCATCTGCTACGATCTTAAAATTGTATCACTGATATATCCCGTTTTCTATTGTGTTCTGTTCAAGGAGTGTGAACATTACAACCACAGATACAGATACAGAAAATATTGTTCGCGTTGAAATTGCAAGGAAAAAGCTGTTTCCCCTGCCGATTAACATTGTAGACCCAACAAAGCTAAATAGCCTTTGAATTTTGAGCTACGTATAAGATCTGTGTCAATAATCGGTCAAACCGCAATCAAATTCACGCCACAATGTCGTTCGCGTTGAAATCTTAATAACAAATATGTTCTCCCTGCCGAATTAGGTCTAACTAGGCTAAATAGCATAACATGTGGTCAGATTTGCATTTTTGGGTAAGATATCACATTTTGAGCTACGTATTAGTAAGATCTGTGTCATTAACCGATCACTGCAATCAATGTCACGCCTTAAATGTCGTTCACGTTGAATTCGCAAGGGGAAAAAAAGTTTCCCTGCCGAATAGCATACAATGTGCCAAGATTTGCTTTTTTGGATATAAATATATCACATTTGAGTTCTAATAACATGTGTCATTAAGGGGGCTGTGCACCTTCAGGTACAGCCTCCGTAAAACTGCCGTAACTTCTTTATTATTCATTAAATCTATATAAAAGTATACATTTTCTTGCAGAAAAGGGTTCAATGAATCCAACCATGATCATGAAATTGACCATTTTGGGAGAAAATTATAAAAAACACGTTTTTTGACCCATTTTAGGTTTGGAAAAGATAACTCAAAATATATTTTGTTAAATTTTATCATACTAGGTTAATTATATTCCTCATGCAATTCCCTAGGAATCGTTTTTTTTTTTTAATTTTTACTTTATTATTTTTTGAATTATTGAACAAAAAGTGCCAAAAAATATGATTTTTTACCAAAAAACGTGATTTTCACGATTTTGGAGGTTAAATAACAGTTTTTTTGGCACTTTTGGTCTGTAATTCAAAAAATAATAAAGTAAAATTTTTAAAAAAAAAACGATTCCTAGGGAATTGCATGAGGAATATAATAAAACTAGTATGACAAAATTTAACAAAATATATTTTGAGTTATCTTTTCCAAACCTAAAATGGGTCAAAAAACATGTTTTTTATAATTTTCTCCAAAATGGTCAATTTCATCATCATAGTTGGATTCATTGAACCCTTTCCTGCAAAAAAATGTATACTTTTATTAAGATTAAATGAATAATGAAGAAGTTACGGCAGTTTTACGGAGGCTATGCGAAGGTGCACATCCCCCTTAACTGGTCAAACCGCAATTCATTTCACGCCAGAAATGTCGTTCGCAGGATATCGCAAGGAAATAAGTATTGATGACTGTCTATTATACTGGCGTCCATGTTGTCAACCTAAAGGACCAAATACACACGACATGTGTAGTACGGTGTGAAATTACAAACCAAATGTTTGATGCCGCAATATGAAAATGAAAGTATTTTATGCACAAGATATTTTAAAAATATTTAGTGTTTATATTATGACAACTTTCTGGTACCTGTTGTTCAATGTGAAAGAAGCAAAGATGACAAAATGAGTGTGATTATTGATTAAATTCGCGGCTCTGTGCACGATGCATGTTAAGATATAGGACATCGTACAGTGTACGACCACTAGCTGGATTGGCGTGGATAATCAAACTATCGAACATGTTAAAATGACGTCATAATAAAAGGGACCTTCAAACAGCTGTGGTCGGCATTCATCCGTCCGCCATTCATTACCCCACCCCTCTGTTTACGGACGCCTAAACATTAATTGCAAAGTAAGAGAAAACCTCGGACCTCGAACCTCGATTGTTGGAGGTCAATTTAATTGACAAAGACAAAATTCATATTTTGTTAATTTAAATAACCCAAACATGCTACTACCATTGTTAGGGAAAGATCGAGTTTCATAAAGCTCATTGTCTCTTTTAATATAAAGTGGGATGTGTGCAAACATAGGCTTACTTAGTAAATTGTAGTACAATAACCTACATGTAATTCAAATGTGTGGCAAAAACAAAATCGCCGAGCATGCAGCGCAATTACTGAATGCATTGATGTGAAACATTCATCTACAACATTGTAATTTTGATAATTTTTTTTTTAAATTCCTTATTTTTTAAATTACTATTAAACTAAATTACTATTAAACAATTATGGACTTTATCGAGTCTATAATGAAAATATCTCTTGTTAGAGTCAATGTTCCTATGGAAATGTATTAAATACTAACATGACTTTCAGACGACTGACTATATGAATTTTTTGGAGATTGTTTATAAAAAGCAAGTACGTTTACATAAGCATTCATGTAATATGCACAACATGTGTCAAAAACCCTCCGGTAGACAACAATTGAAGAACAAAATTGGTTCCCTAAATTTTTTCACCGAATATTGCATACGAATATATGACACATGTTGGTATGATCATTTATACGGTTCCTCTTGTAGACGTCTATTATAACCATAGCACATCCTGGAAGTGACGCGGTCTAGAAATATTAGAATTTAAAAACAATCTATTCAAAGTTTGAGTTTTACCAAAATGAACCATTTCAAATTATCATTCTTTCTGTGTCTGTATATGATACATCCTGGCTTACCATTGGTAAAATGAAACAGGAAGACTTTTACCTTTACGATATGGACCATTTTTCTTGGTGTAAAATATTCTCTCTAATGCAGTTTGCTTACACCACTGAACATACTTTAATTTCTATAGTCAGGAAGTACCGCATCAGCCGTTATGGATGAGAATCAATGGATGTAATCCAACTACCTTTGAATTGTTGTCATTTAACATACGTTGACATTCTAATATTTAAGGCCCGGAAATGTGCGGGGAGGGGGGGGGGGGGGGGGGGGGGTAATCTGAAGTACGTTGAAAAGATGGAGTTCAAGGTAACTATATATTTGCTTATCAATGCGAACACCATCTGCGTGATATAGTAGCAGTGTATATACAAAATACACACGTCTTTTTAAGTAGCACCCTGTGGATTTTATGTTGTAATACAATATTGTGCATGAACTCTTGACTACACTCTGTATATACTCTCTATACTCTGTTTATTTTATAAGGATGGATTTGCTATTATAAGTGGGTGGTTTCTTTTTGCCTTAAAAAGAATTTATGTTTTACCAACTTTTTAACTATAGGTTTTCCCAGTTAGTTTAACACTTTTTTCATTATATTTCATATCTCGTTAAGTTTGAATTCGTCCCAAAATTGTGAAGGTTGCATTTGTTAAAGTAAATTTCGTCTTTGGTCAAGTATATTCATATTTTGCGCAATGAATTTCATTTAATGTTCATTTTATTTCGTCCTAACACACTTCCATTTCGTCTGATACAGCGGTAACCTACTATTGTATACATTTATTTCGTCTTTGATCAAATAGTTTCATATTCAGTTCACTTTATTTCGTCCCATGTGGAACGTCCTGCCTAGAAGCATGTAAAATCCAGATATAGGCCTATACGTTTTATATATATATATATATTTTCTTTCTTTCTTTCTTTCTTGTTCGTTCTTTTTTTCTTTTATTTCATATGATTCATGAATATTTCGCGATTTGAATCAACAAGGCAAAATAACACATGTCGGTGGTTCAAATCTAACCTGCAATAATATGTAGGACGAATATATGTGATTAAAGTATTAAAAATAATGAACAAAGACGAATTATATTTGTGCATAGACCCGCTACCCATCAGGTGATACGAATTCAATCCTTCCTTGACGAAAAGAAATGACCAATGAATTAAATGAAATGGTCATACTTTGAAATATAATGCTCATTGACGAAATGTATCTAACAAAATGCGTAAGTCAGATTTTGGGGACGAATTCTAACTTAACGAGATATGAAATATAATGAAAAAAAGTGTTAAACTAACTGGGAAAACCTATATTAAAGCAATATAGTTAAGAAATAGCAGTGGAGGTTTTCAAAAAACGCTTTCTCGAGGCATAGTCTTTATATAACTGCAAGTGCCTGATACTATATACCTGGAATTAGTGTTACCCTAAAAGTTTCATAAAATATGTTTCTGAAATTTGGTTGAAGTTAGAAACAATTTGACTATGTTCTGAATTAGTATGTACTAATGGACCATGATTTGATAATGAAACGGGTGCGCCAATTGTTCTACAGTTACTTTGTATTAATTCAACCTGAAGTGGAAGTGCAAAATGAGGGATGGTGTATTGTTAGGAATTGTGTATACATTATTTCATATCACCTAAATCTTCTTATGAAGAAAGTAGAACATTTAAGTGGTCAATATTCATTAGTTGGCTGGGTGACATCAACGCAGATAAATTACAGACCCTAAGCGTAATTAGCTTCTATCTGTGTCTAACTTTATAACCAGATTCTGCCCTATACTGATAGTGTCTCGCATTTAAACATTCCTACTATTGACCTACAGATTAGTCAGTCGCATCGCTGGTTGTTACGCACCATAGATAAACAGAAAATGCTTATTCACTGATCCATCATAAAGTATGCCTTAAGGCATAGATATAAAATTTACGAGGCTCCAATTTTCGCATTTAAGCAGTTTATCTTGTTAAAGCATTGCAGTACTTCTTCTCTAAATGTATTGATTTTTCACTTCCTGACATTTCAAAACAAGTCGAACGTTGAATTTTTTGTTCCTGTATAACGAAACTGTACACCATAAAATGATAATAAATATCTCGAACGGATGGGAAAACCAGAATATAATTGAATTGCATATATGTATTTATCTTAAGACTTGGCTCCTTTAATATCATTACCCTCTTTATTTTAATACATAACCCATTAACCATTGTGCAATGCGTAAAACAGAAAACATCAATGTTGGGTAAGAATTGAATTAAATAATATATAGTTTTAGCCGGTGCGGCAAATGATAAGAAACAAGTATGATATTAAAACGTGAGTAATAGAGCTCGTATTGCAGATACGTAACTCCATCACTTAATGTGTGCCCCTGAGTTGCATCGCGCTTAAGGTTTGATTAATAACTCGGCCACTTTTGGTTGTAAGTTATTGTGACATCTTGCATAGGATGTTTGTACTTGTTTTGGTATGTATGGTAAGGAGAGACCTCTATATAGCCATACCATGTTACCAGAATAAGCACACTCTGCAACTATATTTGAATTTCATTAGGGGAGCCCCCCCTTGGTAAACAGTGTTACAAATAAAGGTTCAATAGGACGATGGTTAAAATAATGTCGTATGTCTTCTTGTAGACTGCAAAATACACATCAAGCTGTTTTAAAAACCATGTAGTAATACCTATATTCGCTTATTTGAATCAAAAAACCCAAATTGCAACTGATTATTTGCGAGTATAATGTCAACTCTGGATCAACAGTATTGTTTAACGCATATATCGATTTAATATATTAAGATTGTGGTGTTCTTTATTGCGGTTACCATCTTCATATTGCCAGGAAAATACATAATACCAAAATTTCACCCCCTCCATCAAAATAAGCCCTTAACATATGTATTTCATTGTAAAAGCATCGTGTTTAATCAAATATCGTGTTTAGATTACCAAATCAGGACGATGCCATGCTTGAGGAGCGTGATGCAGATTGAAATGATAACTATACCCACAGTCCTTAACCCTTTCGTCACACATCAATAGTGAACAAAAACAACCCAGAGGCATTGACTTATCGTAAGACTTCGTTTTATCCCGCACATAATCTCCTTGAACTAATGGAATCATAAACATCTGTTAAAGTGCTGATAGCCAATTCAATCTCAATGATATTGAATATAAATGGGTCACGTGTTTACGTTTAAAGCTACCTATTTAAATGGATGTCAAATCACACAATGTCATACAGTCATGTTTTCCATATCAAGTGTCCTTGTATATGATACATATATCGTTGCTTTTCCATATTCAGCGTTCCCGGCGGACATGATAGAGTACATCGTTACTTTTACATATTTATTGTTCCCGTTGATGATAGAGTGTATTGTGAGGTTTCCATATCCGGTGTTGCCGCACATGATGTATTAATTATCTCGTTAGTTCCTGTACATGATAGAGTATATCGTTAGTTTGCCATATCTGGTATTCGCGTACATGATACAATACATCGTTCTTGTTCCTTATGTATTGTTCCCGTACATAATAGTGTATACCGTTTGTTTTTCATATTCAATGTTCCAGTACATAATGTAGAATACATGTATATCGTTATTTTCCATGTTTAGTGTTACCGCACATGATTAAGTATATCGTTGGTTTTCCTTATCCGATGAGCGCGTACATGCTATTATATATTGTTAGTTTCCCATATCAGGTGTTCACGTACATGATAGAATACATCGTTAGTTTTCCATATCCGGTGTTTCCATACATGATATATAATATATAGAAATCCTTGAAGACTCATTTCTTCACAATGGCTTTTTAGTAATTGTTTTCTTCATCCATTTATAGTTTGTTTATATGTTTTATGTTCAAGCGTTTACGAATCACGATGTTTGGTGCTATACAAATGTTGTTATTATCTCTATGTTATTATTGTATCGATAGTTTTCAATATCCAGTGTTCCAGTACATGATAGAAACATTTGTCTATATTTCCCGTACATGATGGCGAATCGTTACTGCTTCCATACCAGATATTGTTTACAGAAGTCAACATTTGAATAGGGTGTCTAATAGTTTGACACTAGGGAAAGGATATACGTGGCAATAATGGTATACTAAAATGGGATAAAGTTATATATATGTGTATATATATGATTTCGGAATAATATGAGCGATTAAAATCATGTCTTGGCCAGTTTTACAATGCAGATGTCCATAGCTCGATTCCCACTAGGTAACAGTTAAACTGATAACAGTTGGATTAGAACATAGACCGCAACCGTCTATGATTAAAAAAAAACCCGGGTTGAAAGTCATGTAGGTATTCAATCGCTACATGTATATGTATTTACGTACCCTGTAAAAAGGTTTCGCTCGTTCACGATAGAATACATCGTTATTGTTTCCCTATTATTTGTGTACATAATACAGTATATCGATAGTTGTTCATACCCGGTGTCGCCGTCCGGAAACAAGGAATTGCTCAGATCATTTTTGACTGGTGACGGCCAAGAAAAATTAGAATAGATGAATTGATGCATTGTTCATTACCTAATGCCATATTCCACCATTTTGTTGATACTCAAACCTGAGCGCTAATATGAAGAAAAAAACATAACCGTTAAGCGAACCTTGTTTGGAATATGCACTCTTTGTCAGCTTGGTCAGCATTTCGTGAACCACTGTATACCACGTTCACCCACATCTGATTGGTTGGCAAGTAAAGGTGTCTACGGGCTGTTTTAAAAACACAGAGTAATTGGATTATATTTGTGATTGAGGTTAACGGCCTATTGATCTATGACGGAGGTCTACCTTAACCCTAACTCTATTTCACCACACGGCAACATAATTTTTTTCCGACACCCAAAATTCACCAGAAAGGTCACCCCGATCCCCCGCGGGATTTGAACCACGGGCCTCCAGCATCAGGGCCCAGATCCTAGCCACTACACCACGGCTCCCAGTCGACACTCGGCGAGTATATTCGCCTCGTTATATAGCATGGGTCCGTTTTGTAGCCAAAAAACCTGCACGCCGGGTTATAGAAACACTTTTTCCGCACAGTTGCCGTATGGTGTAGTAGAGTTAGGGTTAAGACAGCGGAAATTCTCTCGACGCTGCGCCCCCTAAAAATTTCTCGGTACAAAAGTGAAATGTTCAGAATATCCCCTTTAACAAGCAACTGCTACAATTCAGTTTATAGGTTAAGTTGGTATACAATGCGAAGGTTCCGAGGGGTGATTCGTGCACATCTTAAAGAATAAGTAATATGAGTATTGAGATTACGATTGACAGATGGCCAGTTGACAATTTTAAGATTTTAAGGAAGATGGAATTGAACACATTGGCACATTTATAAGGATAAATCACGTTACTTAGCCATCGTTGACATGTTTGACGCATTTTGTGGAGTTAAAGGATAAACTTGAAAGTACGGTTTGCAGCTGTTAAGATCAAAACAGTTCAGTAACGCAATCGTTGGTTGTATTTTGTATATGCTAATCCCTATAATATAACGACCTACATGTAACACCTTGAAAGTAGGACGCACTAATTAGCCATATTAGTTGTGTTCGAGATTGGAATGCTCATTTGCTATTAGAAGACACATTTGATGCTTCGGGTAGCCATGCACAAATAACCATACACAGAAACAGTTAAAACAAATTACAAATGACTGTGATATATTACACGTGAAGTCTACTTAAAATATTCAGAATAAATAATTCAAAACGTGCACTTACTGTTCCAGACTGTTTTGATTCGACGTCAAATCGGATGTCTTTATTAATTGTTTAAGGTCGCTGATCCAGAGTTGCCAGTAAATATTGTTTTTTTCCGGTGACGTCATGCAGCAAGGTGTCCTTACTACAGGTAATCTGCTATATATGCACATGGTTGCTACATTAGTTTAGTCTGTACGTATTTGACACTTTAAGGTGTTTAGATTTAGTCCGTAAATATTGTCCCTCATGTCCCGATGGATTTTTTATATTTGCGAAACAATATAAATCAAACAAACTCGGGGGGGGGGGGGGGGGGGGGGGGGTTTGAAAGACAAGGTCGAACAAATATTGGATACCCTACTAGCTTATGCTATTCACGGAATCAATCCTGGTTTGTAAGGAGATGGTAACGTCACCGGATGTATTTGATGACATAAGTTTGCAGGCCCCTCGTATCCATTCATAAGATGCTGGTTCGTGTCGTTATTATTGGCTTTGCTACAAATTCAAATGGTTTCTCTAATCCATCTGATATTCAAGATGTTATTTACAGGTTTGCATTTTCTCTAACGGAACACAGTGTAACTAGTTAATACAAAATTCATTTTGTACACACACATGTTTGACCAATTAACTTGGGAATAAAAAGGTCACACCTTTACTAACTGCTTTGTCATAAAGTTCATGATTGACCCCAATTTTCAATCAATCGTTTTCAGCTTGATATTTATCATGATTAAGTAAAGTAAGTCCTGCTTATGCTATTACTACTCATATAGGTCGATATTACTACTCAAATAGGTCGACATTTTCTAGATTCTGTCGACTTTTAAGCTTAATGGTGTGTGTAATTAAATGTTGAAAAGGGACTTTCATCGCTGCTAGGAGGTCATAATTGGTTGACCTTCTGTTCACTGATTTTAAATCGCAACAGCATTTATTTTAATATT